>OX442416.1:14568297-14664227 GCA_949361645.1 Spongilla lacustris | reverse complement strand
CCCCCCCCCCCCCCCCCCCAGATCCGCCCCTGTCCAGTACATGTATCAGCGCTGTAGCTAACCGCGCGGCACTGTTTTGTGCGGTTATAATCACACGCGGTACGCAAAATACACTCATGAATATTTAATGAGTCGTTCGAAAAGGGGGGGGGGGGGGGGGGGGGCAAGTGCCCCTGGTGCCCCCCCCCCCTAGATCCCCCCCCCTAGAGGTGCGGCGGGTGGGTCAGTTTACAAACTTCGCACGATCGAGGCAATGATGATTGCAAGCGCATGCGCATTGCACCTACATTAGGGGAGGAGGCAGGAGCTACACTCGCAATATTAACCGCGTTTAACTTCATTAAACTTCATTTAATAACTCGCTCTTTGCCACACCACAATTAATTGGGGAAACTGTGCAATGCTCCCTCATACCCCCTAGCCAACATAGAAGGGGGAGGATGCACCTGCACTGAGCTCCATTGCGACTACATCCACCATCTTGGTAGAACCTTCCTTGAAAATCAGGGCGCACCACAGAATAGTACAAATAACAACAATGAAAACAACATGCAATGAAAGTATGGAATAAGTTATAGAATTAGAAATGACAAAGTAAAAGCAAAATGCTTGCAGATTGAGCATGAATGGTGGCATTGAAATTACATGCTGCAACATTTGGTACACATTTACGGAGGAGCCATGCATTCCCTTCTGTGTAACAGTCTAGTTGAAGATGGTGAATATTGCCAATCTGTCACCATGAATTGTAATCACAGCAATCTTTAAAATCGATGACGTTTGCAGGCAAAATAAATCAATTTCATCAAGGAGTGTAAACTGTTCAGATAATGCTACAACTTTGCCGCTTTAAAAGTTTATTTGTAGAATGGTGAAAGGCTTAATGCAAGCAATCAATTTATTCCAATGAACATACTGGTGTGTATGTTCAGCGTTATTACTATATTCGGACACAGAGTGAGAGAATTACTTTAATTCCGTTTCTTTCATGTATAGCAGCGGCGGCGGAACAGGGGGTAGGGTGTGTAACCGGTTATCAGGTTATTCGGGTTATTCGGATATTCGCAAAAAACCTATCCGTTCGAATATGAATTTAGTATTACTCGGAAAAATCGATTATTGGATTTGTTCTATTCGAAAATAACCGGTTTGTGAATCTCCATTCGGAGGTACTTAGGTATTCGTCGTCCGCATCGACATTTCGCCCACTATTCGAATGCCTTTTTATGACGATATCCGGATACGATATTGCAAGTACAATAATGATTACTTCTAATTTGAAACGTAACGTTAATTAACGTCACTGTTGTTATTACTATTATACTACGTGGGGACGAGATCATATGCATGTACGGGCAGTGATTCGAACTAGCCAACAGATCTCCCTCTTCACGAGTCATGACGACGGACAGCTCCAGCTACAAATCAAAGTTAGTTCGCTTAGTGCATTTCGAACTAGCTGGTATCTTGCAACAATCTCTGTGAACTGATATTGCTGCGATCGCATTTAGGCCTACTTAGTTACTAGTATTTGGCTTGCTATGGTGAAATCGGCTGCATGGCTGGTGGTGCGTAAACGTCATCTGTGGTTCTATTCTTTTGGCATCAAGTGCGATGTGTACATCTGTAGGTAGACTTCAGCGTGGCCACGCTATAACTTAGGTCAGGCCTGACACGCCCATCTAGATATGTAGTTAGGCCAAGCGATTTAGGCCTATGTAGGTAGCGGTGGTAGTGTGCTGAGTGCATCTGGTGTGATGTGGGTAGCTGTGGATGCATGCTGTATTGATCTGGGGTAATGTGGGTAGTTGTAGGAGGGTGTCTGGTGTGATGGGGGTAGCTGTAGTTGTGTGCCTCATGAGGGCATCTGGTGTGACGGGGGGAGGTGTGTTTTGTGTGCCTCATGAGGGCAAGGTGTGATGGGGGTAGGGTGTGCCTCATGAGGGCACTGGTGTGATGGGGGTAGGGTGTGCCTCATGAGGGCACTGGTGTGATGGGGGTAGGGTGTGCCTCATGAGGGCACTGGTGTGATGGGGGTAGGGTGTGCCTCATGAGGGCACTGGTGTGATGGGGGTAGGGTGTGCCTCATGAGGGCACTGGTGTGATGGGGGTAGGTGTGTGTATGCTGAGGGCATCTGGTGTTATGGTTTAGCTGTAGGAGAATATCTGGTGTGATGTGTACATTTAGGTGGCTCAGTGAGCAGAAAACCTGAATAACCTAGGTATTCTGCTGGCAAATTGTTAAAACCTATTCGGAAAAATCGATTTTCTTTTTTCAAGTATTCGGAAAAATCGATTTTCTGATCCAGAAAAACCTGAAAAATCGATTAGTGTTTTAAAAGTATTCGGAAAAATCGATTTTCATTATTCAGGGGAGGTTACACACCCTAACCGGGGGGGGGGGGGGGGGGGGGGGGGGGGGGGGGGGGGGGGGGGGATTTACCCCCCCCCCCCCCCAACTTTACTGAGTAGAATTATTATTAGCCGTAACTAACCGTGTTGTACATTATAACCAAAGAGAACTGGAATCGGGTGATACTGATTAAATTTGCGAACCGTTGATAAGTAGCTCCTCAACAAGCGGTTCGTTTTCGCGTGCGCAACCACTATCTACCACGCCCATCATTATATATTCATAGACTTACCCCCCCACTTTAAAATACCTTCCGCCGCCCCTGTTAATATGTTATACATGCAAAGGACAGTACAAGTAGTTACTGCTGTAAAAGTAAAATAAAGCTGGCTAATGGTCAGCATTTTGCTTCCAGAATTTGTTTCCTTACTTTTGGGAGGAGGGGGGAGGGGGGGGGGGGGATGGCTAGCCATTGAAATCCAAACCCCTGCATACTGAGTTGTGTATTATAATGCCGGTAAGTTTAGTGCGATATAGATGTTGCCATGATAATCACGTGACTGTGTTTTATTTGTGCATCAAACAGCTCTACAGCTGCATGAGAAATGTCTGGCCTAACACACTACCCAATGGCAACAGCCAGCGGCGGCGGAACCGGGGGGGGGGGGGGGGGGGGTAGGGGGGGGTATTTACCCCCCCGACTTTACCGAGTAGAATTATTATTAGCCGTAACTTATAATTACCGTGTTGTACATTATAACCAAAGAGAACGGAAATCGGATGATATTAAAAGTGTGAACCGTTAAGTAGCTACTCAACAAGCAGTTCATTTTCGCGTGCGCAACCACTATCTACCACGCCCACTCATTATATATTCATAGACTTACCCCCCCACCCCCCCCCCCCCCCCCCCCCCCCCACTTAAAAATACCTTCCGCCGCCCCTGAACAGCCCTCTCAATTCATCAGCACATACGACACCCAGGGACTGGACATGTTCGTACTGCTGGCAATGAAGGCAGAATAACCTTGTATTACGTGTTGCGCATGTAGTAGGGATTCTGGATCGAACCATCTTTTCTCCAGCCCTTATTGTCGTCGCTGGTATGAAGTTATCCTTGTTCACGAGTCAACTTTGCGCGTTTTTTGGAGGGGGGGGGGGGGGGGGGGGGGGGGGGGGGATCTGTTTTAGACAGAGTCTAGCCAAAGATGCCGCGCTCACACGTACTTGGATGCATTTCTAATAGACAAACAGAAGATAGAGACAAAGTTTTCATGCAGCTTCCAACACGCATATACCTTACAGCTGCTCTCAACTTTGTTACAACGCACTGCTAGTGATAAGACGGCCTCCCCGTTGAAACCACTTGTTCTATTTATAGAACGCTTTCCCGCGTGTCCCTCCGTAAAAATATATATATAATACGAAAAATATACTTGTGTCACGAACTTTTTTTTTTACCGTAAGCAAAGCATCGCGGTTAGCGAAAAAAAAGGATAATTTGGTAAAATACAAATGACTGAGCATAATTATGGCGGGATTCCCCTCCCATATACCTGCTCTCGGATTTGCAATGTGGGGACTAGTTGACATATTTTGTGTAGTTTTTCGCAACTTAAGTACCTATATCCGCACTTCCACATTAATTATGCCAAGGTTTCCAATATCCATTCATTTTTATCTCATTTCCTTATTCAGACATCAATAGTTTCCAAACCAATAGAAATTTTCCTTACCTGCTCGCGGATTACATGAGATAGGTAGTTCACAATTTTTTTTCAAATTACCTTTTTAGCCATAAATTGTATATCATTAGAAAGAGCAAAATTTCTGCATTCCAACGATACCTTACTTGCTCGATGATGTATCTCCCTGCGAGTACCACGTAATTTTTTAAAAAGATCAAAATAAAAACGATCGGTAATGTACGCGAATGAATGGGATGTGCAATACAAAAACTGTCTCGGTTGAGTTTCTATTGAATACAGAGACATTTATAAGTGCGCAATATTAACCAAAACCTTAACACATGTAGTCCAACGAATATTATACATAGAATTGCACTTAATATTGCTTCATTAAATTATTTTCATCTATAATACGTCAAAATAACAAAGTAGGTCATTGCGTCATATGTATTGTACGCTTCATCGTATTCTCATGCATAATACATGATTTATCAACTTATTAAAATTACTGCAAACACATTAGTATAGGTTATTACATATATAAGACAATATAGCAAGCAAGTAATATTGAACAGTTCAACGGGTGGCCTGGGGGGGGGGGGGGGGGGGGGGGGGGGGGGGGCTCAATCCTACTAAGGATGGCCAATGCTACTGATCACACAAGGCAGGGTGTTTAGTCTGCCATTTAAGAATATTTTAATAATAACGTGCCAATGCCACAGCTGTCCTTTCTAGGATAGCTCCTCCGCCATAGACCTAACTTTCACATATAATGTGTTTATTGTCTTCCTTGTATTATCTATATATAATAATAACGATAATTATAATATATAGACGTGCATGGTTCAACAGCATTTATCAACCGATTTAATACTTTGAGTCTAAAGTGCAATTTTGTACCTTCGAGATTACTTTCTTGAAACTCGAGTGGTAAAAAATAATAATAAATATTTTAGTCTTCATAATCAATGCTGGTGATTTTTTATTATCAAGCAATGTTTCAGATGTTTGACGACTGTACAATTTCATCCCATGCCTCGATCATTCCACAAACGCTCGGTAGACAAATTTTTATTCATGTCACCCACATATGCATTCTAACTGGATCTCACCATAATCACCTGTGAAGGCATCAGGTATATATGCAATTTTATAGGGGCTTTTGTCTCCAATCATTCGAGAGTGCACTGTGTTCCACAGACTATACATTGAAACATGCATAGCAGTCTTGCAATGGTCGCAAGCTTATGCTCAAAGCTAAAATATTATATATATTTGTGAAAAAGTAGGTCAGTTGGACTGCTTTTTAGGATTAATAGGTTAAAAAGATTATCCGTTCTAGAATGAAAGAAAATTTTTTAATTGATTTACAGGACATACATGTACACATACTCATACATGTATTTAAACTACTTATGGACAAAGGTACAGAAAAATTCTTCCACTGAATTAACCCACTCTCTCCCATGGCTAGTAGATTAACACACACCATCTTAATAGCATGCTGGAGGAAAGGCCTTATGCATGTATGAATTAATACACCTTTGCACCATAATACATTTTTGTACTCAAGCATTGTCCACAAATGTTACATAATGTACACTACCCACACCATTGAATAGGCATTTCTTAAAACTTGCCACATGTACCTACACAATACATATAAATTAAATGGTCCAATGTCAGATGCCGGGAGGCTGTGTTGCCAATTTCAACAGCCACTGAAAGGCACTAGCTAGACTAAGTGCTGGCAGCTGTAGCTTTTGATGTCACCAGCTGTGGCTGAGAGGCAGCTTCCATTATGGGTGACGATAGAAGGATGAAGACCCAGTGGAAGATCACCGCGTGAACAGAAGTGGAGTCAGTTGCTATGCTTCAAATTCAAATTCAATTTTATTTTTTTAAAGCATACTCAGAGGCCTCAGCAGTTAGTGAACGTACTGAGGAGCCGTCTTGTCCTCGTCCAGACTAGAGACCCCTTATCATCTTTCACTCAAATTGCATAATTTTGAGCAGGCATCATCACATTAAAAAATATTACTGCACCAAGAAGTGATAGCTGAAGTGTATGTATGATCATGCTTCATCGCATTTTATTATACAGAGATATTAATATGAATTTTTATCAACTGCTACATGTACACCATTGTGCAAACCTATCGATGTTCCGAATCACTTTATGGCTTTAAATTCAACGGCCGTTGCAAACAATCTTGTCTCGTATCCAGATCCAAATGTACGTAGTCTCGTCGCTATGTACATTTAGGTCTGGGTACGGGACCAGTACCTCTGTAGCCACGCCTTCTAGAATAATGGGATGGCTGGTATCATATTGAACGTGTTGGGAACACGGCTGTCTGCTCTCATTGAACGCGGGGAAATTAGGCCCTACGCCCAGAAATTTTGAAATGTTTTCGAAGCCCCATAGCAACGGACTTGACAACCGATATTGATGTCCTTAAGGAATGTGCTGTTTCGGACGTACAAGAAATATAGTAAGCAGTTTAACGCTGCACCACAAGTTACAAGCACCATTGACCCTTTTATATAGCAGAAATCAAATTGCCTTATCTTAATAGTTATGAACCGTTGGCTTTTGCGCTCGAAAGCATTAAGGTACTAGTACTCCTTGCGGGGAACGGTGACCTCGTGGATTCAATAAACGATACTGACGCTCGGACACATGAACTGAGCAAAAAAACAACTATTGTGATAAAGTAAGTAGAATGTCCTATTTGTTTTTAGTAAAAGCTAGTGCTGAAATGGGTCGGCCATTTTCTTCGTAATGTAGGCCTACGTACGGATATGCATGCATCGGTATATACATGTATTAGTCTAACAGAATTGCTACAAATTAAAATTGGTTTTAGAACGTATTGTCACATGCCATAGATAGCCCAATGGAGCTTTACATATCTGTGGTACTGAGTAGCATGCATATACACACATTAATGATGAGCAGGGCTAGGATTGTGTTAGCTTTTGTCTCCTCGTTGGGGGGGGGGGGGGGGGGGGGATGGCAGCAACCAATTGTGGCTCTTATCTCTAAAAAAAAAAAAACAGAATTAATGGTCTTTAACAATGCATTGCAGTTGCTTCACTTTGAATAAATCGACTCAGCACCCTCTTCTCCAAAATAGACCACAACAAACTTGGGTAGCATTTGCCCATTGGGCTATTCCAGTAAATAAGTGTACACCCCTACTGATGACATAAATTTGTGTCCTGGGGGGTATGTTCGATATTATAATCCATGTAATGATATAAATCATGACCTGGGGGGAGTTATTATCCTAGTCTTGGGGGGGTGGGGGTGGTATGAGTCATGTCTGGGTGTGTGTGTGTGTGTGTGTGTGTGTGTGTGTGTGTGTGTGTGTGTGTGTGTGTGTGTGTGTGTGAGTGTGTGTGTGTGTGTGTGTGTGTGTGTGTGTGTGTGTGCGTGTGTGTGTGTGTGTGTGTGTGTGGTGATGGTGCTATAAATCTTGTCCTGGGGGATGAGTGGGGGGGGCCGGGGAATTATAATCCATATATCCTGGGGGAGTGGGGGTGGTATAAGTGGGGGGGGTGGTATATGTCATGTCCAGGGGGGCGCTATAAATCTTTTCCTGGGGGGAGGTGGGAGTAAATGGTATTAATCATGCCTTGGGGGAAGTTATATTAATCCATGTAGCTATAAAATATGTCCGGGGGGGGGGGGGGGGGGGGGGAGGCATAAATCATGCATGTCTTGGTAATCCATGTATTGGGGGTGGGGGTGGGGAATGATATAAGTAATGTCCAGGGGGGGTGGGGTGGGGTGCTATAAATCTTGTCCTGGGGGGGGGGGGGGGGGGGGGAGTTTGTGAATGGTATAAAACATGTCCTGCGGGAACTACAAATCATATCCTGGGTGTAGTGTACTGAGACATACTGCAGTCCTGAGGGATGTGGTGTGATGTGTGACTATCCAGTAATGTATCTGTCTTGAGGGAGGGTATAATTAGTATCTGTGTGCAATGGGGTTACTTTATAAATAACGTCATCAGTAGGGGTGTACACTTATTAACTGGAATAGCCCATTGTGTGGCATGGTCTTCTAGTGTATGCATTTTGAAGGGCAGTTTTCACCATGCACCTGTTGCTGCTACCCACTTGCATTGGTGCATACCAGTGCGTTGCATTGGAGCTCAGGGGGCTGTGTCAGAAGGCAGGAACACAGCTGACTGACACTTCAGCTGGTTGAAAATAGTCTGGCTTGCACGAGGTGGACAATGATCATGAGAGAAGAATGGAGGTGGGGCAATCTTCCAAAGTGCTATGAACGTATTGGGTGTGACTGACTCGGACCTTTGGTTGGCAGCCTCTGCCAACAGTTGACCTCCTCACATGTCCTCGAAGTGCGCACACACCTACATAATGATTGTGTGTATTATGAAGTCATAGCAGTTTTTTTTTTTTGCATTTACCTTGCATGCATTCTTCATTGGCATGTATATTTGCCACTGAAATGGCGTTATACAACACCTGTGATGTATCTCTATTGTCAAAGGACGGTTCTTTGCATAGAATGCTTACATTAGATACAGAAACATCGAGTATGCTGATATCAACAGTTGAGGCGGTGAGGCCAAAGGCAATATTATTGCCTTTGGCCTCACCGCCTCAACTGTTGATATCAGCATACTCGATGTTTCTGTATCTAATGTATTAAGCAAATTATCTGCAATGTTTTGCAATCATAGCTGCATGGCTATTTGCTTCTATTTGCGCATTTTAGCCGTTGCCCACACACTCTGCAGTGCTTGGGCTCTTGGTGCATGTGGTAATCCATTCCTGTATATAACATGTACATACATGAGAATCGTATCAATTATTCATTAAATACGATCGCGTTGTTTGGGACGACAAAAAATTCGTTAGTACTTAAAGACTGAGAATTCTAACAGCCACATCTCTCGTACTCATCGGTGTTGTAAGCTTACCTTCTGGATTAGTGCACGAAGTCCACTGTACTGAATTTAGTACCCACCCCTCCAAAATGATTGCCGCGTGGCGTTCTGTAAACACCTTGCACATACCATTGCAGTATGACGTGGAGTGTGTATGTAAAGTCTTGAAAACATAAAAATGAGTGTGGTGTTTGAATCCTTTTTCATATTCTGATTTGCTGGTTTTACTGAGGAGTTACGAGCTTCGAAACACGGGTACTCAGCCTTTTCGATTATGGACATACATACCGTATGTTCTAATTGTAAAACCTAGTTTCCAGCCGCATACAGCCGTGGGAACAGCAGTAGCAGCGGTGGTGCTGTGGCTGGTGACCAAATGGGTCTACGGATACTGCCGAATGGTGTACTACATCGGGCGCATACCCAGACCTACCCCCAATGGGCACTGGTTCTGGTGACACATCTTTGAGGTACGTAGTCGGTACGATTGCATGTAGGCCCTATATGTGTGCACGCACCACACACACATGTGCGCGCGCACACAATACTAGTACACACAAGTGTCGTACGTGATCACTCGCACAGTCGCTGGTACCGTTGCAAACATGCATACACACGCACACACAGTGACACACACATACACGCACAGCATATACTAATAGTCATGCCTAGATTTGCGTAAAGGCTTTTTTGAAGTGTGCGCGGGACTCCATGGTGACCATTAGTTGGGCGTAGCCGACCTTCGCGTATTGGCCAATACGCGAAGGTCGGGCTACGCCCAACTAGGTGACCATGTCTTCCCGTCTCCCCTTCCAGCTGCCTCCTTGCGAAGCCACACTTATCAAGATGTGCGCAAGGACCCAGGCCACTGGGCACGCCCTCACAGCCACCTGGGTCGGCCCCTTCATTAGCATCGTCGCCATCACCCACCCCGAGGCACTGAGGCAACTGCTGAAAGGTGTGTGAGGAGGAGGGGCCAGGGGGGAAGAGGGAAGTTTTCCCCAACATCTTTGCAGCATCATATCACATGATCATGCATACAGGATCACATGACAATGCATAGATCATATGACCATGCAAGAGATCACGTGACCTTCCCCCATGCATACAGGCCACACCCACATACAGGGGGCTTTTCTCTGTATCACTTTGCATTGTCATCGATCCCACTATTTTTGTCCTCATGTAGAACCAAAATCTTGGAGCTATCACCTTCTGCTGCCATGGATAGGTGTGTGCACTTAATTATGCATGAGATGTGTACATCACAGGGAAACTCATCTATCAACATCTCCACACATGTACATGTGTGTGCATGTGCATGTGTGTGTGCATGTGCATGTGTGTGTGCATGTGCATGTGTGTGCATGTGTGTGTGCATATTTGTGTGTGCATGTGTGTGTGAGCATGTGTGTATGTGTGTGTATGTGTGCATGTGTGTGTGTATGTGTGTGCATGTGATGTGTGCATGTGATGTGTGCATGTGATGTGTGCATGTGCATGTGTGTGCATGTGTGTGTGCATATTTGTGTGTGCATGTGTGTGTGCATATTTGTGTGTGCATGTGTGTAACCTAATGTTTGTGTAAATGTTAGGTTACTTCTAACAGCAGTGAATGACTAAGTGTTTGTACATATACGTGTATTTGGAACACTAAAATGCTTTCCAGTGCTGTGCAAATAAGTGAATGTTTGCATATGCAGTGAGAGTCATACGTAGGGGAGGGGGAGGGAGAAGAGGATAGGAGGTGGAGGAGGGAGAGGGAGAAGGTGAGGAGGGAGAGAAGGGAGGGAGGCAGGGAGGGAGGGAGGGAGGGAGGGAGGGAGGGAGGGAGGGAGAGAAGGTGAATGTGTTTCTGGCTTGTGTGTTCATGTACTCTGTTCAGTACCCATGGTTACATAGTGCCCCTGACTGCTGTGAGGTGTTAGCAATTACCGTAGAGTACGTGTACTAAGCCCCACCCCTAAAGTAGAAATGGCTTGTGTTTAACCGAGCGTATCGTCCTAACTATTAATGCTACCATGTACTCGTTCCAGTATTCCTGGAAAGAAATGTTGCTCTAACATGGTTTTGATGCAGTAGCACTTTAGAGTATGACGATTCGCTCGTACAAACACGAGTCATTTTATTTGGTGGGGGCGGAGGGGGGGGGGGGAGGCTTAGTACACATGCTCTATGGTACTACATGGATCCCACAAAGTAAGAGTATTAGTTTTATTCGAACAAAAATAAGGCAGCATTTTGCTTTTAAAATGTACTCGGGCTAATTATGTATGTACCGACCGCTCTGTGACCTGTCAGGTGATGGCCTGTTGGTGTCCAATGGCCCCAAGTGGTTCCGGAACAGGCGCCTCCTCACTCCAGCCTTCCACTACGAAATCCTCAAGCCGTACATAGAGGTGTACAACAGCTGCTCTGATGTCATCGTGGTAAGGAGGGATGTGCTGATGTCATCATGGTGAGGAGGGATGTGGTGATGTCATCATGGTGAGGAGGGAGGGGGTGTGGTGAGGAGGTGTGTGGTGATGTCATCGTGGTGTCAGGAGGGGGTGTGGTGTGGAGGTGTGGTGATGTCATCATGGTGAGGAGGGGGTGTGGTGAAGAGGTGTGTGGTGTCAGGAGGGTGTGTGGTGAGGAGGTGTGGTGATGTCATCATGGTGAGGAGGGAGTGTGGTGAGGTGTGTGGTGATGTCATCATGGTGTCAGGAGGGAGGAGGTGTGGTGAGGAGGAGGGTGTAGTGATGGGCACGAGTGTACATATGTAGGGGGCAAGAGTAGGGTCCATATGACATGCACACATATCACATGACATGCCCATATGACATGCACACATATCACATGCAGGTCCATATGACATGCACACATATCACATGCAAGTCCATATGACATGCACACATATCACATGCAGGTCCATATGACATGCACACACATCACATACAGGTCCATATGACATGCACACATATCACATACAGGGGCCATTAGCTGGCTCCCCCCTCTCCCTCACATTCCCCTCTTTTCACCTCCCTATCCTCCCTACACTCCCCTCCACTCCTTTCCCCCTAAACTGCTTCCCCTTCTCCCACAGTGTAAATGGACGGCGTTGGCCTTGAAGAATGTACCAGTTATGGTGTTTAACCATAACTGGTACATTCTTCAAGTTTTTTGGCATCCATTTCTGTACTGCTGTTTGATGTGTCTATCATGCTAAATTTACCAATTGTCAGTCTATTTTTTAAATCACACCCTTGGTTACACGATGCAAATAAACAGATACTGTTCTTAAAAATGCACTATGTAGAGAATTTAATTGTCACAGAAAAAAGTACGACAAGTACACCTTTTTTTGATGCTTTTTTTGAAGCATGATGTGTGGCTACTTTATACATCCTACGGCAGTGTTTTTACTCTAATTGATTTTGCCATTTTTTACTGAAAATGTACTGTACGTTTTCAAGATTTTGTCCAGTCACTTGGCTATTCCCGCAAAATGCGTCTGACAAATATCTATCGTTCATATGCTTGTGGAGCTAGCAATTTCCAAATCTACAATGTACTTTTTTATATGCTTAGTGCGAAAGACCTGTCCTACTACCTACCCCCATCTTTTAAAATGTTGCTCTGATATTCCCAACATTACTTTTTGGTACTTTAAGTTGCTTTGCACTCTTCATTAATCGTGAATAAACTATACGTAAGGTGCGGTGATGATATTCTGATAACATTTTCCTTCAAAACTGAGAGTATATCCAAAGTGGATCAGCAGTATGACGATGTACTTCATCACATGACCCTTGACCGCTTAGGGACTCCTCCTGCATCTTCGATAATCAGAGCGGCGTGCCACCGGTCAAGTGCAGTGAGGAGCACATGGCAGCCACCACAGGGCCACGCCCAGAGCTCTACATCAGAGCTTGCCACAGGGACGCTGCAATTTGTTACTGCAAATACATCTTTTAGCAATGCAGTATTGATTGTATATGACAATCTTAGAAGAATTGCAAGAAAGTAAAAATATTTTCTGAATTAATAACCATTTCTACAGTACAATAAGATTTTGGCTAATTTTTTGATGTAATGAGTTTGCTAAATATTAATTTTAACTTGCGTCCTACACGGCTAATCCTACGCGTAGGACGACGGGAGATTAAAGGTTAAAAGTGTTAGCCTTCTGACCCTGGATGTTGTGGTTTGTGGTGTGGATTTCTCATGTCCAAGTACAATGATCACATGATCAAGTGATCACGTGGTCACATGACCTACATTTACATTGCAACCCACAGGACCCATTCTCCATATATCGGAGCACTTACCTGTCACCTAATGCCCCTACTGTTACCTGATGCCCTACTGTTACCTGATGCCCTACTGTTACCTGATGCCCTACTGTTACCTGATGCCCTACTGTTACCTGATGCCCTACTGTTACCTGATGCCCTACTGTTACCTGATGCCCTACTGTTACCTTATGCCCTACTGTTACCTGATGCCCCTACTGTTACCTGATGCCCTACTGTTACCTGATGCCCTACTGTTACCTGATGTCCTACTGTTACCTTATGCCCTACTGTTACCTGATGCCCCTACTGTTACCTGATGCCCTACTGTTACCTGATGCCCTACTGTTACCTGATGTCCTACTGTTACCTGATGCCCTACTGTTACCTGATGTCCTACTGTTACCTGATGCCCTACTGTTACCTGATGCCCTACTGTTACCTGATGTCCTACTAAGATGTACTACTGTTACCTAAGTAGGGCATCAGGTAACAGTAGGGCATCAGGTAACAGTAGGACATCAGGTAACAGTAGGACATCAACACTGATCAAGTAAAGTGTTGATCAGATCTCCATGCAAGAGCTGCACTTGCAACCTTGCACTTGTGACCTTATTATTTACTACAAAATGAGTCCCAGGCACAATTGACCAATTCTAAAGAACTGCATTAGATTTGCATGACTTCACTAATGGTACATGCATGTTAATCACTTGGAACAGAAACCTGTAACCCACACAACAGTTGAAGCGCATCTAAAAGGGTTGAGAATTGCCAGCCAGTTCCTTCTCCCACCACCTCTTCCCCTCCCACTCATATAAAAAGTAGTTGCAACAATATGTATCAGGATACATTTGATGTGAAACACTTGACACTGAAATGTGCCTGGGCCTGCATCTCTATATGTGATCAGGCATGCTGTTTACATTTATGTATGTATATATGGTCACTTTGAATACCAGAATACTTGAACGTCTAATACTGCCAATAACACACACAGTTATTAATTTAAATAGCTTCCTATCTGAGACAGGGCAACTGAAATCTGCCAAAGGACACACAGAGTTAACAAAGGATGAGCATGCATGATAACGCCGTACATTTGCAGGTGTATGCATGCATGCAAATTTTATTGCTGCGAGCTGCAACAAAGCACTCGAAAAGCTAAAAAGGCTCCATGCGCTTACAATGTCAAGAGTGCCATACATGTGATTGTCTGTGTCACCATCACTCATAATCTGGATCTTTAAAGTAAAGTGTTGATCAGAACTCCATGCAGGAGGTGCACTTGTGACCTTATTAGTACATATTTGGTTACTACAAAATGAGTCCCAAGCACAATTGACCATGCTAAAGAACTGCATTAGATTCGCATGAATTCACTAATGGTTAATTACTTGGAACAGGAATCTGTAACCCACAGCATTTGAAGCACATCTAAAAGGGTTGAGAATTGCCGACCCTTGCACCCCCCCCCCCCCCCCCTCCCACCCATAAAAATGGTTGGTAGTTCAACAATATGTATCAGGATGTGAAACACTGGACACTGAAATGCGCTTGGGCATGCATCTCTATAGATCAGGCATTCTGTTTACATTTATGTATGCACATGGATTTCATAATCATGCACTTTAAATACCAGAATACTTGAACTTCTAATACTGCCAATAACACACACAGTCATTAATTTAATAAGGTTGATAACAATAACGGACAAGTGTCATGCAAGGGTTGCCAAAGGCCAGTCCGGCCTGACAGGTCGGCCTGCTTAGCCTGGCCACAAGGCAAGAAACGGGTGGAATAGATTGTCACACCATGCATGCATACAATTGTACGGCGTGTCGTCCTTTGTTAACTCTGTGTGTGCTTTGACAGATTTTAGTTGCCCTGTCAAAATGACTATGTGTGTTATTGACAGTATTAGAAGTTACATGTACGTCTTGACCTTTCGCGGGTACTTTACATGTATTAACAAGCTAAGAGACCGCTGCATGCTAGCGCTGTCACGCTTAATTGGTCTGTTTTGATGATTGAGCGGGCCTGTATCTAACCGCAACTGAAGGTTCATGAGATCTAGATACAGTGCATGTGACACACCTGCTCATGCAGATGACCTCTTGCGCTTTAACGTTGAACTCTGTATTAAATTTCGCTAAAAGCAGGGCTATAATATATATAATTTGGACTTATTAAAGAATGGAATCCAAATCTGTTGAACCGGCGCAGGATCGCAACGTTGTCAGAATGTGACAGGTTGAAATTCACTCGACAATTCTGTGGTTTTGTCAATTTGAGCAAGCCAAGCTATAAAATGATCCGAGCTACGGCGCGTTCATGACTTTAAGAGAATTGCGCATGACTTAGCTATTCACTTGCAATGCATATGGAAACGAGAGAAGGGTCCGGTGCGGACATAAATTGCTAGGGATACGCTCTACATGCCGATTAGGACGTTTAGGACCTAAACAAAGTGTTTATAGGACCTAAACATTCGCCATATCATGTTCGGCGCTTCACTCTTCGGACTCAGAAATTTCCGGATGTTGTTGAGATATATTAATGGTGCATGTTACATGCATGTGTAGGTATGACCTCGCGGTAACAGTTGATGTTTCTGATTGGCTGGATCTAAATCACACCACGCTGGCATTCCTATAAAAGCCATGCATGCACTGACCTATCTGTGCACTTTCTTTTCTTGCTCGCAGATCAAGATCTGAACAATTAATCCACTGAGGTATACATGTGCATCATGCACTATATTATATGCGCGCATATATGCAGTGTGCTTCTGTCTGTGCTTGCGCTGTTAAATTTCAACATGAGTTTATATAATATGTATTATATTTGCTTTCTCACCCATGCAGCTAAATATTTTTCGTCATGACGTACTTGAAAGTTGTTTACATCTTCGTCCTCGCTGTGGCTGTAGGAATCAATGCTACCGTAACTCCGAGCGCACAATGCGCGTATCTCAGCGGCTCATTTCCTGGCGGCATTCTAAATGCCGCCTCCTTACCCTCCGTGAACTCTGCGTGCGTCACCGCCATTAATGCTTTAACGTTAGCCATAGGTGCTGCACCAAATGCAACAGGATCATTACCCGGCATCCAATACTACCAAAGCGTATGCACCTCGACTTGCCAGTCTTTCTACAACCTCTACAGTTCGTGTTACAGCCCGCAGCAGGCAGATGCGTTCGTTGGACAGTACTGCGGAAGCTATAATGGCACTACCTGTCCTGTGGTGCACAGCAACACTGCATACCTAGAGGCCATCAGTTTGGTCACCTCATCGTGCAGCGGAACGACATGCACTTCGTCCTGCATGTCCGCTGTTGTCGCTGCCGATACGTACGCGGGGTGTTGCGCGGCTGATGCCATCAATGCAGCGAAGGTCACGTGCGGTTTGAATCCTAGGACTTCCTGTTCCACCATCTTCAGCACCCCCACAGCTCCGAGCGCACAATGCGTGTATCTCAGCGGATCGTTTCCTGGCGGCATTCTAAATGCCGCCTCCTTACCCTCCGTGAACTCTGTGTGCGTCACCGCCATTAATGCTTTAACATCAGCCATGTTAGGTGCTGCACCAGGATATCCCGACATCAAATACTACCAAAGCGTGTGTACCCCGGCTTGCCAGTCTTTCTACAACCTTTACAGCTCGTGTCTCAGCGCGCAGCAGGCAGATGGGTTTTTAGGACCATTCTGTGGAAGCTACAATGGCATGTACTGTCCCGTGTTGACAAACAGCACTGCTTTTACTAATGCGGGGACGTTAATCTTGTCGTCGTGCAGCACAGCTGGATGCACTTCGACCTGCAAGTCGGCTGTTAGCTCCTTCAATACGTTGGCGGGGTGCTGCGTGTCCAATGACTACCGCAATGCGTTTAATGTCGCATGCGGTTTGAATACCCTCGCTCCCTGTTCCACCATCTTCAGCGCCGCTGTAACGCAGGGCATAGGCATGCTGACTGTAACATTTGCAGCTTTCCTGACCATGTGGCTGTGATCTCCCTGCAATTTCCTGCTAACTTGTTTTGGTAGTCAATTGCAATATAGTATACATGTAGATTTATAAATATCCTTCGGCCGTTGTCATGCAGTGAAATACCTGGGTCTGGGTACGAGCATAAAACACCACTACATGTGCATGTACTGTCACGAGGCGCCGGCCATATATATAGAGGGTACAATTTTGCACCACTCCGCCTGCCACGTACTATAGGTACACAAGATCTGCCATCGCATTAGTTTAGAGATCGCCGTACAGAGAGAGTTTTTATATATATGTGCATGTTAAACAAATTACATTGTAATTTAACATTTTGCGCTTGCACTGTCAGCATGTAATTTTCACACCGGCTTGAATTCACACTCGTTAGGAGCTAGCACAAAAAAAACAGCTGTACCGAAAGCCAGTCCGGCCTGCCATGCAGGCCGGTGTGACGGGACTGTCCGATCCGCTTGGCCTGCAGGCAGGTCGGACCCTGGACCTGCCAGGCCGGGATCCACCTACAAGAGGGGAGTAGATTGTCACATCAATGCATGCGCCAAGGATTATATGGTATTATCAGAGATCGAGATCATATACCGGTATATAGATGCACAGCTTTGACTGATTTCAGGGTGCGCTCTAGCTGTCTCAGTTAGGACGGAAGCTATTTAAATTACTGACTCACTGTGCATGTGGTAACTGTTAACTGCATGCCTGATCAGAAAGCCATTTCTGTGTCGAGTGTTCATATACATGTATATTAAGCATGCATGGTGCATATTGTTGCAACTACGTACACGGCTGTTACAATTTCATTGAAACGTGGACATTAGGTTCACGCCTGCTATGAATATCATGGCTATAGCAACGCCTACGTTATACCTTGGAAAGAAACCCTTTTTCTAGGCTTCTAATCGCCAGGTTTCACGTAGTAACAGAGCAGGTGCACAGAGAAAGCTAGCATTTGGTAAACGTTGGTGCATTATGCTTGTCAACATTTTGGACTTCCGCTATACAGATTAATACGGGAGGATCCCTCGTAAGTCGTCGTGTGAACATTTCATGTTTTTGGCTAAACCTCCAAATGATCCTGTATGAAAACGATAAGGGATAGTAAGCAGAGTTTGTTCTTTTCATTTTTGTCGTCAATACGTTACTACTTGTGAGCTGTGAACGTCGGAATAAGTTGCTTTTTAACGCAGATTCATTACGTGTCCTGTGGAGCTCAAACACACGCAGTTGAACACACGACGCCTACATGTACGTGTGCGTTTGCTCAGCTATGTGATGGGCGCTTTTGGCACTGTTACACGAGCCAAAGTCAATGGCTGTGAGTGCAAGTTAAAGAACAATAAGCTTACTGTTCCTCCGGACTCCAGTTATAATGCAAATGCTGATACCATTCTGTGTACAATGGTATGCACAAGCTGCATTTCCTCTTTGTTCACCTTGTTTGTTCAGTGCAAGTATGTGTGTTAACAGCTCTCACATCATTTAGCAGCAGCTGAACCGGCACGCTGGCTTTAGTTGTGTGCACTCCAGTGGAGTGGTGTCATAGCAGCAGGGACAAAATGAACCTCTCAGGTGGATCCATTCAGTCAGACAGCGAGGCACACACCAGTCTGTCATATGGCAACCTCGAGCTCAACACACTGAGGCAATTTGGACAGTTCAGCTGACTAACGGCAGAGTGTAGCTGCATGCATGTGTATTGTCCAATGGTGGTTGAATGGAATTTTTTATGGTGCTATGGTCATGATGTGCTCTACAACTTGGGCTGGAGTGTTGCCAGATATCTCAGCTAGGGGCCATTGTGCCTTTGGAGGTATCAGTACCCTTATAAGTATCCCACGCAAGGGGATTAGTTTCCCTTCATACCAGTACATGTACCATGCAGTCAAAAATGTTTCAGACCTCATTTATAAGGTTTCTTGTGTAAGGCAGCTGTTGTAACAGGCTTCATAGTTCATAGTGAGGTGGCAACCTGTTGCACAACATTGGTGGGTGGATCTGATGGCTGTTGCAATAGCACTGCATACATGCAGAGGTATCGTTTTTTTAGCTGCAGCTGGTTTTGCGCACCCGCACACCTTAGGCCTAAATATAAGCAACTCATTCAATTTGCACCTGTGTACTGCAGGCTCCATAGATTCTGTGGTGTGCAGTTCGATTATTCACATTTACAGCGTAGCGGTCGAATAGGAATTAAGACCCGTTACAGACCGTACGCGTGTAGTAACTTATTTTATTCATAGAAATACTTACCACAGCTGGCTTGCTTGGTGCAAAGTTTTTGAAGCTAACTTATCTGAAGGATCGGGAGTATACCGACCTGCTATTATCAAAGCCTCGTTAATTCCCTTTATGCGCGCAAGCTGTAGCATCTTGTAACAAGCTGTTTTCAATTGCGCCTATATTTACGTAGTAATGGTTTTTATTTTGCTTCACTGATTTTTGCATAAATATATATATACCTCCAAAGTTGGTGGTTTCATAATGAGGTTTGTGTACGCCATTTTAAATATATACCGTAATTCCGTTCATGACTATACGTACTCTTGCGGCCATAGAAATTGTGGACAGTAGGCCTCCACCTCCGTAATATTGAAATGATATCGTATGCCTTAGCAACGAGCCTTGACAACCACTGACGTGACTTCACCTGTGAAACGTGAGGACCTGACAAGTTCAGTCGCCATTTTACAAGCCATATAATGCAAAGGAACTATTGTTCTATTTATGGCCCAAATCACATGGCTTAAGGTTGCGTCTCCGTTGTGAACTCTAGCGTCGAAAGCGGCTACCTTGGAAAGGACCGTTTAACTTCAAAGCGGTATGTACAAGACGAGACAATTTTTGTCGGCAAACTGAAAGCAGGAAACTAACGAAGACAGAAGGTACTTACATACTGTCGAGTAAATGTTTTGCCATATTGATTGGGCAGTATGCTAGACGCGCTAGAAGTGGTGTGCGAAAGTATTGAAATCGTAGCGGTACAATTACTAAATTTAGGCCTAGTACATTATGTGTTCGCTCGGCCGGGGGAAGAATAGAGCTACACGTACCACATTCTGAGGTACTATTGAGAGGTTATGGTGATAAAGGTACCTTCATTTTAGCTTGGCCAGGAGCCATTGTTTTCACTAATTGACTGTAAGCTGTGACAGACTGGTTAGGGGGTGGTGAGGAAAGTCACTAAGGTATGGTTAGGGGGTGGAGAGGAAAGTCACTAATGTATGGTTAGGGGTTGGAGAGGAAAGGCCAAAGGGCTGGGTTATAGGGTATAGAGATTGTAATACATTTGTCAGGACTGGTGTCAGCCCAACCTACTCAGAACAAGCCCCTCCCCCTTTGTTGGTGAAGTGCTGCACTCATGTGTGTGGTAATCTTCAGCTTTTACATCCTGTTTGCAGGCTATGCAGTGGACCATTACATAGTCAGTTGAGGTGCCAGCTTAAGTTCTGCTGGCTTCAACTGTGTGCAGCAGCATGAACACTTCACCTCTGCACACGTGGACACCACCTCTACACATGTGGACACCACCTCTACACACGTGGACACTTCACCTCTACCCATGTGGACACCACCTCTACCCACGTGGACACCACCTCTACACACGTGGACACACTTCACCTCTACACACGTGGACACACTTAACCTCTACCCACGTGGACACACTTCACTTTTACACTTCACTTCTACACATGTGGACACACTTCACCTCTACACACGTTGACACACTTCACTTCTACACGCGTGAATACACTTCACCTCTACACACACTTCTACACATGTGGACACCACCTCTACACACACTTCTACACACGTGGACACTTCACCTCTACACACACTTCTACACATGTGGACACTTCACCTCTACACACACTTCTACACACGTGGACACTTCACCTCTACACACTATGTGAACCATTTCACTGTGCAAGTGGTACATAGAGGTGCCCTGCATGAGAGCTCTAGACGAGATTGGGCACTGCAGCTGGTCCAAGAGATGTTGGGTTATCAATTGGAACATCTGCTGGTGTGTACCTGTGATTGTGCAATTCCTGTAATCAGCAATAATTGTAGCATTACAGATACATGTATGTGTAGCAATTGTACATGTGGAGCCGCCTCTTGAATGTGGGTCTGATTTTTAATTTCTTTCCTCTATGCATGCATGTACATTTCTACTATACCTTGCTTCCCTCTTCTGCATGTGCTGTCCACTGAAAGATAATGTTGTGCCTCTTGTATACAAGGTGATCTTGTGTTTGTTTGATGAAGGGTGAGGTGCATGGTACATTACATGTAGTACTGAATACAGAAATGAGCTGTGCTGCAAACTCAGAGCATGGGTAAAATGCCCTTTTCATTTTCCCTGTAACTACCAACAGGTTCACAGATACTCTGCGCGCTTTTGAATCATCTCTATGTGGTGATCCATTGAGCCTATGTGGTCGGATACGGACGAGCCGCACAGATTTTCATAAGATACAGAAGCGTACTGTGTTGTGAAAAACCAATATGGCAAGCTTCCAAAGGCTTTTCTGAATGCGTATAAGCCTCTTCTCTATGGTGATGCATACTGACCTTAATGGAAAATTGTTGCGCGTCCGTGTCATCGACCTGAAGTAACCCCTCCCCTGTGACACGATCGAAGATTGGTGCAAAAATCAGCTGCGCGTTTATAAACCGATTGCGTATGTGGACTGTTAGTAACTACATGCATAGGGTTAGCGAGAGAAGTATTTTCTCGTATGTTGGACTTAAAATGAGCACGATATGGCTCGCTAAAGATTGAGTATTTATAATGAGGCTTGCACGTATATTTCCTTGCGATTTACGGTATACATCTAATTGTCAAACCTAATGCCTAGCCGCAAACAGCCGTGGACTACCAGCCAATCGCAATTAAATAACCATTTTTATGGAGGTGAAGGGGGTTGGGGGTGGGGGATGTACTGGATAGCTTCATTGATATGATGTGGGTTATAGATTCCTGTTCCAGGTGATTAACATGTACATGATGCATTAGAGAAGTCATGGGAGTTCTTTAGCATGATCAGTTGTGCACGGGACTGAGAAACTCGCTTGGTCGTTACCAAAAATTAATTAATGTACTTATACATGTATAAGGTTGCACTTCTCTTGCATGGAGTTGTGATCAACACATGACTTTAAATATGGGTGGTGTTCAAGTCGGGGTTTTTAATTAGCTTTGAGAGTTCTTTAATGGGAGTTCTATATAGACATACCTTGAAATGCGACCAAAGTAGAGTTAGTGTTTTGTTTTCGTCTTTGTGGGAATTCCAACCTGACGATTCTGTATACTTTAGCTATAGAGTACCGCGAATATGCCCCTGCCCCTCCACCCCCACAGAAAAGAATGGCCCGTGTTAAGTTTACATGCATGTAGTAAACAAACGTATCGACGTAATCGTTAAAACTTCCGCGTACCTGTTTAAACATTTCATGAAAGAACAGGCATTCCAGCAGGAGTTTAAAGAATGGCATGCAGCTGCTTCATGATTAGGTCGATGCGCTCGTGGCACTTTTTTTTTTTTTTTGGGGGGGGGGGGGGGTGGGGGGGGGGGGATTTTTCGCCGTACTCTACGGTAATTACGAATTCGTCTGGATTATGTATCCAAAGATCGGGGCGTGCGCAGAACAAATGAGTATGAGCAACATTCAAGGCTATTCGTATACAATCTAAGCGATCAAATTTAAATTAAGATATGAATATATTAGTAATACCGACCTGACAGGCAGGGGCTGTCATAGTCTCTCGTGCCATGACGTAATGCCGGCCTGACTTTCGGCAGCCCTGAATTGCCGAGATAAGGATGGATTACTGTGTAGGAACCTAAGGGCATTTCGAAGGGAGATAAGGACAAGCAAAAACAAAAACTTCAATTTCGACCGTGGAGTGTTCAAGAGAAATGAAAGGAGAAGGTGATGAGAAAAGGTAGAAGATTTATGTTAGAACCGCAGACGAAAAAAGACGCATTCTCGAGTCATATCATGCTACGTATTATTCAGTACGATAATAGTATACCTGTATGTGTACGTATATATAGGAAGCCACTTGGGCTGAGATAAAACCATTCAAAAAATATCCAGTCGTTTTTTTCTGGAAAAACGTAACATTGCCAGAAATTTCGGACATAGACCCATAACTCTGGCCAGGAATGCAATATCAAAATTCTACTTTCACCGTAACGATTATTCGTTAACTAAGATTTATCAAACCATAAAACAGCTAAACCTGTATGAGCAGAAAGTTAATTATCCGGCCAAAAACATCTCTTTTAGTACAATTTTTAGTTTCGATTCCGTGTATTGATTGTTACGCATGCGCATTGCAGAGCGTTATCGCGTTACTAAAAATGGCTCTTACACTGTCTCACAGCCAGTCCAAGAGCTCATGCATTCGTCAACAACGACATGCTTCCTGGAATCACAAATCTTTCTCTCGCTGCATTGAATTCCTCCAAAAATAGCTTGATTGGTTTCCAAGGATCCTAGAGACGTATGCAGAAAACAGTTACAATATGCAAATTTACATCACGACTTTCTGGTCCCCAGACTACGAGCAGCCCCTCCCCCATTATTTAAATAAGTAAATAGGTGAGTTCGAAGCTCTTTTCGTTATGATTCGTACGTGTAGGCCCTCATGGTACTGGCCATCTTTGGCTGAAACCGATTATAAGGATGTACGTGCTAGGTGCGCTTTCACTGGAAGAAGTCCTTCTGGCTGGGCTTTGCGACCGGGCTACGGGGATGAGAATTTGACCTCAGGAGTGGCCACGAAAAGGGTGGATTGTTCCACACAGACTAGACCATGCAAGAGGGACATTGCCCCGAGGCTGTCTCTGAAGACCACGTGGATCACTTGGCCCAGTGAAAAATTCTTGAGAATCTTTACCAAGAATGCAAGATTTTCTAACCAACTTTAAAAAGATGCCCAAGATTGCAAGCCGCAAATGTAAGATATCAAGATCTTGCTCAGTGACATAAGATGAATCACAAGATTGCAAGGCGCAAGATACAATCCGAGTCAATCACATGCAGCGAGACCCAATTATTCACTTGATATAGTACATGTATATTGTTTGATTGTGTTACATTGATATATGCATGAAGATGGTACATGTATATTAGTAATACAACAATATCAGTTAAGCAAAACTAATTCTAATTAGGTTGGAATTCAATGACATCTGTTGGTTGATTTGCACTGACATGACAGCTACCAACTGATTAGATACAGATATCTTCTTAACTATTGCAAAATAATGTAGAAAGGGCAACGTAATATAGCCATTCATGTTTTCAAAACCAAAGCATGAATAGGCCCATGCAGAGAGGCCCTAAATCACACACACATCTACTCAAATAGATAACACTGTGGAGGTTAGGAATTAGGAGAGAGTATCTCCCCTAGATATTTTGTTTTTGCTCAGTAAATCATAAATGTTCAATGTAAAGGCCATTAGGCCATTAAGTATAGACATATTAGATATAACATTTCTAACAGTTTCTGTTTGTTCAATGCTAAGTTCTGGGAGAAATTTTTACTTTTTATATTTATTGAAATATTTCAATAAACTGCTGGTATATGCCACTTGTGAATTTCTTACTGTAGCTGTTTTTTTTTTTTTTAAGTTTAATGTCTCTTATTTTAGAACGAAGATTGGATCCAATTTTAGCCTTCCGTTGTAAAGCTTGCTTTAAATTGTGTAAATGCCTACTCCTGTGGTCATTCATTTTCAGTTGTTGTTTAAGCATGTGATTTACTTTAGCCATTCTCTGCAACTCATCCTTCCTTTTAGCACAATTCTAACAATCAGTTCTTACATTTAAGTGGAATAGCATTCAAAACTGGTAAAGGAACAGCTACATCCTCAGCTGTGTCAATAGACACTATAAACTGCTCATTGAGAAACACCTCTACTTCAGCCCAACACCTTCAGTTGTAAGATTTTGACATTATATTAATGATATGACGTGCAACACATCAGGTGTAGTGGTGACATGTCTGCTTCCAGCAGAGTGCTCAAGAATTGATGCAATGATATACTTCTTTAATTTTCTAAACGTTGAGATGCTATATTGGTGTGGATGTAAAACACTAGCCCTTTTTGTATCATGGATGCTTGCAGTTCATTACGTTGGTTAATGTCATTTTTAAAATGGTCTCGATCAGTACAAAACTATTCAAATCACCAACAGTCTTCATTATCCATGCAACTACACACAGAAACGTTAAATTGAATAAAAAAATAAACATAGTATTAAAACATGAATGAATAATAAACTAACATTGCATGTTGCCATGACAAATTTTGATTAAATTGGTTTGATTGATAAGAGCACTGCGCTAAATCAGAATCTCGTGATATGCAAGACGCTGTTACTACATACGCAGAAGAGTCTGAAAATTATCTAGCTAAAGAACCCACGGCAACGAAAAGGTGCGTTTTATATAGAACTCCCTACCTACGTAAAAATATATATATATATATCAGCAACATATCTTAGTCACATTAGGGCAAATAAGTATGACGTCCCACTGTCATAAAAGCTATAAGCTTTCACGATAATTGCGTACTTTAAACCGTATGAAGCCGTTCGTGGAGGCTTCGAGACAACACCCTGCGCATTGCCGGTCTGATTGCCCTCATATTTAAATGAGTAATGCATCTAGGTGTCCTTAATGCCTTCATATGTATTTCATGCAACCCATTCAATGCGCTACAAAATTCTATAACCATCAAACCATACCATTTTGGACACGCCCACAACTTACTACTGCGAAACATTTTAATACCGTATACAACGAATAGCAAATGCTAAAAGAAGCCATGGGCCACCTTTATAGAATATAGCAAGCACAACAAAACTCGAAACCAACGCAAACAAACGATCGCCTCCGACGCCTCAAATCAATCCTCTCCGGCAGTCAAAAATTAAGTTACAATTTTTGGGAGACAATTTTTTACGGTAGTTACGTGATTTATTCAAGTACTTACTTGCAGTGTATAGCTGGTACTTCAATTTTTTTTTTCAAAGTGGGATTTACTTTAATTTAATATCGTTAGAAAGAGGAAGCTGAATTTGTGTTCCAAAACGACATATTTGAATTGAATCTGCGTTGTAAATATCAGTAGTTATAACGTCTCAAACATCAATCTTTACGCGGTAGATAACGTACGCAGAATGATTGGAGCGAAAAAATAAATTGTGACGGTTGTACTTGCCTTGCATGCAGCAGCTCACGTGACTCTGCTAATTATTGAACCAAAGTCATCTATTTCATCTATATATAAATCTCAGTCTAGTAATGAAATGTACCAAGATTGCCTGCGCAAACTATGTCATTTATCGAGATACTTAATTTAAGATTGATCAACTGATATGAAAGCAAATTACACTAGTCTCATTAGCTTTACGTGACTATTTAATTGGGCACTTCACAACACAGTGTTACTAATATAAGGCTTCAGAGTAGCGATTGGTGTTTTGAGCCACAACGCACGCCCTATTGGATACCCCCTTGGAGATCAGCTGGACGGGTTTGGTTTAATTAAAGCAGAGATCATACCTCTTTGATCGCGCCTTTTAAAACCAAAAGGAAATATATACTAAATAAACCCAAGTGACTACTTTTCTATGCGCCAACATCAACTCGATGCATTACGTCTATGATTAAATTTGACAAGTACCTACCTTCCAACAGAAACCCAAAATACTATTTCACCGGCACGAGCTGTCTTCCGATCTGTCATTGAAATTGTCAGTACGGTCAACTACATGCATGCTACATACGATATTGAAGTGCCTACATTTGGTGAAGTCTACATGTGTATACTTCTTCGGAAAAACCCATGCACCCAGGATAAGAACCATTGATTCATCGTGTGGAAGTGCTAGAATAATTAATTTCTCACAATCTGTTGGTATTAATTTGCTTGCAGCTCATGGCACAAGCATACACTGACACTCATATGCATGTGGGAGACTCGGCACATTTTATTGAGAAAATACAATCAGTCAACTACTGAATGTTCCTCTGATGTATATAAATTTGGGGGGAAGCAGTAACATGCTATAGCTAGTTCAACGTATCGCTGCATGCTCAATTCTGACCGGCTGTTCAACTTCTTTTTTAAATCTTTTATTAATGACCTCGCAACAAGGATAGAGTATATAATATGGTAGATATCATTGAAGCACCTTCGCGATCTTTTTTCGGTCCAACAATCCATTTGAAGCTGGCATGTATAAAAGGCATGCAAGCACCTTAAACTGTAGACACTCATTTTTTAAAAAAAAAGAAGGTAAACTTTTTCTCGTCCCGAACGTCATGCGTATACGTCCGAAATCGTGACGTCATGTCTGATATCTATTTTTAGAAGTAAAGTGGGGGTATGCTTAGGCCCGCCTACAAATGTACCTTAATTCTATAGGATGAAGGAAGGAGTTATATATAAACGGCTTCAAAGGTGTATGCATGCTGTGAATATACGGTTGAAAGATGGCGTTCAATGAACAAAGTTGTTCAGCTACACGTGAAGCTTCTAAGGGTGTGCGAACGATACATTAGTTAATGCACGCGTATACGTATGAGGATATTTGTTTTCAAAGCATCCTTGCCACACGTACACACAAACACGCACACACTTTACACACATACACACTCACACTGTTTATAATTTGAACTCAGCGCAATGGCGGCATACCGGAGCTAGCAGGAATTCACCGGGACCCGATTTCTTCTGTTCTGAGTATGTGGAGGGGTTAATCCCGGAGTTAAACTATGGCAGAAACTCGCCTTCCCGTGCAGTAAGCAAGAATATATTTTTGAGAACTTTGGTGCGGGCGGGATTGAGGGAGGGGACAGGTGCCAGCCTGTAAAATTAAGCCGCGGAAAGAAAAACAGATCCTATAATGGCTATAGACATGTATGCATTTACCATATACATGTAGGCATATATTCAATTTCAGGTACAGAACTAAGTTTAAATCAAATTCTGATGTAATGTACGATACATATATCTCCTTCCCTTACATAGGACACTCAGAGCAGTGCCTGGTCCCTCATTGTGCAGGACAAGTAAGCTACTCTTTTTATACGCATTTGAGAAATTCTTTCTTTTAACACATCTGTGTACAGGACCACTGAGATCATTGACGACTATGGATTGGCAATTGACTTGAAACCGTACAGTGAAAATAGAACACCTAAAACCAACAAACACACCGTGAGTGATCTCAAACAACATTAGATATGTGTGTCACCGTGGATACATCTTCAGTTCTCACCTATTGTGAATAAACTGTACATAAGGTGCGGTGATGATATCCTGATAACATTTTCCTTCAAAACTGAGAGTAAAGCTAAAGTGGATCAGCAGTATGACGGTGTACTTCATCACATGACCCTTGATCCCTTAGGGACTCCTCCTGTGTCTTCGATAATCAGAGCGGCATGCTTCTTTCTGCCACCAGACCAAATTTCAGAACCGGTCAAGTGCTGTGAGGAGCACATGGCAGCCACCACAGGGCCACGCCCAGAGCTCTACATCAGAGCTTGCCACAGGGACGCTGCAATTTGTACCGACCTCTTATCAAAACACCTTTCCGTTACAGTGCCATGTAAAGGTATATATCACCCCCCAGGAGCATGGTATGATCACATTTTTTCCCCACATACAGTGCAGTTCAACACGACGACTATGGCCATGAAATATAACTTCCCGTGTTATACTTCAGAGGTAACTAAGAATGGGGTGGTCCAGACTATTTTTACACTGGAGAGTGCAAGGTTAGCATTATATGGAATAATGGAATGTCCTCAAGGTGAAATGTAGCTTATTTTTCAGCGGTGACCTTTTAGGCAGGTGCACTATTAATATCAGAGTATGTTCATCTCCAGGGAGAGATAGGGGGGATGATGAGGAGAAGGAGGGGCCAGTGTGTGGAAGATCACGTCGGCAAAAGAGGAGTCAGTTGCTGTGCTTCAAATTTTCAATGAATTTTTAATTGCAATGTTTAATAATACTGGTACTCAGAGGCATCAGCAGTTAGTGAACCTACAGAGGAACCATCTTGTTCTCATCCAGAAAGAAGACCCCTCACCATATATGTTGGTTCCTTATTCATCATTTCCCCCTGCATATATGGTTGCTTGACTGCATAATTCTGTACAGGCATCACCTATACTTCATAATACAATTAGGAAAATTGCTGCTACCTTGGAAGAGGAAATGACAAAGCTAATTCATGATCAGAAGCAGTAACATGTCAAGACATTATTGTATTGTATGCTTCGTCGTATTTATTCTCATGCATTATCTAATGATTTATCAACTTTTTAAAATTACAGCAAACGCATTAGTATGATATTATTACATACAACAATATAGCAAGCGGCAAGTAATATTGAACAGTTCAACTAGAGGCTCAATCCTACTAAGGATGGCTGATGCTACTGATCGCACAAGGCAGGTGTTTAGTCTGCCATACATGTATCACATATTAGCATTTATCAACTGATTTAATACTTTAAGTCTAATTAAAAGTGCAATTGTGACCTGTGAGATTGCTTTCTTGAAACTCGAGTAATTTTTTAAAAAAATTTAGTCTTCATAATCAATGCTGGTGATTTTTTTATTATCAAGCAATATTTCAGATGTGTGACAAAGTTCAGTACACTGTACAATTTCATCCCATGCCTCGATCATCCCACAAACGCTCCGTAGACAAATTTTTATTCATGTCACCCACATATGCATTCTGACTGGATCTCACCATAATCACCTGTGAAGACATCAGGTGTGCAATGTTAGAGGGGCATTTGTCTCCGATCATTCGAGAGTGCACCATATGTCTACACATGCACAATGACATCATACATGTTCCTCAGACTATACATTGAAACATGCATTGCGGCCTTGCAAAGGTCGCAAGCTTATGCTCAAGGCTAAAATATATAAATTTGTTAAAAAGTAGGTCAGTTGGACTGCCTTTTTTAGGATTAACAGGTTACAAAGTTTATCTGGCTTCAGGAATGAAAGAAAAATTTTAAAACGATTTACAGGATAAGCACATGCACATACATGTTTTTAAATACACAAGTAACTATATATGGACAAAGGTACAGAAAAATTCTTCCACTGAATTAACCCACAGAACCCATAATGGAAACTGCGTGCAACTATATGAGCCTCTCAGTCAGCCACAGCTGGTGACATCAAAAGCTACAGCTGCCAGCATTAGTGCCTTTCAATGGCTGTTCAAATCGGCAACACAGCCTCCATCTGACATTGGACCATGTTTAACTTAATGTGCTGGTATTGTGTAGGTACATGTAGCAAGTTGTAAGAAATGCCTATTCAATGGTGTGGGTAGTGTACATTATGTAACATTTGTGAACAATGCTTGAGTACAAAAAAGTATTATGGTGCAAAGGTGTATTAATTCATCTAAGGCCTTTCCTCCAGCATGCTATTAATGATGGTGTGTGTTAATCTACTGGGAGAGATAGAAGGATGTCGAGGATGACCCAGGGGAAGACCATCGCATGGACAGAAGTGGAGTCAGTTGCTTCAAATTCAAAGTCAGGTTTTTTTTTTCTAAGCATACTCAGAGGCCTCAACAGTTAGTGAACGTACTGAGGAACCATCTGACATGAGACCCATTATCAGGAGGGAGGTGTATCACATGTCCTTGATTTGATTGTGCACCTCTGTTGCATTGTATGGACGATCACAAAAGGGAAATTAAAGGAAAAACGACACAGCTATGCCACCCCATAGTCTGACTGTAACTGAATTTATGCATTAAACTACAAACATGTATAGTATCAAACAGATAAGTGCTGCAAATCAGTTTTCAAAGGCAGTAACATGTCGAGACATTATAATATTGTATGCTTCATCGTATTTATTCTCATGCATAATACATGTATCTTATGATTTATCAACTTATTAAAATTACTGCAAACACATTAGTATAGGTTATTACATATATAAGAGAATATAGCAAGCAAGTAACATCGAACAGTTCAACGGGGGGGGGGGGGGGGGGGCTCAATCCTACTAAGGATGGCCGATGCTACTGATCACACCAGGCAGGGTGTTTAGTCTGCCATTTAATAATAACAGCATTTATCAACTGATTTAGTACTTTCAGTCTTCATAATCAATGCTGGGGATTTTTTATTATCAAGCAATGCTTCAGATGTTTGACGAAGTTCAGTACACTGTATTATTTCATCCCATGCCTCGATCATTCCACAAACGCTCGGTAGACAAATTTTTATTCATGTCACCCACATATGCATTCTAACTGGATCTCACCATAATCACCTGTGAAGGCATAAGGTATATATTCAATTTTATAGGGGCATTTGTCTCCAATTCGAGAGTGCACTGTGTTCCACAGACTATACATTGAAACATGCATAGCAGCCTTGCAAAGGTCGCAAGCTTATGCTCAAAGCTAAAATATATATGGGACAGTTTCCGACAAAATGGCCCTTCGTATATATATATAAAATGTTATAAAAATGCTTCTCTTTTGAATTGCTATATCTTCCGAACGGTTAACGCTATCAACTTCCTATTTTCAACACTTCATACTACATCATTTGTCTATGGCAAAATACTTTTTGGGGTCTTGCACTTGCTCCGTGCCAGTATTGCAACGTCCGATACCCCTGTGGGTTCAAACCTGCCATAACTTTCTGTAGGAGTAATCAAATCGCTTCAAATTCGGTTTGTAGGTAGAGAGGTCGTATACCTATCGATTTGTTCTGTTCGTTAATTTTTATGTCATCCGTTACGGAGATACAGCGGCGCAAAGTTGGTACAAGTTTCCCGCTCGAATCGCGCCGTTGTACGTGCGTGACCCGCTTCCATGCACCAAATACATGAATATGCAACTACTTCCTGTGGGCTGACACTTCGATAACTTATAGCCACACCTACTCTGCGCTGGATACGTGAATCCATCTCCCGGTCGGACTCACATGCAGTTGTTATACTATTCGATCCCTATTTCGTTATCTTCTGCGTACATAAACTTTATGGCGACGTCAACTGAAGACAAGATCATAAGAGTTTCAATCGGCGGACGTGAAGTTCGAGCGGTGCGAATACGACGATCGTGAGAAAGGTTACTAGATCTATGCTAGTACAGTGACGACGGTGGTCCCATTTACACCGTGCACTTGTGTCTGTTGTGGGATAATATCCATGGTCCCCGTTGTGGGATCAAATCCATGGTCCATTTACATGTACATCCTGTACTTGTGTAGTTTGGGGTCAAATCCATGGTCCCATTTACACCCTGTACTTGTGTCTGTTTAGGGTCAAATGCATGGTCCCATTTACACACTGTAGGTGTATCAATTGTGGGGTCAAATCCATGGTCCTGTACTTGTGTCTGTTGTGGGGTCAAATGCATGATCCCATTTACACCCTGTACTTGAGTGTCAAATCTATGATCCCATTTACACCAGCACTTGTGTCTGTTGTGGGGTCAAATCTATGGTCCCATTTACACCTTGTACTTGTGTCTATTGTGGGGTCAAATCCATGATCCCATGTACACCCTGTACTTGAGTTTGCTCCATGGTTCCATTTACACCCTGTACTTGTGCCTGTTGTGGGGTCAAATCCATGGTCCCATTTACACCCTGTACTTGTGTCTATTGTGGGGTCAAATCCAAGATCCATGGTTCCATTTACACCCTGTACCTGTGTCTGTTTTGGGGTCAAATCCATGGTCCCATTTACTCCCTGTACGTGTGATCAAATCCATGGTCCAATTTACACCCTGTATTCGTGTGTGTTGTGGGGTCAAAACCATGGTTCCATTTACACCCTATACTTGGTCTGTTGTGAGATGTAATTCATGGTCGCATTTACACCCTGTACTTAACTTGTGTCTGTTGTGGGATCAAACTCATGCTCCCATTTACACCTAGTACTTGTGTCTGTTTTAGGGTCAAATCCATGGTCCCATTTAACCCTGTACTTGTGTCTGTTGTGGGGTCAAATGCATGGTCCCATTAACACCCTGTACTTTAGTCTGTTTTGGGGTCAGATCTATGGTCCCATTTACACCCTGTACTTGTGTCTGTTGTGGGATATACATGGTGTATGTGTCTGTTGTGGGATCAAATCCATGGTCCCATTTACATCCTGTACTAGTGTCTATTGTGGGATCAAATCCATGATTCCATTTGCTTTACACCCTGTACTTGAGTATGCTGTGGGGTCAAATCCATGGTTCCATTTACACCCTGTATTTGTGTATGTTTTGGGGTCAAATCCATGGTCCCATTTACACCCTGTAGTTGAGTCTGTTTAGGGTGAAATGTATGGTCCCATTTATACCTGTACTTGTGTATGTTGTGGGGTCAAATCCATGATCCCATTTACACCCTGTATATGTGTATGTTGTGGGGTCAAATCCATCATTTACACCGTGTACTTGTGTCTGTTGTGGGATCAAACTCATGCTCCCATTTACACCTAGTACTTGTGTCTGTTTTAGGGTCAAATCCATGGTCCCATTTAACCCTGTACTTGTGTCTGTTGTGGGGTCAAATGCATGGTCCCATTAACACCCTGTACTTTAGTCTGTTTTGGGGTCAGATCTATGGTCCCATTTACACCCTGTACTTGTGTCTGTTGTGGGATATACATGGTGTATGTGTCTGTTGTGGGATCAAATCCATGGTCCCATTTACATCCTGTACTAGTGTCTATTGTGGGATCAAATCCATGATTCCATTTGCTTTACACCCTGTACTTGAGTATGCTGTGGGGTCAAATCCATGGTTCCATTTACACCCTGTATTTGTGTATGTTTTGGGGTCAAATCCATGGTCCCATTTACACCCTGTAGTTGAGTCTGTTTAGGGTGAAATGTATGGTCCCATTTATACCTGTACTTGTGTATGTTGTGGGGTCAAATCCATGATCCCATTTACACCCTGTATATGTGTATGTTGTGGGGTCAAATCCATCATTTACACCGTGTACTTGTGTCTATTATGGGGTCAAACTCATGCTCCCATTTACACCCTGTTTTTGAGTCTGTTGTAAGATCAAATCCATGGTCCGATTTACAACCTGTACTTGTGTCTGTTATGCGGTCAAACTCATGCTCCCATTTGCACTGGGTACTTTTGTCTGCTTTAGGGTCAAATCTATGGTCCCATTTACACCTTGTACTTCTGTCTGTTGTGGGGTCAAATCCATGGTCCCATTTACATGTACACCCTATACTTGTGTCTATTGTGGGGTCAAATCCATGATCCATGGTTCCATTTACACCCTGTACTTGTGTCTGTTGTGGGGTCAAACTCATGCTCCATTTACACCCTTGTACTTTTGTCTGTTGTGGGGTCAAATCCATGGTCCGATTTACTCCCTGTACTTGTGATCAAATCCATGGTCCCATTTACATCCAGCCTGTACTTGTGATCAAATCCATGGTCTCATTTACACCCTGTATTTGTGTATGTTGTGGGGTCAAATCCATGGTCCCATTTACACCCTGTACTTGTGTCTATTATGGGGTCAAACTCATGCTCTCATTTACACCCTGTACTTGAGTCTGTTTTAAGATCAGATCCATGGTCCGATTTACAACCTGTACTTGTGTCTGTTATGCGGTCAAAATCATGCTCCCATTTGCACTGGGTACTTTTGTCTGCTTCCTAGTCAAATCTATGGTCCCATTTACACCCTGTACTTCTGTCTGTTGTGGGGTCAAATCCATGGTCCCATTTACACCCTGTACTTGTGTCTATTGTGGGGTCAAATCCATGATCCATGGTTCCATTTACACCCTGTACTTGTATCTGTTTTGGGGTCAAATCCAAGGTCTGATTTACTCCCTGTACTTGTGATCAAATCCATGGTCCCATTTACACCCAGCCTGTACGTGTGATCAAATCCATGGTCTCATTTACAACCTGTATTTGTGTATGTTGTGGGGTCAAATGCATGGTCCCATTTACACCCTTGTACTTTTGTCTGTTGTAGGGTCAAACTCATGCTCCCATTTACACCTGTACTTTTGTCTGTTGTGGGGTCAATCCATGGTCTGATTTACACCCTGTACTTGTGATCAAATCCATGGTCCCATCCTGTACTTGTGTACTCGTGTCTGTTGTGGGGTCAAACTCATGCTCCCATTTACACCCTGTACTTTTGGCTGTTGTGGGGTCAAATCCATGGTCCGATTTACTCCCTGTTCTTGTGATCAAATCCATGGCCCATTTACACCCAGCCTGTACTTGTGATCAAATCCATGGTCTCATTTACACCCTGTATTTGTGTATGTTGTGGGGTCAAATCCATGGTCCCATTTACACCCTGTACTTCTGTCTGTTGTGGGGTCAAATCCATGATCCATGGTTCCATTTACACCCTGTACTTGTGTCTGTTTTGAGGTCAAATTCATGGTCCGATATACTCCCTGTATGTGTGATCAAATCCATGGTCCCATTTACACCCAGCCTGTACTTGTGATCAAATCCATGGTCCCATTTACACCCTGTATTTGTGTCTGTTTTGGGGTCAAATGCATGGTCCCATTTACACCCTTGTATATTTGTCTGTTGTGGGGTCAAATTCATGCTCCATGGTTCCATTTACACCCTGTACTTGTGTCTGTTTTGGGGTCAAATCCATGGTCCGATTTACTCCTGGAATTGTGATCAAATCCATGGTCCCATTTACACCCAGCCTGTACTTGTGATCAAATCCATGGTCTCATTAACACCCTGTATTTGTGTCTGTTTTGGGGTCAAATGCTTGGTCCCATTTACACCCTTGTACTTTTGTCTGTTGTGGGGTTAAACTCATGCTCCCATTTACACCTGTACTTTTGTCTGTTGTGGGGTCAATCCATGGTCTGATTTACACCCTGTACTTGTGATCAAATCCATGGTCCCATCCTGTACTTGTGTACTCGTGTCTGTTGTGGGGTCAAACTCATGCTCCCATTTACACTTGTACACCCTGTACTTTTGGCTGTTGTGGGGTCAAATCCATGGTCTGATTTACACCCTGTACATGTAATCAAATATATGGTCCCATTTACACCCTGTACTTGTGTCTGTTGTGGGTCAAATCCATGGTCTGATTTACACCCTGTACTTTTGTCTCTTGTGGGGTGAAATCCTTGGTGCGATTTATACCCTGTACTTGTGTTCAAATCCATGATCCCATTTACACCTGTACTTGTGATCATATCCATGGTCCGATTTACACTCTGTATGTGTGTCTGTTGTGTGGTCAATTCATTGGTCCCATTTATACCCTGTTATGGCCCTGCGTTCAATCAGGTCAGCTCCCTCACTTCATGCGGACAGAATCATTAATGCAAGTTAACTTAATAGCCCCACACTACATGTCCAGTTAGCACCAGTGCATCAGTGGAGCAATTGCAGATGGAGTTATCAGACTGCCAGCAAGGGAGCAACCAGGTACTAAAAAATCCTACAGGGTCATTGGGGGCTCCCTCATTAATGATTCACACATGCCGCATTCGCCACCATGGCCCTATCTCCCACTACCTATCCTCCATTACTGCAAGTTGTATCCGAGGCCCAGGCCACCCCTTACTCTATAGCACTCACAGTCCCCACACAACCAGCCCTCCCACCCACCCACCCACCCACCCACCCACCCACCCACCCACCCACCCACCCCTAAACACCCCTCGTACATATGGTGTAATCAGACTGCCAACAGAAGAGCTGCCAGCCGCCACATTACCAGGGTTGAATGGGGTCGTCACAAAACTAGACCCCAGCATGTGAAGTGGAACCTTGAAATGGAGCCGGCCCCAAACACTGGGGCAAGCCACAAAGGCCCCCTATCCTAGCCCCACACAGTACTAATACCAGCTCATCACTGCAAATGCAAATGAAGCCACTACCTGTGAAACCATTAACCCCCACACTACAAGAGGACTTACTGTTAGGGGAACCATCAACTACAAGTGGAGTTACCAGCTCGCATTGGACAAATGGAATACCACCACTGAAGCAGCCTCCATTTGTAGAGTGTACATACGTGCCTACGTTTGTCTCTTCAGATCTGAACTACTGTAGACATGTACATGTACAGAGTAAATTTTATCTGGTGTGGATGCTGTTAGTGGTGAATATAGCTATCTGCCCTATCGGTACTGATTGCGGTGGGTCTGCACCCGTGGTTGGTTTATATAGACAACAGAGGGCGTTTTGCCCTTACTGCTACTGGGAACTACTGTACGCGAGTAGCAAAACATGTAAGTGCCATTTTGAATGTCACATAAATTGCATGCACAGTCACAGCTACAATGTGGCACGATGAAGACATCAGAATTCATTACCACACAAGTGGAGTTAGCAGACCCTACAAATGTAATGGATCCATCAACTACGTACTTGCGTATACCTAGCCCTAGGCTGTTGTATATCTGCTAAAATGTATGTGCCAGTGTATATAGTGGCCGTGGGGCACAGGTGAAACTGGGTTACACTGGTAATGTCTAGATCTGTTGACATCTCTGACAGTGTAGGGTCTGCTAACTTCACTTGTGTGGTCATGAATTCTGATGTCTTCATCGTGCCACATTGTAGCTGTGACTGTGCGTGCAATTTATGTGACATTCAAAATGGCACTTCCGTGTTTTGCTACTCGCGTTCGTACAGTAACGTAGTTTCCAGTGCTTAGGCAAAGCAAGGCGCCTTGGTTGTCTATATAAATCAACCACGGGTGCAGACCCACCGCAATCAGTACCGATAGGGCAGCTGGTAACTATATTCACCACTAATGCATCCACACCAGATAAAATTTACTCTGTACATGCACAAACATGTACATGTCTACAGTAGTTCAGATCTACAACACAAAATGTGAGAAGTTAAAAACGTAGGCACGTATGTACACTCTACAAATGGAGGCTGCTTCAGTGGTGGTATTCCATTTGTCCAATGCGAGCTGGTAACTCCACTTGTAGTTGATGGTTCCCCTACCATTAAGTCCTCTTGTAGTGTGGGGGTTAATGGTTTCACAGGTAGTGGCTTCTATTGCATTTGCAGTGATGAGCTGGTGTTAGTACTGTGTGGGGCTAGGATAGGGGGCCTTTGTGGCTGGCCCCAGTGTTTGGGGCCGGCTCCAGTTCAAGGTTCCACTCCACATGCTGAGGTCTACTTTTGTGACGACCCCATTCAATCCTGGTAATGTGGCAGCTGGCAGCTCCCCTGTTGGCAGTCTGATTACACCATATGTAAGAGGGGTGTTTAGGGGTGGGTGGGTGGGTGGGTAGGTGGGAGGGCTGGTTGTGTGGAGACTGAGAGTGCTATTGAGTAGGGGATGGCCTGGGCCTCGGATAGTAAAGGATACAAATTGCAGTAAAGGAGGATAGGTAGTGGGAGATAGGGCCATGGGGGCGAATGGGGTGGGGGGGGGGGCGCCGATTCCTATCGCAGTGTGAGAACTGCATTATTGTGGGGGCCCCCAATGACCCTGTAGGATTTTTTTGTACCTGGTTCCTCCCTTGCTGGCAGTTTGATAACTCCTTCTGCATGTGCCCCATGCACTGGTTCTAACTGGACATGTAGTGTGTGGGGCTATTAAGGTAACTTGCATTAATACATGGTTCTGTCCGCTTGCAGTGAGGGAGCGGACCTGGTTAGACCCAGGGCCATTACAGGGTATAAATGGGACCAATGAATTGACCGCACAACAGACACACATACAGAGTATAAATGGGAGCATGAATTAGACCCCACAACAGACAAAAGTACAGGTTGTAAATGGGACCATGGATTTCATCACAAGTACAGGGTGTAAAGCAGACCATGGATTTGACCCCAAAACAGACAAAAGTATAGGGTGTAAATGGGATCACGCATTTGACCCCACAACAGACACAAGTACAGGGTGTAAATGGGACCATGGATTTCATCACAAGTACAGGGTGTAAAGCAGACCATGGATTTGACCCCAAAACAGACAAAAGGATAGGGTGTAAATGGGACCATGCATTTGACCCCACAACAGACACAAATACAGGGTGTAAATGGGACCATGGATTTGATCACAAGTACAGGGTGTAAATGGGACCATGGATTTGATCACAAGTACAGGGTGTAAATGGGACCATGGATTTGATCACAAGTACAGGGTGTAAATCGGACCATGGATTTGATCACAAGTACAGGGTGTAAATGGGACCATGGATTTGATCACAAGTACAGGGAGTACATCGGACCATGGATTTGACCCCACAACAGACAAAAGTACAGGGTGTAAATGGGACCAATGAATTGACCCAAAACAAACTCAAGTACAGGGTGTAAATGGGACCATAGATTTGACCCTAAAACTGATTTAAGTACAGGGTGTAAATGGAACCATGGATTCGACCCCAAAACAGACAAAAGTATAGGGTGTAAATGGGACCATGCATTTGACCCCACAACAGACACAAATACAGGGTGTAAATGGGACCATGGATTTCATCACAAGTACAGGGTGTAAAGCAGACCATGGATTTGACCCCACAACAGACATACGTACAGTGTGTAAATGGGAACATGCATTTGACCCCACAACAGACACAAATACAGGGTGTAAATGAGACCATGGATTTGATCACAAGTACAGGGTGTAAATGGGACCATGGATTTGATCACAAGTACAGGGTGTAAATGGGACCATGGATTTGATCACAAGTACAGGGTGTAAATGGGACCATGGATTTGATCACAAGTACAGGGTGTAAATGGGACCATGGATTTGATCACAAGTACAGGGTGTAAATCGGACCATGGATTTGATCACAAGTACAGGGTGTAAATGAGACCATGGATTTGATCACAAGTACAGGGAGTACATCGGACCGTGAATTTGACCCCACAACAGACAAAAGTACAGGGTGTAAATGGGACCAATGAATTGACCCTAAACAAACTCAAGTACAGGGTGTAAATGGGACCATAGATTTGACCCCACAACAGACACAAGTACAGGGTTAAATGGGACCATGGATTAGATCTCACAACAGACACAAGTACAGTGTGTAAATGGGACCAAGGATTTGATCACATATACAGGGTGTAAATCGGACCATGGATGATTTGATCACAAGTACAGGGTGTAAATGAGACCATGGATTTGATCACAAGTACAAGGTGTAAAGCAGACCATGGATTTGATCACAAGTACAAGGTGTAAAGCAGACCATGGATATGACCCCACAACAGACACAAGAACAGGGTGTAAATGGAACCATGGATTTGACCCCACAGCATACTCAAGTACAGGGTGTAAATGGGATCATGGATTTGACCCCACAATAGACACAAGTACAGGGTGCAAATGGGACCATGGATTTGACCTCACAACAGACACAAGTACAGTGTGTAAATTTGATCCCACAACAGACACAAATATCCCACAATAGACACAAGCACAGGGTGTAAATGGAACCAATGATTTGACCCCAAAACATACACAAGTTTAGGGTGTAAATGGGACCGTGGATCTGACCCTAAAACAGACACAAGTACAGGGTATAAATGAAACCGTGGATTTGACCCCACAGCATACTCAAGTACAGGGTGTAAAGCAAATGGAATCATGGATTTGACCCCACAATAGATACTAGTACAGGATGTAAATAGGACCATGGATTTGACCCCACAACAAACACAAGTACAGGGTGTAAATGGGACCATGGATTTGATCCCACAACAGACACATACACCATGTATATCCCACAATAGACACAACAAGTACAGGGTGTAAATGGGACCAATGATTTGACCCCAAAACATACACACGTTTAGAGTGTAAATGGGACCATAGATCTGACCCTAAAACAGACTAAAGTACAGGGTGTTAATGGGACCATGCATTTGACCCCACAACAGACACAAGTACAGGGTTAAATGGGACCATGGATTAGATCTCACAACAGACACAAGTACAGTGTGTAAATGGGACCATGGATTTGATCACAAGTACAGGGTGTAAATCGGACCATGGATTTGAACCCACAACAGACACAAGTACTAGGTGTAAATGGGAGCATGAGTTTGACCCCACAACAGACACAAGTACAGGGTGTAAATGCGACCATGAATTAGATCTCACAACAGACCAAGTATACGGTGTAAATGGAACCATGGTTTTGACCCCACAACACACACGAATACAGGGTGTAAATGGGACCATGGATTTGATCACAAGTACAAGGTGTAAATGGGACCATGGATTTGATCACAAGTATAGGCTGGGTGTAAATGGGACCATGGATTTGATCACAAGTACAAGGTGTAAATGGGACCATGGATTTGATCACAAGTATAGGCTGGGTGTAAATGGGACCATGGATTTGATCACAAGTATAGGCTGGGTGTAAATGGGACCATGGATTTGATCACAAGTACAGGGAGTAAATGGGACCATGGATTTGAACCCAAAACAGACAAAAGTACAGGATGTAAATGGGACCAATGAATTGACCCTAAACAGACACAAATACAGGGTGTAAATGAGACCATGGATTTGATCACAAGTATAGGCTGGGTGTAAATGGGACCATGGATTTGATCACAAGTATAGGCTGGGTGTAAATGGGACTATGGATTTGATCACACGTACAGGGTGTAAATGGAACCATGGATCATGGATTTGACCCCACAATAGACACAAGTACAGGGTGTAAATGGGACCATGGATTTGACCCCACAACAGGCACAAGTACAGGGTGTAAATGGAACCATGGAGCATACTCAAGTACAGGGTGTACATGGGATCATGGATTTGACCCCACAATAGACACAAGTACAGGGTGTCAATGGGACCATAGATTTGACCCCACAACAGACACAAGTGCTGGTGTAAATGGGATCATAGATTTGACCCTAAACAGACTCAAGTACAGGGTGTAAATGGGACCATGGATTTGACCCCACAATTGATACACCTACAGTGTGTAAATGGGACCATGCATTTGACCCTAAACAGACACAAGTACAGGGTGTAAATGGGACCATGGATTTGACCCCAAACTACACAAGTACAGGATGTACATGTAAATGGACCATGGATTTGATCCCACAACGGGGACCATGGATATTATCCCACAACAGACACAAGTGCACGGTGTAAATGGGACCACCGTCGTCACTGTACTAGCATAGATCTAGTAACCTTTCTCACGATCGTCGTATTCGCACCACTCGAACTTCACGTCCGCCGATTGAAACTCTTATGATCTTGTCTTCAGTTGACGTCGCCATAAAGTTTATGTACGCAGAAGATAACGAAATAGGGATCGAATAGTATAACAACTGCATGTGAGTCCGACCAGGAGATGGATTCACGTATCCAGCGCAGAGTAGGTGTGGCTATAAGTTATCGAAGTGTCAGCCCACAGGAAGTAGTTGCATATTCATGTATTTGGTGCATGGAAGCGGGTCACGCACGTACAACGGCGCGATTCGAGCGGGAAACTTGTACCAACTTTGCGCCGTTGTATCTCCGTAACGGATGACATAAAAATTAACGAACAGAACAAATCGATAGGTATACGACCTCTCTACCTACAAACCGAATTTGAAGCGATTTGATTACTCCTACAGAAAGTTATGGCAGGTTTGAACCCACAGGGGTATCGGACGTTGCAATACTGGCACGGAGCAAGTGCAAGACCCCAAAAAGTATTTTGTCATAGAGAAATGGTGTAGTATGAAGTGTTGAAAATAGGAAGTTGATAGCGTTAACCGTTCGGAAGATATAGCAATTCAAAAGAGAAGCATTTTTATAACATTTTATATATATATACGAAGGGCCATTTTGTCGGAAACTGTCCCATATATATATATATAATTGGGACAGTTTCCGAGAAAATGATACTTCGCATATAAATATATAAAGTTATAAAAATGCTTCTTTTTTGAATTGCTATATCTTCCAAACGGTCAACGCTATCAATGTGCTATTTTCAACACTTTACACTACACCATTTCTCTATTGTAAAATACATTTTGGAGTCTTGCACTTGCTCCGTGCCAGTATTGCAATGTTTGATACCCCACCGGGTTCACACCCGCCATAACTTTAGGTAGAAGTAATGAAATCGCTTCAAATTCGGTTTGTAGGTAGAGAGGTCCTATACCTATCGATTTGCTCTGTTCGTTAATTTTTATGTCATCTGTTACGGAGATACAGCGGCGCAAAGTTGGTACACGTTTCCCGCTCGAATCGCGCCGTTGTACGTGCGAGGCCCGCTTCCATTCATCAAAGTACATGAATATGCAACTACTTCCTGTGGGCCGAAACTTTGATAACTTATAGCCACACCCATACTGCGCTAGCCAGATCTGATGGGTAAGTAATTAATGTATCGTCCCTGTCACAGTTGTTATTCGTTATCTCCTATATAGATAACAGATATGGCGACGTCCACTGAAGACAACACGCTCGCAAGAGCATAGATATTAGTTTCAATCGGCGGACGAGTTCGAGCGGTACGGATACGACGATCGTGGGGAGATTGAGAACGGTAGTGACGGCGGTTATACTACTGACGATGGTGGTTGTAGGGAGTGAGCAGCCCCTAAATGACTAAGAGCCAGCAGCCCCGTACTTGCGTCTGTTTTAGGATCAAATCCATGACACTCTGTACATGTATGTGTGTCTGTTGTGCGGTCAATGCATTGGTCCCATTTACACCCTGTAATGGCCCAGGGTCCAATCAGGTCAACTCCCTCACTGCAAGCGGACAGAACTTAATGCAAGTTAACTTAATAGCCCCACACTACATGTCCAGACAGTTAGCACCAGTGCATGGAGCAATTGCAGGTGGAGTTGTCAGACTGGCAGCAAGGAAGCAATCAGATGCTAAAAAATCCTACAGGGTCATTGGGGGTCCCCACAATAATGCAGCTCTCACACTGCGATAGGAATCGGCACCCCCCTATCTCCCACTACCTATCCTCCTCTACTGCAAGTTGTATCCGAGGCCCAGGTCATCCCCTACTCAATAGCACTCTCAGTCCCCACACGACCAGCCCTCCCACCCACCCCTAAACACCCCTCTAACATATGGTGTAATCATACTACCAACAGGCCGGAGAGCTGCCAGCTGCCACATTACCAGGGTTGAATGGGGGGGTCGTCACAAAACTAGACCTCAGCCAGCCACAATGGCCCTCTATCCTAGCCCCACACAGCTCCTCACTGCAAATGCAAATGAAGCCACTACCTATGAAACTATTAACCCCCACACTACAAGAGTACTTACTAGTAGGGGACCGGAACCATCGTGGAGCTACCAGCTCGCATTGGACAAATGGGGATACCACCACTGGAGCAGCCTCCATTTGTAGAGTGTACATGCCTACGTTTTTCTCTTCACACATTTTGTGTTGTACATGTAGATCTGAACTATGTACATGTTTTGTGCATGTACAGAGTAAATTTTATCTGGTGTAAAGCCATGCTGTTAGTGGTGAATATACTTACCTGCCCTATCGGTACTGATTGCGGTGGGTCTGCACCCGTGGTTGGTGTATATAGACAACCAAGGCTTGCAGAGGGCGTTTTGCCTACTGGGAACTAATACCAGCCTTACTGTACGCGAGTAGCAAAATATGGAAGTATCATTTTGAATGTTGCATGCACAGTCACAGCTACAATGTGGCACGATGAAGACATTCGAATTCATGACCACACAAGTGGAGTTAATAGACCCTACAAATTTAATGGATTCATCAACTACGTTATACCTAGCCCTAGGCTGGTGTTTCTGCCAAAATGTATGTGCGCGGGTAGTGTATAGTGGCCGTGGGGCACAGGTGAAACTGGGTTACACTGGTAATGTCTGGTGACATCTCTGACAGAGCTGTGTGGTCATGAAATCTGATGTCTTCACCGTGACACATTGTAGCTGTGACTGTGCTTGCAATTTATGTGACATTCAAAATGGCACTTACATGTTTTGCTACAACATGTATTTCTCAGTACATGTAGGCTAAACGCCCTCTGCAAGCCTTGGTTGTCTATATACACCAACCACGGGTGCAGACCCACCACAATCAGTACCGATAGGGCAGGTAACTATATTCACCACTAACAGCATGGCTTCACACCAGAATGCACAAAACATGTACATGTCTACATGTACAAGAGAAAAACGTATACACATGTACACTCTACAAATGGAGGCTGCTCCAGTGGTGGCATCCCCATTTGTCCAATGCAAGCTGGTAGCTCCACGATGGTTCCCCTACCAGTAAGTCCTCTTGTAGTGGGGGGTTAATGGTTTCATAGGTAGTGGCTTCACGTGCATTTGCAGTGAGGAGCTGTGTAGGGCTAAGATAGAAGGCCATTGTGGCTGGCCCCAGTGTTTGGGGTTGGCTCCAGTTCAAGGTTCCACTCCACATGCTGAGGTCTAGTTTTGTGACGACCCCATTCAACCCTGGTAATGTGGCAGCTGGCAGCTATCAGGCCTGTTGGTAGTATGACCCCACAACAGACAAAAGTACAGGGTGTAAATGGGACCAATGAATTGACCTCACAACAGACAAAAGTACAGGGTGTAAATGGAACCATGGATTTGACCCCACAACAGACATAAGTACAGGGTGTAAATGGGACCAATGAATTGACCCCACAACAGACACAAAGAACAGGGTGTAAATGGGACCATGGATTTGATCACAAGTACAGGGTGTAAATGGGATCATGGATTTGAGTCCCTACAACAGACACATATACAGGGTGTAAATGGGAGCATGGATTTGATCTCACAACAGACACAAGTTTAGGGTTTAAATGGGACCATAGATTTGACCCTAAAACAGACTCAAGTACAGGGTGTAAATGGGATCATGGATTTGACCCCACAATAGATACACCTACAGTGTGTAAATGGGACCATGGATTTGACCCCAAAATACACACATACAGGATGTAAATGTGATCATGGATTTGATCCCACAACAGACACAAGTACAGGGTGTAAATGGGACCACCGTCGTCACTAGTCTCGCACCCAGACCTAGATTTTCACAGCATTGGATGGATTACATCACCACTATGTGAAAAGTAAAAACCCCTTAACGACACAGATGTATGGTGTACAGGTAACCCCTTAACGACACAGATGTATGGTGTACAGGTAACCCCTTGATGACACATATGTATGGGATGGGGGGGGGGGGGGTACAAACAAGAGGTAACCCCTTAACAACACATACATAAGGTGTATAGAGGTAACCCCTTAACAACACATACATTAACGACACATACATAAAGTATACAGAGGTAACCCCTTAACGGCACAGATGTATGGTGTACCGGTAACCCCTTCATGAAACATACATAAGGTTTACAGAGGTAACCCCTTAACGACATAGATGTACAGTGTACAGGTGACCCTTAACAACACATACATAAGGTATACAGAGTTAACCCCTTAATGACACAGATGTATGGCGTACAGGTAACCCCTTGATGACACAGATGTATAGGGTACACACATGACCCCTTAATCACACATACATAAGGTGTATAGAGGTAACCCCTTAATAACACATACATAAGGTGTATAGAGGTGACCCCTTAATGACACATACATAAGGTATACGGAGGTAACCCCTTAATGACACAGATGTATGGTGTACACTGTACACTGTACAGGTGATACTCTAACAACCCATACATGTACATAAGGTGTACAGAGGTAACACCTTAACGACACAGATGTATGGTTTACAGGTAACCCCTTGATGACACAGATGTATGGTGTACAGGTGATACCTTAATAACACATACACAAAGTGTACAGAGGTAAAAACCCCTTAACGACACAGATGTATGGTGTACAGGTAACCCCTTGATGACACAGATGTATGGTATACAGAGTTAACCCATTAACGACACAGATGTATGGTGTACACTGCAGAGGTGACCTTAAACTACATAAAAAGTATGCATCTCACAATATGGTTCATTTGTCATGAACCATTGTTGGTCTTGTTGTGAGTATACAGTGCGGCTGGGGTGCCGTACGTCTTGCCACACACCGAACAGGAAAATGGCCTGTCAATTTCAGATATTAGCGTACGCCTCCCGGCTTGTGCTTGGCTGGACCCTGGCTTCCTTTGTCAACACTGGAATCCGTGTTCATCACCTGGAACAGCAGGCTGCTTGTGAGTGTTCTATTTGTGCAGGGACAGGGCCTGGCTACTGGCATACTTGTTGCAACATACACGTACAGTGCATTGGTAGGCAAGGATTAGTTCAGACCTGGGTCTGCATTTCCTCCTGCCAGAAACACAGCTATTGCCTTCACCTTGCAATTCACTGTGAGTGTCATAGGTAAGTGAGGAAGGTCTTGGTTTGTCATTTTCTGCTACTGCATGGGATGAAGCATTACCGCATGGATATATAGGAAGAGTTGGCCTCTGAGGTTTGCGAAGGCTTTGGACAACACCTTGTCCCTTTTCTTGGGGTCACGAACATATTCCCTCACCTTCTCGTACAGGTACAGTGATCGCGTCAGGGACAATCCACTGGGGGTAATAACAGGCGGCATCACTTGGCTCTGATAAGCCTAATGTCCTTTATGGCCACTCCAGCCCTCAGCATGGTTACCTCGGTGGGGTTTGTGTCCGATGGCAAGGTCTCCATCCTCATGACACCCGGGTGGTCTTGATCAAACCCAAATGTGCGGTAGTGTCTTAGGCCAACCAGGGGACCAAACCACTGGCCCAAGAAGTCATTCCAGTCCTGGTACAGCTGTGACACACAAGTGACATCCTGGCCACACTGCCGGACACAGTCAGCTAGGTTCTGCTGTAAGTCCATTGGGATGTGTGGCTTCCCTTGATTGAAATTGTGGGGGCTGCCAACTGATAGCAGTGTCTCCACTGATATACCATTGTGGAGGCTGACCCCACTGGTTAGTTTGTGGCTCATGTGTAGGGTCTGATATGGGCAGGTGGTTCCATAGGTAGTGCGGGTTGGTGGCGTCTGCTGTTGGTTATGCGGGGCTGCTGTCTGGACTTGCAATGTAGTGAGGCATATGTGGGGGTGGGGCTGGTGTCCATCCGCAGTTGTGGGAATCAGGGTCTGGGTACGAGACTAGGGCTGCTGGCTCTTAGTCATTTAGGGGCTGCTCATTCCCTACAACCACCATCGTCAGTAGTATAACCACCGTCAATACCGTTCTCAATCCGCCCACCTCGTCGAATGTATCTTGAATATCGATCGTCGTATCCGTACCGCTCGAACTCGTCCGCCGATTGAAACTCTTGCGAGCGTGTTGTCTTCAGTGGACGTCGCCATATCCGTTATCTACATAGGAGATAACGAATAACAACTGTGACAGGGACGATACATTACCCATCAGATCTAGCTAGCGCAGTATGGGTGTGGCTATAAGTTATCAAAGTCTCGGCCCACAGGAAGTAGTTGCATATTCATGTCTTTGATGAATGGAAGCGGGCCTCGCACGTACAACGGCGCGATTCGAGCGGGAAACGTGTACCAACTTTGCGCCGCTGTATCTCCGTAACGGATGACGTAAAAATTAACGAACAGAGCAAATCAATAGGTATAGGACCTCTCTACCTACAAACCGAATTTGAAGCGATTTCATTACTCCTACCTAAAGTTATGGCGGGTGTGAACCCGGTGTGGTATCGAACATTGCAATACTGGCACGGAGCAAGTGCAAGACTCCAAAATGTATTTTACAATAGAGAAATGGTGTAGTATGAAGTGTTGAAAATAGCACATTGATAGCGTTGACTGTTTGGAAGATATAGCAATTCAAAAAAGAAGCATTTTTATAACTTTATATATTTATATGCGAAGTATCATTTTCTCGGAAACTGTCCCAATTATATATATATATGGGAAAGTTTACGAGAAAAGGGACCTAGCGTGTATTATAAAAAGTATAATAAAAATGTATTACGTTTGATTTGCTATAACTTCCAAACAGTTAACGCTATCACCTTCCTATTTTCAACACTTCATACTGCACCATTTCTCTATGGTAAAATACATTTTGGAGTCTTGCACTTGCTCCGTGTCAGTATTGCAACGTTCGATACCCCACTGGGTTCAAACCCGCCATAACTTTCGGTACGAGTAATCAATTCGCTTCAAATTCGGTTTGTAGGCAGAGAGGTCCTATACCTATCGATTTGTTCTGTTCGTTGATTTTTATGCCATCCGTTACGGAGATACAGTTGAACAAACTACGTGCCCATTTCGCGCTCGATTCGCGCCAATGATTTGGGCAAATTGCGTTCCGCTCAATGTATGGGGAGGCGGGGATTATAACATTGGCGCGAATCAAGCGGGAAAACGTGCACGTAGTTTGTTCAACTGTATCTCCGTAACGGATGGCATAAAAATCAACGAACAGAACAAATCGATAGGTATAGGACCTCTCTACCTACAAACCGAATTTGAAGCGAATTGATTACTCCTACCGAAAGTTATGGCGGGTTTGAACCCAGTGGGGTATCGAACGCTGCAATACTGACACGGAGCAAGTGCAAGACTCCAAAATGTATTTTACCATAGAGAAATGGTGCAGTATAAAGTGTTGAAAATAGGAAGGTGATAGCGTTAACTGTTCGGAAGTTATAGCAAATCAAACGTAATGCATTTTTATTATACTTTTTATAATACACGCTAGGTCCCTTTTCTCGTAAACTTTCCCATATATATATTTGTGAAAAAGTAGGTCAGTTGGACTGCTTTTTTTAAGGGTTAATAGGTTAAAACGTTTGTCCAGCTTCAGATCTAGAATCAAAGAAATTTTTTAAAATGATTTACAGGACATGCCCATACATATTTTTAAACTACTTATGGACAAAGGTACAAACAAACTTTTCCGCTGAATTAACCCACTCTCTCCCAGTAGATTAACACACACCCCTTTTTTTTTTTAATAGCATGCTGGAGGAAAGGCCTTATATGAATTACCTTTGCACCATAATACTTTTTTGTACTCAAACATTGTCCACAAATGTTACATAATGTACACTCGCTATGTACATTTGGGTCTGGGTACGGGACCAGTACGCCTTCTATAATAATGTGCAGAAGATGGCTGGTATCATATTGAACGTGTTGGGAACAGCAGTAGCAGCGGTGGTACTGTGGCTGGCGACCAGATGGATCTACGGATACTGCCGAATGGTGTACTACATCGGGCGCATACCCAGACCTACCCCCAATGGGCACTGGTTCTGGGGACACATCTTTGAGGTACTAGAGTACGTATGATTGCATGTGTGCACGCACCAGACAGTCACACACGTGCGCGCGCACACAATACTAGTACACACAAGTGTCGTACGTGATCACTCGCACAGTCGCTGGCACCATTGCAAACATGTACACACGCGCGCGCACACACACACACACACACGCACACACACACGCACATACACGCACAGCATATACTAATAGTCACGCCTACATCTGCGTAAAGGCTTTTTTTGAACTGTGCGCGGGACCCCATGGTGACCATGTTCCCCCCTCCAGCTGCCTCCCTGCGAAGCCACACTTATCAAGATGTGCGCAAGGACCCAGGCCACTGGGCACGCCCTCACAGCCACCTGGGTCGGCCCCTTCATTAGCATCGTCGCCATCACCCACCCTGAGGCACTGAGGCAACTGCTTAAAGGTGTGTGAGGAAGAGGGGCCGGGGGGGGGGGGGGGGGGGGGGGGGGGGGGGGGAAGTCTCCCCCCAACATCTTTGCAGCATCATATCACATGACCATGCATACAGGATCACATGACCATGCAAGAGATCACGTGACCTTCCCCCATGCATACAGATCACACCCACATACAGAGGGCCTTTCTCTGTATCACCTTGCATTGTCATCGATCCCACCGTTTTTGAACCAAAATCTTGGAGCTATCACCTTCTGCTGCCATGGTTAGGTGTGTTAATTATGCATGTGTGTGTGTGCATGTGATATGCGTGCGCATGTGTGTACACCTAATATTTGTGTAAATGCATCCGTGTTCCTTAGGAGTGTTTTTAGGTTTAAGTGTTTGTACATACAGTGTATAGAACACAGTGCATATAAGTGAATGTTTGCATGTGAAGTGAGAGTCATACAGGAAGAGGAGGAGGGGAGGGGGGAGGGGGAGGCAGTCTACCTGTTGTGGGGCTTTCCATGACATAACATACATGTACATGTACATGTGTGAGATGTGTACATGTATGTGTGACATGTATGTTTGTGCATCAATGCATGTGTGTCTGGCTTGTGTGTACATGTACTCTGTTCAGTACCCATGGTTACATAGTGCCCCTGACTGCTGTGAGGTGTTAGAGCAATTACCGTAGAGTACGTGTACTAAGCCCCACCCCTACAGTAGAAATGGCTTGTGTTTAAACCAGCGTATTGTCATAACCATTAACGCTAGCATGTACCTGTTTCAACATTTCTGGAAAGAAATGTTGCCCTAACAGGATTTTGATGCAGCAGCACTCAAGTCAAGATTAAGAAAATACGCTCGTACAAACATGAGTCATTTTACTTGGTGGGAGCAGAGGGGGGGTGGGAGGGGAGGGGGGGGGAGGGGAGGGGGGGGAGGGGAGGGGTGGGAGGGGAGGGGTGGGAGACTTAGCTCTATGGTACTATGGACCCCATAAGAGTATTAGTTTTATTCAAACAAAAATAAGGCAGCATTTTGCATTTTTAATGTACTCGGGCTAGATAAATCCTACATGTATGTACCGCTCCGTGACCTGTCAGGTGATGGCCTGTTGGTGTCCAATGGCCCCAAGTGGTTCCGGAACAGGCGCCTCCTCACTCCAGCCTTCCACTACGAAATCCTCAAACCGTACATAGACGTGTACAACAGCTGCTCTGATGTCATCGTGGTAAGGAGGGTGTGTGGTGATGTCACCGTGGTGAGGAGGAGGGTGTGGTGATGTCATCATGGTGAGGAGGTGTGTGGGGATGTCATTGTGGTGAGAAGGAGGGTGTGGTGATGTCATCATGGTGAGGAGGTGTGTGGGGATGTCATTGTGGTGAGAAGGAGGGTGTGGTGATGTCATCATGGTGAGGAGGTGTGTGGGGATGTCACCGTGGTGATGTCATTGTGGTGAGAAGGAGGGTGTGGTGATGTCATCATGGTGAGGAGGTGTGTGGTGTTGTCACCGTGGTGAGGAGGAGGGTGGTGATGTCATCATGGTGAGGAGGTGTGTGGTGATGTCATCGTGGTGAGAAGGAGGGTGTGGTGATGTCATCGTGGTGAGAAGGAGGGTGTGGTGATGTCACCGTGGTGATGTGATTGTGGTGAGAAGGAGGGTGTGGTGATGTCATCATGGTGAGGAGGTGTGTGGTGTTGTCACCGTGGTGAGGAGGAGGGTGTGGTGATGTCATCATGGTGAGGAGGTGTGTGGTGATGTCATCGTGGTGAGGAGGGTGTTGTGATGTCATCGTGGTGAGGAGGGTGTGGTGATGTCATTGTGGTGAGAAGGAGGGTGTGGTGATGTCATCATGGTGAGGAGGTGTGTGGTGTTGTCACCGTGGTGAGGAGGAGGGTGTGGTGATGTCATCATGGTGAGGAGGTGTGTGGTGATGTCATCGTGGTGAGAAGGAGGGTGTGGTGATGTCATCGTGGGGAGAAGGAGGGTGTGGTGATGTCATCGTGGTGAGAAGGAGGGTGTGGTGATGTCATCGTGGTGAGAAGGAGGGTGTGGTGATGTCATCGTAGGAAGAGCAAGAGTGTACATGTGTAGTGGGCACATACACAATGTATCAGGGGTACAGAAGGACCATTATATGCCATGTAGTGGATGTGTAGGCAGTTAGCTGGCTCCATCATTTATGTGCATAGCTGCTATGATAAAACCATTTGACGTTTGCAGTGGTTAGCTCGGTGGGGTTAGTATCATAATTATATAAACAAAGGACTCCTGATAACCAATAGCATTGCCCCGTAAACTGCTATGTACATGTAATTTAGGATGAGGCGTGGTCAAATTAGCACTGCACAGATAATTTATTTATTGTTATGATGTAACTATGTACATGTAGTGGTTAATGTAACATCTATATTTAATTTAACATTGGCGGCAGGAACAGCCTCGTTACCATAAATGTTACCGTTACTGTTTTGTGCCGTAGGGTACATTGAGGCATGGGTAGGGAGGCTTGGGTCAAGAGTCACGTGACAGCCAAACACTTGGCATCACCAGGCCTGCCTCGGTGTGTGCATACTGCTGCCAGGCCTTGCCGCCTGGGCCCCCACAATAGGCACAGGCCTGCTAGTCAAGTCCACAGCAATACATATACATGTAGGTGCTTGCAGTCATGCAGAGGTGTACACGTTGTATCTTCTGGCACTTAATTAAAACTGCATCAAACCTCAGGGGTGTGATGATGTTTATGTGTCTTCACTGCACCTGTCCCCCCGCCCCCCCTCCCCCTCGCCTTCCCCTAGCTCTCCTCCCTTCTTATCCCCTCCTTTTCCCCTAAACTCCGCCCCTCTTCTCCCATAGAACAAATGGACCACATTGGCCTTGAAGAATGAACCAGTTATGGTGTTTGAAAGTGTTAGCCTTCTGACCCTGGATGTTGTGCTCCAGTGTGCTTTCAGTTTCAAGAGTGACTGCCAGAACTTGGGGTTTGTGGTGTGGACACATGATCACGTGATCACATGGTCACATGGCCTACATGTACATTGCAACCCACAGGACCCGTTCTCCATATATCCAAGCAGTATATGACCTTACTGAGTGGATTGTGCAGAGAGTCACGTAAGTGTTCCGAAATCGGCATACATATATGTATTTGTGATGCAGTGTAAATCATTTTATTTGTGGGAGAGGGGAAGGTTTAATCTTTACAACTGTACAACACGTAACTTCAGTGACGGCAGTCCTCTCTAGAATGTGTGATAATATGATTGCTGCAACTCTCAGATTTGAAGTCATTTTCTTTCGCTTTTGACCATAACAAAAAAAAGTAATTACCTGATATATACATGTACAGTTTCCTGTTGGCAGATGAGGTCAGCCATGTTGGAGGTCTGATGTAGTGCTCTCATGGGCATGTGCAGATGGGGTCGGCCATGTTGGAGGTCTGATGTAGTGCTCTCATGTGCATGTGCAGATGGGGTCGGCCATGTTGGAGGTCTAATGTAGTGCATATGCAGATGGGGTCGGCCATGTTGGAGGTCTAATGTAGTGCTCTCATCTGTGCAGGTACCCTCCTTATCAGAGTGACCTCCTCTTCTACCTCTCCTCTGATGGAAGGAAGTTCAGAAAGGCGTGCAGGCTGGTTCATGACCATGCAGAGAAGGTGTGCATTTCTTAGATTGTGTGTGTGGGTACATGTGCGCTGTGTTTCACGTGCATGTGTTTGTGTCGTATGTTGTATGTGTCATGTGGGTGGACGTGTGTATACATGTACATGTGGTATGGGAGTTAATGTATGTGCATGTATATGTGGGATGTGAGCATATGCGATGAGCATATGTGATGAGCGTATGTGATGGGAGAGGCAATGGGGATATATACATGTATGTGATGTGGGGTATATTTGTGATGGGGGGGCATATGTAATGTAGGGGGGCATATGTGATGTGGGGGGGGCATATGTGATGTGGGGGGGCATATGTGATGTGAGGGGGGGCATATGTGATGTGGGTGGGGGGGCATATGTGATGTGGGGGGGGGCATACATGTATGTGATGTGGGTGGGGGGGCATATGTGATGGGGGTATGTATGTCTGATGGATGCACATCAACGTCCATCAACCTGCAGGTTATTAATGACAGGAGGAAGGTGTTGGCTTCATTGGTAAGTGCTAGGTATGGGTATTATGTGGGTATGTATGTAAGTATGTATGTATGTATGTATGTATGTATGTATGTATGTGTATGATATATATGTATGTATGTATGTATGTATGGATGTATGTATGTATGTATGTATGTATGTATGTATGTGTGTATGCATGTATGTACATACATACATACATATGTACATACGTACATTTGTATGTATGTATGTATGTATGTATATTTATAATATAACTGATTTCCATAATTCAAATCCTTTCCTTCTCATGCAGGCAGATGGAGGAGGTGGGGGGCTAACTGAAGGTACCCCCGGGGGGCTAACTGAAGGTACCCCCGGGGGGCTAACTGAAGGTACCCCCGGGGGGGCCACTAAGAAGGCACAGGGGAAATACCTAGACTTTCTGGACATCCTTCTCACAGCTGTGGTGAGTCAGCTTCCCTGCTGCAAAGGTGAATAGCTACGCCTTTGTAGTAAGGAGTAGAGATAGTTCTAATTGTTCTCTAATTGCAACATGTACATTGTAAATATATTTAACACAATATATACATTTTTAGGACAACGATGGGTGTGGCCTTTCAGACCTGGACATCAGGAATGAGGCAGACACTTTCATGTTCGAGGGACATGACACCACTGCCAGTGGTGAGTAACTCGGTTGGGCATTAAATGGCACATGAATTTTTTTTTTCAAGTCGTAATGCATTACTGGTTATTTTAACTGGGATTTACATGTGCATCGGCATATAATGTGGTTACATTGCATGGAAAAATTGTGTAGCACCAAAATCAGATTAGGAAACAAGTTTGTAAACAAAGGAATTTGTATCAACATTTATAGCAATAAAATGATAACTTGGAATTCACAAGTATGAAACCTATAACCCTAACAATTATATATAATTCATGCCTTTTGAAGCAACACAAATTTGGGGCCCATTCCCAGTCCATGTAATGTTAAAAATGTTAATAATATAGAAGGGTGATGTGGTTGCATGTACACATGTGCCATGTACATCTAATAACTATTTTGCCTGTTCCCTATTCACAGGCATTTCGTGGACTTTGTATCTTCTTGCCAAGTACCCAGACCATCAAACAAAATGCCGAGATGAGATCAGGACTGTGCTGAATGGCAGAAGCCACCTGGAGTAGTAAGCTAACCCATGCAGCCACCTGGAGTAGTAAGCTAACCCATGCAGCATGACCGTGAGCACGTTTCACGCCATGCCAAATAGTTTCCATTTGCTCCGAACACAGCATACATGTATGTCTAGTTCACATCAGTTCATCACATGTATATGTTGCACATTTTTGCATCCTGCAGATGAACACATTTCCTAACACACGCACACACATATATGCACACACACACACGCACTTCCAAACACACATACACCAATACACACACACACCACACATGTATACATACACCCACGCATGCGCACTTACATACACACACACACACACACACACACACACACACACACACACACACACACACACACACACACACACACACACACACACACACACACAAACACAATTCACAGTTCAGACCTCCCCAAACTCCAGTATACCCACTGGTGTATCAAGGAGGCTATGAGGCTGTACCCACCTGTGTTCCAAGTATTCAGAGACCTGAGTGAAGACATGGTGATCCAAGGCCACCTAGTACCAAAGGGTAAGGTATGGTGTGCTCCAAGGCCACCTAGTACCAAAGGGTAAGGTATGGTGTGATCCAAGGCCACCTAGTACCAAAGGGTAAGGTATGGTGTGATCCAAGGCCACCTAGTACCAAAGGGTAAGGTATGGTGTGCTCCAAGGCCACCTAGTACCAAAGGGTAAGGTATGGTGTGCTCCAAGGCCACCTTGTACCAAAGGGTAAGGTATGGTGTGCTCCAAGGCCACCTTGTACCAAAGGGTAAGGTATGGTGTGCTCCAAGGCCACCTAGTACCAAAGGGTAAGGTATGGTGTGCTCCAAGGCCACCTAGTACCAAAGGGTAAGGTATGGTGTGCTCCAAGGCCACCTAGTACCAAAGGGTAAGGTATGGTGTGCTCCAAGGCCACCTAGTACCAAAGGGTAAGGTATGGTGTGCTCCAAGGCCACCTTGTACCAAAGGGTAAGGTATGGTGTGCTCCAAGGCCACCTAGTACCCAGGGGTAAGGTATGGTGTGCTTCAAGGCCACCTAATACCCTGCAAAGCCCACCTAGTACCAAGGGTAAGGTATGGTGTGATCCAAGGCCACCTAGTACCAAAGGGTAAGGTATGGTGTGCTTCAAGGCCACCTAGTACCAAAGGGTAAGGTATGGTGTGCTTCAAGGCCACCTAGTACCAAAGGGTAAGGTATGGTGTGCTTCAAGGCCACCTAGTACCAAAGGGTAAGGTATGGTGTGCTTCAAGGCCACCTAGTACCCAGGGGTAAGGTATGGTGTGCTTCAAGGCCACCTACAGGTAGTACCAAGGGTAAGGTATGGTGTGATCCAAGGCCACCTAGTACCCAGGGGTAAGGTATGGTGTGCTTCAAGGCCACCTAGTACCAAAGGGTAAGGTATGGTGTGCTCCAAGGTCACCTAGCACCCAGGGGGGGTAAGGTATGGTGTGCTCCAAGGCCACCAGCTCATCTAAGACAGATATATGGTGGTCATGATATTTGAATTGATTTCGTGTTCTTTTTTTGGTCTTTTTTTCGCGCACTCTTTGCAGGCAGCTGGCTGATGATTGCCATATATCACATACATCGTTGTGCAGAATTTTGGGAAAATCCCATGGTGAATTTTGTATACATCTATGCTAATCTTATAGCTAACCATTTTTATGTTCATCAAGTTGATGTGTTTTACTCCCACGCCTTTTTAATTCAATTGGCGACTTTTTTGTTCAGGAATATAACCCTCTGAGGTTCAGTTCTGAAACACTGCATCCCTATGCTTACATTCCATTTTCTGCAGGACCCAGGTAATGTTGTAACAATAGTAGATGTAAGTCGAAGTGTATACATGTAATACACATATTCCCTCCCTCTGTCCCACCTCCCTCCCCTTTCACTCATTCTCCCTCCCTTCCTTTGGACCCTCCATCCCTCCCTTCCTTTGGACCCTCCCTCCCTCCATCCCTCCCTTCCTTTGGACACTCCCTTTCTCCCTCACTTTTTTCCCTCCTCCCCAGTCTTTATAAACTAGCCCAAATGTGTATCTCATTACAATGTGCCCTCCCCCCCCCCCCCCCCCCCCCCCCGCTTATTTCAACATTTGGTTTTGATAGCGGGCAGTAAACTGCCTTCTTTATATAGGAACTGCATTGGTCAGAACTTTGCCATAAATGAAGAGAAGGTGGTAGTGGCTAATATCCTGCACAGGTAAGCAGATCAAAGCTTGAGCAAATGATGATCATGATATTGAGGTTGCTGATGTAAAGAACACAACACTTTTAAATGAATTCCTTTATAGGATTACCAAATCTAAATTATACAGTGATTATGCGTTTAGGCAATATGAACTGCATTATTAAAATTAGACTGCTTTTAATAATTGAAATGATACAATCAAATAGCTTCTAATTAATTAATTAATTGGCATTATAAGTATAAATTCGGAGAATGACTTCAATGATGAAATTCTATTGACGTTTTGCTAGTTACCGGTAGTATTTGAAAACAACAAACCAGACTTGAAAAAACTAGAAGGCCACTACAATTGGAGTCAACTCACTATTTTAATACCAAATCAAATGGTTGGTTCCTACTTCATCTGATAGTGAACGATTACACATGTAGGTATGCTTATTAGACAAATAACAGCTTCACATAACCTTGGTTCCATATATTTAAACTTTGATAATAAAAGGCTTTGAATATGTTACTGTAACATAAACACTTCGTAATGGGACCAGTGGATGTGTTAATGTCTTCCTATTGTGCAAATTGGCTTCGGAAATCAGTACTGGGTATGCTGTGTCTGTGTATATAATGTACTGTATCTATGCATTGAGCAGGATGTTTGAGGAGTTTATGAGAATCATTATAGTCTTTGCCTAAATAAAGTAATGTCTATTAATGAAATCAAGTTACTTAATTTCAATCCTGAGTTATAGTGATTGTTTTAAATCCTTGTGTTTCTTCTGTGGACACCCGCGGGTATAAATATAATCATTGTTCATCGTTGTTAGGTTTGAGCTCCAAGTGGATGCAGCGCACCCAATCGAAATGGACCCCAAAGTTATCCTTAGAGCTAAATATGACATCAAGCTCCACGTTAAACCACTCCCACTGGGCACAGCCTAATCAAGGAAGGCTCTTATATGTGCAAGATTCATTGAAATTTTTTTTTTCATGTATTTTGATGTTATGTGTGGTGTAGGATAGCTGCATTGTACATGTAAGTATGCTCTTATGGAGGCTCATAAGATTTCAGTATGTATGTACGAGTATACATGTACATGTATACCGGTATAATTCCACGCTCGTACTGCCGGGCCGTGCCGGCCCTTATATGATCTCAAAAGACGCACATTATAGTGTAGATCTACATGTATATATGCAGCTTACTATAATATGTACTTGTTATTTATATGGGGTGCATTGGCAAGTTATGCGTTGTTCAGCTCAGAGTCGAATAAATAATTACGCGTGTCGAAATATAGTCCTAAATGATATAGCTATTCAGTAGAGACAATAGCCTATAGCCTATAGCCGTGCATTGAGTTTCACTATTTGCTCTGCATGATCGTGATCATTACTGTTCAAGTATACCATGCAGCTATAGGTAGAGTCAGAGAATCATTGTACTGTGCCACCACTGCATGATGCAATAGACCTTATTCGACCGCAAATATGAATATATTAATGTGTGACATGCATGTGACATAATTGGAAAGGCGTCGCCGTTAATGAGATACTATTTCAAAAGGCGTCGCCGTTAATGTGATGCACGAATATGGCTGAACTGTCGGATTCGATTAAGCAGCTTGATACGGTGGGAAAGTTACGCTATAAAGAGAAGCTTGGTATACTAGGGGTAACCACAGACCCATACAGTACTTCAAGAGACGTTTGGCCGGCCCACTAAGTGTTTTCTTCGAGGCATATCACAAGGGCTGTGTAAATCATGACAGCTCAACTCCGCAATTGAGGCGCAGAATCTCAACAACCCTACACTGCGTTAACATGCTTTATATCTCAATACACCCACTAGACATCACTACACGTGGATTCTGCTTGGTGCTACCGTTCCGTGTTCTATCTTTACAAAAATGGGCTCACAGTAGAAGTCATTAAATTGCTTTGTCTTGATTATGTTATAATTAACAAAAAACGAGGTGAAGTCAAATCAGTCCTATTACACCCACGGTATGATAGAGAGCTTATTTATCTCGCTGGTGTTCCTTTTTACCCTTTTCGCGGAGGGCCAGAGGGATTACAAGATTGTTTTCAATACAGGGACGGCAAACTATAACCTCGCACCACGCGGATCACCAAATCGATAGAAAAGAACGGAACCAACCTTGTATGAAAGATTTAGGCCTTGAAAAGTGATCGCTGATAGTTCCTGAACTCACTCGCCATTAGTGAACTTCGTGTCGCGTGATGTAATTGAACCAATATTGGGACGAGCGTGTGATATTTATATATTCATATTGCGGTCGAATAAGGTCTATAGGTTAGCGTCAAATTATTGAAAGGACATACTTGCAAGCATATAATGATGAACATACGTATGTATGCAAATATTAATGCCTTCAAACCAGACATGTGTAGGATCACATAACCTTATGGTAGCGCCAGGGGGGGGGGGGGGGGGGGGGGGGGGGGGGGGCGGGGGCAATAGCCCCCCGGCCCCCCTCTGCTCCGCCGCCCCTGGGTGTGAACATACATGTATGCGGATGTACAGCACCTCAGTTATAACATACCTGAGTGAATCTGATTATTCAGGGCACGCTTTCCCTCCAGTGGCACTGCCTCAGCACAGCCAGCACTACAGCAGAGATACTCCTGCATGCCTATTAAACACGTCCCTTACGTCATGCATGCGAATAATTATACAGTACTTAAAAGTAATTCTGGAACCTTGAGAAGTAGATAAATAGTGTTGCCTCCATGATCTGGCTAACATAATAATAACTCGTTTGTACCACAACTATCACATCCTGAGAAAAATTAATGTACAAACGTCTTGAAAATTAAAACCCTAATTTTTATCAAATTTCTACATGTGTCTATGGACGTGTTGACCATGAATTTTTTGGTTTCATCAATAAAGCATAGCTTGTGATGTGCTTCACTATTTTTTTTACCCGTTTTGTCATTTCTGTCCTTTCCTGATTTAGACTAAGCAGAAATGCACCTCTTTGCTCCGTACATTTCAATGGACGCGTGCGCGGAAAAATAACGGACGTTTGCAATTAATGACGCGTCAGGAATACGTAATGAGCGTCTGGCAATGCCATCATAATGCTTCCTCGTATTGCCGCTAACCTAAGAAAACATATGTACCTGTGCTGCGTCCTGTTTCTTAGTGCGGGAGTGATTCAAGCCCTCAGCCAGTCTACACGTAAGATTATTCCTCAGTGGAGGCCATATATATTATAATAATTACGACTGATTTTCACTATTGTATACCGGCATGTATGCAACTGATGTGCATGATATTATAATAAAAAGCTTTCCATGCATGATGCGCTGACACCACAGCATGTTCCACTACGCTGGCGGGACAGTACTACCCGTGGCAGGGTACGGTGATGTCCCAAGTACAAGGTACCTGGTTACCCGTATGCGGAGGAGGACTGGACATGGCCGGAGCGATAACGGTGTGCGCGTCTCTAGGCTATCCAGGAGTGCTGGATATCGGCTCGTCAGGACAGGGGATAGCCACACCGTGCAGGGCTTCGCTGTGCGGCACTGTAGCGAGCAGTAACTTGAATGCCACTGTTGTGTGCCAAGCCCAAGGTAAGCTAGCCTTACATGTAATTTATAGTCAGCTCATCTCTCTCTACTTGAAATTCCCAAATAAAAAATAAAAATAAATACAACGTACTGCAACCAAACCGCAAAAAAAAAAAAAAAACAGGCCTGGCTCTCCGTTTAGTAGGAGGAACGGTGCCTTGGGCGGGGATTGTGCAGGTGGTGGTGAACGGTGTGAACGGTACCGTGTGTTCGGCAAACGCACTACCCGATCCTTCCGCCGCCGGAGCAGCAAACGTTACCATGGCGATATGCCGGGACCAGGGATACACAGGTGTCCTGCGTTACTGTAAGTGCATTATTTCATGTTGCACTGGTGCATGAAGGGCACGACACCAGAGCAGCACATATATGAAAACTTATTTCTCCTTAATAATGAAGATACAAGCGGCACCGCTTCGTTGTATGGAACATTTTATAGTGGTTACCAGTGGATTGATACTCCGGTCTGCACGAATAATCAGAACTCCATATTTAACTGCACTAGAAGATCTCTTGGTCCTGTTCAATCCATTCTATGCTCCCACGTCTTCGACCTAGCTGTGGAGTGCATTGGTAGGCTCTACAACATGCGTTGGTGCATAACTTAGATGTGCTTTCATCATACAGCCAACAGTCCTTCAATAAATCCAGTTCCAGTGAGGTTGGCGGGAGGCTCGAATCTCTACAGTGGTCGAGTTGAGCTGTACTACAATGGCCACTGGGGAACTGTGTATATCAATAACTGGATGCTCGCTTCCGCTCATGTTGTTTGCAAACAAGTGGGACTGGGTCCAGCCCTTGGTTTCCAAGGAGGTGGGAACGGAACAGGGACCACATGGCTCAATGGTGTGACGTGTTCAGGATTAGAACCAGACTTGGCTTCTTGTCCTTCGACGTATGGGCTTAATAATAGCATCATATATTCACACACCAATGACGTTGTTATCAACTGTTCAGGTTTGGTTTGCCTTTCGCCGGTATGTCGTCCCCAGGCTTACATGCTCTCATCTCTACAGCCCTTTCACCCACTGGTTCTGCAGTAAGACTTAATGGCACTGCAGGATCAGGTCGGGTTGAAGTTTTTTATGGAGGTGTGTGGGGTACGGTGTGCAGCAATGGATGGACTCCGCTGGATGCTGCAGTTGTTTGCAATCAGCTAGGATATGGTGGGGGTATTACGACCGCAAGCAACAACTTTGGTCCAGGTGAAGGAATGGTTTGGATGGAGAATGTGAATTGCAATGGGAACGAATCCAGGCTCACAGACTGTCTATTTGGTGGGTGGGGAGTCACTTCTTGCAACCACTTTCAGGATGTTGGAGTCATCTGTAACAGTAAGTCAGTACTTACAAAGCTTTGCTGTTACTTAACATGACGATATAACCACAGCTGCCAGTTCTCCTGAGGGGACAGTCAGATTGGTAAATGGATCTACCCCAAATGAGGGAAAAGCAGAAGTGTTTCACAGTGGTAGTTGGTGGCAAATATGCAGTGAAGGGTTTGACCTAAGAAAAGCCAACGTGGTGTGCAGACAACTGGGCTTTGTCAGAGCCCAGGCGTTGCAGTTCTCCATCTATCTTCAGGACCCAGGGATACAGTGGATGCATGTCCATTGCACAGGGTCAGAAGCCACCCTTAGCTTGTGTTTGAACCCAAGTTGGGACACATTGTGCAATTCAAGCCTGGATATAAGCATTGTATGCTCCAGTGAGTGCAGCTGCTGATATATAAACCTATACAACTAGACTACACACAATGCACACAAAATGCTAACTCTATCTATACTCTACATCACTTTGACCGATTCTAATCATACACCCAGGGTCTTCACGAAAGAATGCAATGCTTTTGAATGAACATAATTCTTATAAATAGGGTTATCAATCTAAATCAATTTATGAATACACAATTACCATGGTTATAGGCAAATACCAAACGCATTATTAAAATTCAATATATTTTACAGTTCAAAAGATAAAATCAAATACCTTGCAAATAATTAATTTGACTCGGAAATGTACGACAACTTTTAATTAATTACAAGATTTATAATCTAAAGAATAGCCATGAAAAAGGTTTGAAAAAGTATGAAATGTAATTGGCGTTTTACTAGTTAATATTCAAAACAACAAATCAAACAGGGCCACTACAATTGTAATTAACTTTGAGTTATAGTAACTCACCATTACATGATCTAATACAGAATCAAATTGTGTTTCTTACTTCACTTAATCATGGAACGGTAATTAAAATTAGTTATCCCATAACAGTTTCAATCTTAAAGCAAATTATAGTTTTTAATGTTAATAACTAACTATTAAACTCGGTAACTTGAAATCAGTGCTGTTTCACTGCATACTAAGATCTTGCATTACTTATTATCGGTTATTAAAATCAATTATATCTAACCGTAATCTTGAATAATGTTGGTAATAGAGGGCTTTGAATATTTTGATTTATGAGGGCTTTGATACAATTACTTAACTGCTTACAATAATTTAAATCTAATTGGATTGTTAGTATTTCCTAACTTCTGCAACATATGTTAAAAAAATCAAGCAGTTAATTAATTTCAATCCCAAGTCAAGTTATAGTGATGTAAAAGCGTTGCGTTCTTTCGTGAAGACCCTGTATTAAAATGTGTGGACCCATATCAAATACTAACCACTTTTTGCAATACTAGATACACTATATAATGTCAAGTGTTCTAATTCAAGAGTTGTCTTCACACTGCCATTCCCCATTTAGATTTTCCTGAACTCCCTCTCATGTTAGCAGGTAATGTTAGTGGTGACAGTGGTCGTGTACAAGTGTTCTACAGCAACACATGGGGAACTGTCTGCAGTGATGGGGGTTGGAGCAACACTGATGCCAAAGTTGTATGTCGTTCGCTGGGCTTCTCTGCAACTTCTGTTACTTCAACTATTTTGGCAAGTGTGTTTGGTAGCACAAACCAAATGGCTCCCATTTGGCTGAGCAGTGTTCAGTGTACGGGCACAGAGATGTCACTGAGCAGTTGCATGCAGGCACCAGTTGGTCTTCACACATGTGTGCTTGGACATGCACAGGATGCTGGAGTGTATTGTCAAGGTTAGTCACTGTGCAATCACTGGGTACATACATAATATACACTGTAGCTAGTCTACCATTCTAAAACAAAATCCTGCATTTTTTTTAATCTTAGCATGGTTTCTCTAGCAATCAGAGTGTACACATGCAGATATTTCCAAAAGTGGTCAGAAGTCTTGGTACCTATATTGTGAATGAAGCCATGGCTGTGTTTGTACCATGACAAAGCCAACATTTTCTATTAGGATTAGTGGCTAATTATATAATTATGCATATAATTTTATTTTAACCACGATTGAGTGTTAATACATGTAGTAATAGTTGGATGTGTGTTAATTAGATGCATTTGTTATATCATCTTTTAGAGGTAGGGAATCCTATCCGGTTGGTGGGTGGGGCAGTTGCCTCAGAAGGAAGGTTGGAGATCTACTATGGAGGCCAATGGGGAACAGTGTGTTCTGCCTATTTTACATTGGCTAATGGCTATGTGGCCTGTCGTCAACTGGGGTATGCAGATGTACTGAAGATATCGACTGGTCCATCTTTTGCCACTAACCAGTCCATCTGGTTATCTAATGTGTCGTGTTATGGATACGAAAGTTCATTGCTTCAGTGTTCTCACAGCGCTGGGAACATTGCCTGCACCCCCCTTCAGAATACATGGTTGGTATGTGGTAAGCAGGATACAAATTCAAAAATTACAATATCCATTGTGCTGTTTGTTCAATGCAACAGCCAACCAGTCAACTGAAGGAGCAGTCAAGTTAAGTGGAGCAAGTGCAGGACGAGTGGAAGTCTTCCATAATGGATCTTGGGGGAGGGTGTGTCAACACGGCTGGAACATAGCTGATGCACAAGTTGTCTGTCATCAGCTGGGCTTTCAGGGAACAGCACAAGCTACAAACACTTCCAGCTCAACGTTTATATCTCCCAGCTACCTTCCTTACATCTGGATGGACAATGTAGCCTGCAGTGGCACTGAGCAAATGCTTACAGCCTGCAGAAATACCACCATTAGTGGATCTTGTGATGGTGATGCAGCTGTCATCTGCAATGGTGATGTTATTTTACTACTAGTAATTAAAACACAGTGCTCTGTGAAATTTATGTTGTACATTGTCTTCTGTTTTTATGTAACTGCCACAAACCCTTCAGAGTGGGACATTAGACTGGTTCAAGGTGCGTACCAGTATGTTGGAGTTGTCCAGATGGGTCACCTTGGAGTGTGGGGTGCAGCCTGTGATCATTGGACTACATTGGAGGCACAAGTTGCATGCCGTCAGCTTAACTATGTAGGAGGAACACTTGTGCCTTCAGTAAACTATGACACTGTAGAAAGAGTGTTCTGGTCGACTGGTGTGCAGTGTGCAGGCAATGAATCAAGACTGAAGGAGTGCATCCATAACAACTGGATGGGGACCACAGCCTGCCCCTATTCCAGTCAAGTAGCCATTCAGTGCTCTGGTGAGTCTTTTGATCCAATAACAGTCATTCATGCCATGTCTCCTGGTCTGCAGTGCCTCCATCACCTGCCCCATATCCATATCCAGCTTCTTCGTTTACTAGTTTTGCTTACAGCAGTTTAGGAGGGGGAGGGTCTAAAGCGGTCCCCTCTAAGGATACAGATGAAACCATAGCAACAATTATTGGCATTTTGGGGGGAGCACTTTTTGTGTTGTTCTGCATCATTGCAGTCATAGCTGTGCTGCTGATATGCAGGCAAGCAGATGATTTCCTCCTCCCCATTTCCCTTATTTATTTCTTCACCCTACACTCTCCTCATTCTTACACTCTCCATTCTTACACTCTCCTCCCCATTCTTACACTCTCCTCCCCATTCTTACACTACTTTATCCTCTCCCTATTCCATCTCTCTCGTTCACTCTCTTTCTCATTCCTATTCTCACCTCCCCATTCATGGTCTTTCTCCCCATTCCTGCTCTTTCACAACCCTCCTCCCCATTCCTGCTCTTTCACAACCCTCCTCCCCATTCCTGCTCTTTCACAACCCTCCTCCCCATTCCTGCTCTTTCACAACCCTCCTCCCCATTCCTGCTCTTTCACAACCCTCCTCCCCATTCCTGCTCTTTCACAACCCTCCTCCCCATTCCTGCTCTTTCACAACCCTCCTCCCCATTCCTGCTCTTCCTCCATAACCCTATTGTCGTCATTTAGAAAGAAAATGAAGAAGCCAATAGGGGAAGGCTGGGCAACGCGGACAAACTAAGGTTAGACCATTGCACTGTTCGAACTATAATTAATTTCAAAAAAAAAATTGTGTAGTCAAATTATTATTCTTTATTATTCAACATGGTTCATTGTATTTATTATAATTGATATTCACAACAGGATCAGTTTTGCCTTTTTTTAGATTTGACCGGGCAAAGCGAAAAGCGACTAATGTGGCACTTTGTATTCCATGCTATGCGTCATTCATTTGCGTGCAGTGTTGTATTGTCTTTTGAATTTTCGATTCACGAGTCAGATCGTGACGAGAATATTTGGCTTTTGCTCACCATTTACCGTGTGTGCAGGAGGTCACGTCCCAGTCCACTGCCAGCTTCTGCCTTGGCACTGATGCAGGCACGATGGCATGTTTGGAGCACTACGTCTCTGAGCTTATTGTGCCTGGATACAGCATCACCACCTCGCTTACAAGTCAAGGCATGGTGACCTAGGGGATCCAAAGGGTGTTCTGGGCACAAAGCACAGGAGAGCCAGGTGAGGTGTCTAGCTCTAGCCACCACTTGATGGCCAATTGGTATTCATTGGGATCTAGACTTAGACCCAGGCCTGGGGATGGGACAGCAGAGAGCCATGAAGAGGCATGGGGCGAAGACACTGACAGGAGACGAGCCTTGTCAGCAGTAGAGCTCTCTGAAACATTTTACTAACTAATTTTATTAATTGTACTGCACTTCTATCTGTCCGTCTATACAGCGGGCCAAAATTGGATAACTTTCTTTATGATGGAGTGTCTTAAAGTAATTTGAGTTTTTCTCCCCTATCACACAGTTAGGCCTATACAGTTGTAGGCAGGCTGATTGTATGAGCTATTTCAAATGTATTTCTTAGTACCCTACATAAAAAGGAATCACAAGCCATATATGCAGGCCCAGACCCACATTGCCATGTCCATGGGTGGGGGGGTGGGGGGGGGGATAATTGTTTTGTACCCCGACCCATCATGTCACAGCAGTGGATGGGTCTGGGTACGAGACTAGGGGATCATACGCAGACCCAAAGCTGACTGCTCACATCGCTGGCGCCCCTTCCCCGCTGAGGTCGGCTCTATATATGGAGAACATATGCGGGTCAAGCTATGGTTTTAACACATATGTACATGTACAGCACCTAACCACCTCAGTTATAACATACCTGAGTGAATCTGATTCAGGGCACGCTTTTCCCCCCAGTGGGCACTGCCGCAGCACAGCCAGCACTACAGCAGAAATACTCCTGCACGCCTATTAAAAACGTCCATTACGTCATGCAATCATTGCGAAGAATTAATAATGGAGACATTCAGTACCTCAACCATTAAAAGTGACTCTGGAACATTGAGAAGTAGGATAAAGACTGTTGTATGGTAACAGGCACCTGCCTCGATGGTCTGGCCTACTGGCTATAACATAATAATTACTCCTTTGTACCCACTATCACAAATTTCTATTGTTTATTTCGCTTGAGAGCTCATAATTAAAAGTTATATGCAACACTCCAGTGAAGCACATGCATGCAGAATGCCATCAGGGAAAGAGCGAATGACTGAGGTGGGATATCATCTGGTGTGTGTGCCATGTCATGCTTTGCTTAAAATTTATTCGTTTTATTTAGGAATAAAAAGTAGAAAATGCATGCAGTGCAGTTCTACGAATTGAAAGTGCTAAATATAGGATGATTTCACTCTTATTTTGCCATGCCTTCATATCCTATATACTAGCTAGAGAATGTTTTTTTATTTACTACTTTCATGGATTTGTGTTCAAAATGTAGCTACCATGCAGAGCATAAATTGTATACCGCACTTTTTAAATAATACTGGCTTGAACACAGCCTATATATAGCTACCTGGCAACCCTTCGCATATAGGCCTACACGTTATCATAATGAAGGTTTCGTCTGCCACTCCCAATCCTTGGAGCTCACTACGGTACCGTGTAACATGCACCATCTCCACTACCGACATTGTCTCCGGCCGGACCCTACCTCACCGATCTCCTCCCACAATGGTCTCCCTTATAGGGCTTATCCAGACCTTCTCCTTGTTCCAAATTAACGCTCTTCCTAGCTCGCTTCGCTCTCCGCTTTCACCACGGCCCCATCTTCCTCGATACGATCTCGGCCTCCTTCATGCCCCCCCCCCCCCCCCCCCCCCTCCCTCCCCAGACTATCTATATACTTTTTCCAGCTCACCAGCCATGTCTACTCTCCTGAGTTCACTGGTCTCCTCCACTATCTCCTCCTTAAATGAGGTCTCGTCCCTCATGGTGATCTCTTTCACGTTCTCCACAATCTATACCTCTTGTATTAATCTGCTTTGCTTAACTCAGTCCACTGTGATGCATTTTGATTTCTGTATGTGGAGAAAAATGTGTTGAAATGTGTGGTACATGCACGTATCTGATCTATAAAGGAAGAATCTCATTCTTAAGGCGGTTTTGATATCGATGGGAGGCACTATCTCCTTTCATTGCGGTCCATATACAGTAGTAGTACGATGATGGGAAAATCGAATCAAGTTATTTCGTATATACGGTACGACATACCTTAATTATAGGCTTAGTAGCCTCGGGTGACTTTACATGGGTATAGCCTCGATCCCCGTAACACGTAAGCGTACAGCAAGGACGTTCTGAAATATAGAATATATTCAGTGCTTTTAGCCATGCAGCAGTCAGTTCCTTTTTCTTTCAGGATCTCCTAGCTTATATTATATTAACTTTTCGCGTCTAGATCGAAGCCATAACGCTCTGCGCTGCTCTACAGCCTTAGTCTCGTACCCAGACCCAAAAGTACGTAAGCATTATCGCTAATGCAACGCCATTTCTCGCGTAGCGGTGATGTAATCCATCCGCTACTGCGAGTGTGGGTCTGGGTACGTGACTACTACAGCCTCCTCCGGCAGAATCTAAAGCGTCGTGTATTTTTTAATTTTTTTTTTTTTTGGCTCTCGTACAAACAGAGATAATACAATAGAAGCGACCGGCCAGGAAATATGTCGCACTATATAATTTGAAATTCTGAAAGGGCTATTGATACCATTATGAAACGGTTCCGGTGTCGAATTTTTTTTTTTCTAGTTAGTTACTAAAGTATGTATAAAATAATAGTGTTATCAGTTATATAATGACCAGCCAATAATGACCAATAAGAATAGATCCACGTGTATCTCACCAGCTGCGAGGAAACTACAGCTCGAAATAGCCGCCGCTCTTCAAAACGGTTCCTATCTCGAGTTCTTTTTAAAATAAATAAATAAACAAATAAACTGTATTGTGGTCCGGGAACGGGGAAGTTTATTTTCAATTTTTAAAATTGATTTGCGACATCAAACAAATGAAACATGAAAAGGCTATAGCTCCTTTTTGACTTCTTGTTCGATAACGTCAACGATTACCTATAGACAATCCGATTCTTTTTCTTTCTTTTTTTTCTTTTTTTTTTTTTAATGACCGCTTCATAATCGGGGTCAAATCATATATAAGAGTTGCTACACATTTCGGGTGTAAACTTATTCACATGCACGTCCTAATGGTATATATGTACATGCAGCTCGTGATTGAGGTTACGCCCACTATACCGGGGGTAATTAAAATGGGGGAGGGGGGGGGGGGGTAATCCCAGCTATACCTACACGCAGAGCTCCCAAAGAAATTGCATGGCTTGCAGAGATCACACACATGGATTCATACATGCATGAGTTCGATTCATCAATTTTTTTATGGCAACATGCACTTTTACACAATAACAAAGAGAAGCGGTTACAAATTAACGTTTTTTTTTTTTTCTCCCCCACCAGCCAGTCTCTCTTTCTCGCTCCATGTCAAAATTAGTTGTTTGTGTTACAAGGTCGATGATGTAGTTAATACGGGTATTGCCAACACGTCGATGTGCTACCTCCGTAAGGCGACGCTCCAGTACCGGGAGTGGCGGGTGCCGAGCAGAGACATATAGTTGGGACTAAGATAGAAACAGTACCATCTTGGATCGTGAACGCGACGTTAGAATACGCTGGATACGTGACCACAGCGGTGGCGGCAGCGTAGCAGCAGTAGATTGCGGCGACCTGGAAAGACGCGAAGGTCGCGGTTGTGCGGGTGTGTGGCGGGATTTTGTAGTAGTTGTAGCAAGACCCGCTGCAGGATTGCACCAGGGAGTAGCGCATCTGACCGGCTGAGTTCGTAGAAACGTAGACGTAGGACACAATTGAGCATGATGTCTGCTGGCTCCGGACGCCCAGCACGCAAACTAGTAGAGTCACGCACAATGCAACCAGTCCTCCCGTCAGACGCATTCTCCTCAATTCAATGTTGCGATATAGTAGTAGAATAACACTGACTGACCAAAAGTTAAGGGCAGGTGAAAGCTTTATATATCCGCAAATTCGTTCCCATGCAGGAAACCAGGAAATTAACAAATGAATATGTGTGTGGTCTAAAATGCTTTATATAGCACGCCCCAGGTCCGCTGCACCATTGCTTGCAAAAAACAAAAAAAGGACAGGAGATGGCGAAATATTTGCTAGCTCTGGTATCTGCTGTCTTTCTCTTCTTCCAAGTCAACGGGGCTTTAATCACCACCACCTACCCGGGACCCGTCATAACCACGTCCACGGCGGCGCCAATCACCAACTCACCCTGCAACATCGTCAGCCAGACGAACCTTCCCGTCACCGTGACGACGAGCTGCGGAACAGTCACCGCCTATCTCCTCGATCGCGCGGACTACTGCGAGCAGGTCCGTCCGTATATCCCCGGATCGCCGGGCACCACTATATGCATCCAGCAACACTACCCGTGGTCCCGCACGGTCAAGCTGCAATTCTGCACCCCTACCTACACGGTGCTGACGCAGACCATCAACGTGGGAAGCTGCACGGCGAACGTGGACTACATGCGCGTTTCGACCTGCACGTGCGCGTTCCCGTCGCAACTCAACCTTGGCATCGCCGGGGAAGCCAATGTATATACGGGCTGAAAAGGAGCATGAAGATCGATCACAAAACAATACTGATACGAAACAGAAAAAAATAAACTGTGAAAATGAACGAGTAGTTGACCAACTGAGTGTGCTGTTTTGTTCTTCTCTTCTTTTTCATTTTAATTGGTTCAAAAACAATTAAGCTATATGTCAGTAAAATGGCTAATCACTATTTGGGGTGTCGTGCATGTAGCCATGTACACGAAGCCTATATAAGCGCTGGATAGTATACAAGTGATGTATATACATGTATAAGCGCTGGATAGTATACAAGTGATGTATATACATGTATAAGCGCTGGATAGTATACAAGTGATGTATATACATGTATAAGCGCTGGATAGTATACAAGTGATGTATATACATGTATAAGCGCTGGATAGTATACAAGTGATGTATATACATGTATAAGCGCTGGATAGTATACAAGTGATGTATATACATGTATAAGCGCTGGATAGTATACAAGTGATGTATATACATGTATAAGCGCTGGATAGTATACAAGTGATGTATATACATGTAGAGCCACATGCATGCATACATAACATAATTGCATGCAATACAAAGTGAACATAAAACTCTTCCTTTTTTTTTTTGCTGCTGTCTAAGTGTTTATAATATATGCATGTTTAAATAGCTGAATACAGTTTTTGTTATACAATAATAAAATTACTGTTATATATAGGATCAACGATAAAGTCACCTAGCACGAGCCAACGTTGCATGCGGCTATTCCTATAAGGTTGCGTGCACGCATGCATGCCATTTCAATGACCGGCCTTCTTTTGGACTTATATATATATGTTATTGTAAGCATGCATGCATTATTATTCGGCCAACGCTGTATAATTATTCCGAGTATAAGTACGCGACAATTAATTATCTTTTCTAACCATATACAATGCATGTACAAAGTTAGGAAATTATTTAATTCGTACCAAAACCGGCGGACGGACGGGACGCGGGTGCATGGGTGGGTTAATTAATTAGCCCGTGATTCAGTTTTTCCAATTCACAGGTACTATCTTTTTTAGTACAGTCGCAGCAGGATAGATGAACATACACAAGTAAACTAAATTTATAAACACACAACTGACGCAAGTATGCATGTACACAAAGTGTTGTTAATAACCATAACTATATATTAATATCAAATTTACATCTGCTACGGGAGAGGACGGACAATGGCATTATAATTAGCTGGTATACAGCTGAAGGTTCAGCTGACAGTAGAGTTTGGTAAGCACCATGCAATGACTTTGCGGCCTTGGATGAGCAAGTGGCTAGTTGGGAGACTCCAAAGCCTCCTTTCCCCAAGCTCCATAGGATTCAGCCACTATAGACCTTATTCCTGCGGCACAATGAATAAATTATCATGTGCTAGTCATGTGATTTATTACAAAAAGCGCCGCAGAAAAGGGGCGTTACGTATTCGCAAAATGGCTTCTAACTCAACAACTTGTACAGATTCTCAGTTTTATCGGCAATTGGATTCAGTAGGCAAACGGAGATACAGAGAGAAACTGGATATGCTACACTTAGATATGGATCCATATCTTACTGCTCCGGATGTTTAGATTGGAAGCCCTGAGTCGTGGCCGGACGTCACTTTTCCTGATATTGGTACATATCTGCTTTTCTCGCCTAGTCCCTGCACTAAAGATGACCTGAAGGCCTACAAGAGCACCGAAGCTTGAAATTATGTCACTATAGTGGTTATGTAAGCGGAATCAAATTGCTGAAAATAAGTACACTTGTGCGTATAGGGGGCCAGAAGGGGAGGGGTCTATCATTTACAGATCCAGTACTAGCTAAGAGCCTGATATTGTGATTGACAACATGTGGTACAGATTAAAGTAACTCTCTCCCCGTATACCTACAGGGGGGGGGGAAGGCAAGTCATACAGGGTAATAGGTGATATCATATTAGGTGAAATCCATTTAAATAATATTGATTTTCACCCCCCCCCCCCCCCCCCCCCTCCAAATTAGGATTAAGGGTGCAAAGCCATGTGTACATCTAGTCTGATCTGGGGACCATGTAGATCACACCATTCACGTGCCCATAAAATGTCCAACTCTGTGGCCCATCAATGCAATTCAAGCATATCGAGAGTTACGTTAGTAATTGAGAGTTATGTTAGTAACTCTCATTTATCATGTTATCATGAACCTCCATGTCCCTCAATAGCAAATACTCTTCATCATAACTGTGGTCTTCAAGACGATCATTATAGGTATTGCTATCAGTGTTGATAATATGATGCCCCACATGGCTATCACATCTGCATACACAATGGCTTTCTGTCTGTATGCTAACATCCACACCACTGGGGATGGATTCAGTGTTGCACCAATCACTGATTGTCTGAACACTTACATCAACTCTTCTCACTACATCATCACACATGATGGGTATGTTAGGTATCAGTACACCACCATGTTCTGACACAGCTGGTTCCAAAGTAGGAAAACTATTAGGAGTTGCTAACTTTTTTGGCTTTCTTGGTGGCATTGTCCACCTGTAAAAAAGCCAATATATGTGAGCTTTGTATCAACGTTAAAAGTATACTGATAAGCAGATTACTCGAACTCTTTTACACAGTTGAAAGAACTACTTACAATTACAACAATTAATTGATTTCTTATAAACTTTATGACCACCTCCAGGACGAGTATAAAAGGCTACAGAGCTGCTTATAGCATATTCAGTTAGTCAAAACATCTAAGAATATGGAACTATATAAGTATGCAACAACTGATACTGGGCGTCATCAAGAATGAGCGCACAAATATGCACCTTTGGTTACGCTAGTTTCGTCTTGTATTTTCTATAAATCTGTCAACGATATGTTTTGCACGTGCTAAAGTAGATATTCAGTTAGAGAAATCATCAACCTACTATTTAAATGTTGTTTCATCCTGCTGTGCAAAACTATGGGCCTACAGATGAGCACACAGATTTACCATCGCAACACGGCCCATTGAATGTTGGGGTAAAAAGCTTGCCATCTCTTCTGTACGTCGTAGGAGACTTACTCTTCTATCCCTGGATCCTTCTAAACGGCGATAGTGGTAATGGTCGCTCTTCTGGCTTTGTTTCGTGAGTTTTCTTTTTTGGTCGTCTATCTCTCCTCAGTATATCACCGTAAACTAACATCGCCACTTGGCTGTCACATGTTTTAATTTATTCAATGTGCCGCAGGAATAAGGTCTATAGTGAGTGGTACACAGTCCCAAGCTTGTTCATTGCATTTGACGTCATGCTATCTCTGCTAGTAATAATAGTATGATTGTTTAAGTTACATATGTATAATTATACAGATATGTGACTGTATGCATGTAATTAGTGCAACTGAATTCCATGCAGCACATACAAACTTGCAATCACTAAAAAAAATAAAAAATAAAAACATTCAACATGTACATGTACGTACACACACACACAGCTTTATCAAGCATACACATGTACCTAGTACACTTTATCACCACAGGCCCAATGGTCATGCAACACCTGCCTCTTGTACATGTACATGCATGCTGTGTGGTGCACATGCATTTGTCACCATAAGTTATGGTTTTCAAACACACAACAACCAGTACAGGACAAAGACGTAGAATTCTAACGAAGAAGGTGTCAAGTTAACACTCTAACAAGAAACACAACTGCATCAGGGCAACAAAACAACAACAACAAAATCACAAGCTGTCAACATATTGAAAGTACAAATGTAGCTGTCCGCGTTTTCCAAAAGTCAAAGAAGATTGAGTTTACAATCATAAAACAACAGATAATTCTATGACTACTAAAACTGTCACTGACTCGGGAATGGTTTGGTGAAATTTTCAGGGAATATTCCTTTCTTGTTGGTGTTCGGTAAGAAACCCATTTTCCAACCATCCTCCTGTATAGTTGAGGAGAAATGCACCCAACGACACATTCAAGTTACATTCTCATAAGGCTGTTTGCATAATTATAATGTTAGCTGCTGCTTTATAAAAATAAAAGGGTCTAACAGTACATAAATCTACCCCCCCCCCCCCCCCCCCACCGCTTTTGTAAATATTGCATGGGCTAAACGCTTTCCGAAGTCCCACAGTACTTCCTGGCCATATGTATAGGAACAGTTTGTATGCATGCATTCACTGATTGTGCACATAAAGGTCAAGTCACTTGGAATGGAATAATGGTTGCCAACAATAGTCAATAGTTAGCCTCATGTGGCATTAGTGCATGGTCATACACATACTGCAAACCTACCCACACAGCACCACGCTATCCTCCCCCCCCCCCCCCAAGCAGTGCTTTGCCATGCATATCTAAAATCACAAATTTAGAAAACTGCACCCCATAGCATAAACATACGCCATGAATGAATACAGTAACCCCCCAAATGTACACCATAAAAAGGGTTTCAACATTGAAGTTTCTCAACACACATGCTTCACACCCAATAATGTGTTTCATTACTCAAAATTCATGATAGTATCAAATAAACACCACGCACGCATTACAAGAACTGCAAGTACTAAGAATACTAAAGGTGTTACAAGAACACTGAAGGCGTTACACGAACACTAAAGGTGTTACACGAACACTGAAGATGTTACACAAACACTAAAGGTGTTACAAGAACACTAAAGGTGTTACAAGAACACTGAAGGTGTTACACGAACACCGAAGGTGTTACAAGAACACTGAAGGTGTTACAAGAACACTGAAGGTGTTACACAAGTGTAAGGAAAAAATTGCCAAGGGAGGGATTTCGCCTCCCACCACCTCTTCAATGAAAACCTGCATGCACATTAGATCCTTACTGTACATGTAGTCTGTAGTCTGTAGTCCCATAAAAGTCTCCAAAAATATATCAACAAGTACAAAAGCATTGTTTACTAACCAGCAATATTACAAGTACAAGTTCATTTATTCATGCACATGTACATGTAGGTGCAAAAATGTAACAAAAAAAACAACATAATTAACCTTTATTAGTTAATCATTTGCCTGGCTAACCCTTTATATAACCCAAGGTGTAATCCATACATGTAGGTATATTTTCCCCCTCACCTCGTCCTCTGGATCATCGTACGGAATAACAAAGATGACATCTCCCTTCTCAAAGGTCAGCTCATCCTCATCCTCCCCCTTGTAAGGGTGGGCAGCTACAACCTTCAGGAAAGCATAACATTGAAAGCATTACAAACACCTACAGTGTACATACATGTACATGTATGTATACACTACTTCTAAAGACATGTAATTTACAAATGCACCATGGATACAAGAGTGCACCAAAAAGGATCACCATCACGTCGTATGTGCATGTAGTACCTTATTTGATGCCCACCCTGCCACCTCGTAACACTACGTGTACATGTAAAATATCATTCTATTTTTGAAGGAATACACACAACACACATAGATACATGTAAATGACACGGGGGAGCCTCTGTTAATGCATGAATTTAATAGTGTAATGCAGGACAGATATTATTAGTGAACACCACCTCTGTATTGAGCATATACACGTACATGTATTGAGCATATATATGTACGTGTATATGCTCAATACATGTATGTGTATACACTCATTACATGTGCGTGTATACACTCAATACACGTACATGTATATGCTCAATACATGTACGTGTATATGCTCAATACACGTACGTGTATATGCTCAATACATGTACGTTTATATGCTCACTACATGTACATGTATACGCTCAATACATGTGCACGTGTATATGCTATAATCGTTACCTTATACAGCACTGTTGGCCCAGGCTCCTCCCCTTTAGGTGTGTCCTCTTGACTTTCTCCCTCCTCCCCATTGGTGGGAGGAGCATCTGAAGGCGTGGCTACAGTGACAGAACCACCCAATATGGCGGCATTCGAGGTAGTGACATCAGCGGGAGGGCTTGTACTCGCTTCTGTTGGCACGTGCACATGTAGGTCAGCCGGTGCAACAGGCTCCACTTCTGAAATGGCGGGCTTCTCTTCCCCAGATGGAGCAGTGGGAGGCGGACTTTGAACAGCTTCTACATGCACACATATATGGCAAATGGGTTATTACAACTAGCAAGTAACCACATTTGCATGTACACATGTACGTTGTAGAATACAATTGTCATCATCAACTGGACTTACAACTCTATAAGTTACATGTACATGTAAAAATTGTTACAAATCAACTGGTTTCTAACCACTGGCAATGCAACTGCACATTGCTACATGCACATGCAACATATGCATACATGTACATGCACATGTATGCATATGTTGTAGTGCATACACATGCACAAGTACATTTGCTCACAATATCAGCTTACAGAAATCCGCCCTACATGTACATGTGTAACATGTACATGTGTACAATGTACATGTGTAACATGTACATGGAATTCCATATATATATTTGCCACCCTTTTTGCATCATTGTCTAGTTTGGACATGCTATTTTCCCCATGTGTTCTCCCCCTAGGAGTATGCAAAATTGCCGTACATTTGTATACCCTATAGTGTACAGCTTTTAATATACGACAAATTAAAATTTTCATTTTTTTCATAACCTCGGTTAACTCGGTTGAGCATATCCTGAGTCCTGAAACATTCTGATTGATTTGAATATATCCAAAACATTCCTAAGATAGAGGTCTACATAAAATTAATTGATTTTAATAACTTCTTGGCATGAATTTGTAATGAATTGTGACCTATCCAAAAATATGAAAATTAATATGAATCACACCGGACTTGTACCATAGTTAGCTAACCATACCCCAAACATATTTAGCTGAAAAGCTTCCTGGGACACGTATTCTCAGGGCTGGGACAGCACAAAAAGTGGCTGGCAGCCATGTTATTCCTCCTTGCAACTCTTTGTTTACATAGGGCAGTTTACACAGCTAAGGTACTGCCAAAACATAACATGGCTGCCAGCCACTTTTTGTGCTGTCCCAGCCCTGAGAATACGTGTCCCAGTAAGCTTTACAGTTAAATATGTTTGGGGTTTGGTTAGCTAACTATGGTACAAGTCTGGTGTGATTCGTATTTTCATATTTTTGGATATGTCACAATTCATTACAAATTCATGACTTTATTCATGTAACATGCCAAGAAGTTATTAAAATCAATTAATTTTATGTAGACCTCTATCTTAGCAATGTTTTGGATATATTCAAATAAATCAGAATGTTTCAGGACTCAGGATATGCTCAACCGAGTTAACCGAGGTTATGAAAAAAATGAAAATTTTAATTTGTCGTATATTAAAAGTTGTACACTATAGGGTATACAAATGTACTGCAATTTTGCATACTCCTATGGGGAAAACACACAGGGAAAGTAGCATGTCCAAACTAGACAATGATGCAAAAAGGGTGGCAAATATATATATGGAATTACCCACATGTGTACACAGCTACAATCTCCAGCCCATGTTACGATCTCCAGCCCATGTTACGATCTCCAGCCCATGTTATACATGTATGACTTGTAGCCCATGCTGACATGTTCCCTACCAATCTGGTGATCGCTCTCTTGAATCTGATCAGCAATGACCTCTTCCACAGACTCATCAACCATTTTGGGAACCTCTGGAATGCTTTTAGGAGGGGCTGCGATCTGATAGGGAAAGTAGTGGTGCGTGTGTGTGTGTGTGTGTGTGCATGTGTGTATGTGTGTGTGTGTGTGTGTGTGTGTGTGTGTGTGTGTTAAGGTGGATGATGCACATGTACACATGTAGCAAGCTGCTCTGTTTTACAACAATGTACAATATGTAGGTAGGTACATGTTTGAATCCAAATTTAGGCACACAAAAATCATGGACATGCATGTGCATGTAGATGTAGATGTAAACATGCTATACATGCATATACATTATACATTTAAATACTATGTACATGTAATGTGCAATGCATGTTTTGCAGTCATGCCACATACACACATATACATGTATATACACAACCATACGTACATGTACATGTATGTACATACATATGTATACAATACAACATGCCCACATACAGGTTGTGTACACGTACATATACAATGTAAATGTAAATGCATAAACGCACACAATATACAAGCTCATATGCACGAACATGCCATGCACATACAGCTGTATATACATGTACATGCATACATGTACATGTACATGTGTACACATGTACATGTACATGTATGCATATACATGTACATGTATTGTACACATGTACATGTATTGTACACATGTACATGTATTGTACACATGTACATGTATTGTACACATGTACATGTATTGTACACATGTACATGTATTGTACACATGTACATGTATTGTACACATGTACATGCGTATGTGTACAATACATGTACACGTACATGCATACATATACATGTACATGTACATAAATGTACATGCATACATGTACATGCATACATGTACATGTACATGCATACATGTACATGCATACATGTACATGCATACATGTACATGCATACATGTACATGCATACATGTACATGCATACATGTACATGTACATGCATACATGTACATGTACATGCATACATGTACATGCATACATGTACATGTATGCATGTACATGTATGGTACACACCTGCACATTCATAAACATGCACACCACATTCACAGATCACGCCTCATTATATGTGTAAAGCGTAATCATCCACCCTACTGCAGGAAAGGACCACACGCAAATAGAATGCCGTGTTATTCACGGGGTGAATGTCAGTTAAATCATTCACTACATGTAAGTGTGTGTGTGTGTGCAAATGCCTCTATTCAATCAGAACTAACTCCCCCAATTGTTAGACCCACAGCGTGTGTGTATCTCCTGACTTCTAGCAACCATATACATGTACATATATGCACAGTAGACATACAGATATAAATGCTCACACACACACACACACTTCTGCACACATGCACATGCACACACACCTCTGCACACACATACCTCTGCACACACACACCTCTGCACACACACACCTCTGCACACATGCACATGCACATACACCTCTGCACACACACACATACCTCTGCACACACACACACACACCTCTGCACACACACACCTCTGCACACACACACACATGCTCACATGTACATGCACACACACACACACACCTCTGTAGAGTTTCGATCAGGGCTGCTTTGCTCTCCCATTGATGATGTGGATACCCTTGTAGGTTTTGGTGGTCGAACTTGGCTACTGACCAGAGAGGAAAAAATATGACACCTCTGTAATCTTCTGTGTTACATGCAGTCACACATTACAGTACATACATGTATGTGTACACACACATACACATGTACAAACCTTTGCACAATAGATGGCTCTGGTGCTGCTGGCTTGGGCGAAGGCTAGAATAGATGTACCGTGGGTACATGTAGAGGTGACATACATGTAGAGGTGACATACAAGTAGAGGTGACATACATGTAGAGGTGGCATACATGTAGAGGTGACATACATGTAGAGGTGACATACATGTAGAGGTGACATACATGTAGAGGTGACATACATGTAGAGGTGGCATACATGTAGAGGTGGCATACATGTAGAGGTGACATACATGTAGAGGTGGCATACATGTAGAGGTGGCATACATGTAGAGGTGACATACATGTAGAGGTGACATACATGTGAGCATTATTTAAATACATGTACATGTACATTTTTTGGGAACTGTACTGCACGCAACAATTTAAGTATCTGTACATGTACAGAAAATGTTTAATGATACACGTTAATTCCGCTGTTCCAAAACCACACAGCCCAGTACATACCTCCATCTTGCCCAGTGATGGAGATCTGGCAGGAGATTGTACAACTGGAGTAGAGGGAGCTACACGTGAAGAGGTGAGGAGTGTGAGAGGTGAGGAGTGTGTGAGGTGAGGAGTGTGTGAGGTGAGGAGTGGTGTGGAGAGGGTATAGAGTGGTGTGGAGAGGTGAGGAGTGGTATGGAGGTGAGGAGTGTGTGAGAGTTGAGGAGTGTTGTGGAGAGGTGAGGAGTGGTATGGAGGTGAGGAGTGTGTGAGAGTTGAGGAGTGTTGTGGAGAGGTGAGGAGTGTGAGAGGTGAGGAGTGTGAGAGGTGAGGAGTGTTGTGGAGGTGAGGAGTGGTGTGGAGGTGATGGAAGGGATGTGATAGTTGAGAATTAAAAGCAGCTGTAAAAGACCACTACACTGCACTACACTGCTATGTCAAACACCCCCATGACTGTTTTAAATAATGCCCCAATCCATGCATATTATTGACTAATCCCCTTAACTGGCCAATATTTTTCCCCACACACACACAGGTAAGCAACATTAGAGGTCCAGTGTACATGCCCTCAGTATGGGGTCCCAGATGAATATCATCTCCATCCCTGTAGCACCATATGCAAGCAGCCATTATCTCAGCATGGGGTAAGTGAGAGGATGTCAAATGGACTGCCACAATTCCTTAGAAATACAAAAGATGAATCTCAAAAAATGGGATGGAATGTAATGGTTCCAATCACACGATAATCTCAGCAGGGGCCTCAATAATTATCACACTTGGATATGGTGTTAGGGACAAGTGAGTGGTCCCATGACAATTCCTCCCACATAACATATACACATGTACACGTACATGTGTAGGACAAGTACAAAGTAAGATGCTCATTTATTCTTTCACAGAAGATGTGTTAATGTACATGTACACAGCCACTGCACTGATGAACACACCGTAAGCTCACACTTCACCTGAAAACTACATCTCGCACATACATGAGTACATGTACATGTACAAGTAAGTTCACATGTACATACATGTAGGCAGATCTATATGCCCATAGGCACATGCACATGTACATGTACATGTACATAGGCACACGTATATGTACATAGGCACACGTATATGTACATAGGCACACGTATATGTACATAGGCACATGTACAATGTTTCTAGTGCAGTAAGCTCTCCACACCAGATGTCATCAACTGATAGGAAGCACTTGCTGGCCATCCCAATGGGATAATGCATGGAAAAATACACATGTACATGTGTACATGTACATGACACAGACACACACATACATGTACATGTTTACATGTGTACATGTGTGCTTCACATATGGTACATGTACATGTTGCTCATACATGTAGCATACCACACAATCCTATGTACAGCCACACACACCATCACACACACACCATCTCACACACCATCACACACACACAATCACACACCATCACACACACACACCATCACACACACACCATCACACACACCATCACACACCATCACACACACATCACACACACACCATCACACACAGCATCACACATACGGTACATGTACATGTTGCTCATACATGTAGCATACCACACAATCCTATGTACAGCCACACACACCATCACACACACACCATCACACACCATCACACACACCATCACACACACACCATCACACACACACCATCACACACCATCACACACACACCATCACACACACACCATCACACACACACCATCACACACACCACTCACAGGCTTCTCCTCCTCCCCCGCCCCCAGGGGACACCACAGTGGTGTCACTGGACATGGGTGTGATGGTACCTTCCCCCGGCTTGTGGTCGGCCAAAGAGTGGGAGTCGCCCCCCTCTGAAGTGGTGTCCTGGTAGTCAGGCCGCGAGAAGGACGATGGTCTGAGAAGGTGTGTGAGTGTGTGGTGTACACAGGTGTGTGAGTGTGTGGTGTGTACAGGTGTGTGAGTGTGTGGTGTACACAGGTGTGAGTGTGTGGTGTGTACACAGGTGTGTGTGTGGTGTACACAGGTCTACATGTACATGTACATGTACAGGCATGCGAGTTTGTGTTATGGGGTTATGGCCTAATGGATACTAGGGAATTTGCATGTGCCATGTGTGTCTAGGCATGGTTGTCGTGGCAACAGTACCCAGCATCTCTCTCTCTTTTTGTACTGTGCACTCCTGAGGAAGCTTCCTCAGCTAGCTTGACCATCAACTGTAAAACCTTTTCCTCAACCTGGATGGAGGGAGGGAGGGAGGGAGGGAGGGAGGGAGGGAGGGAGGGAGGGAGGGAGGGAGGGAGGGAGGGAGGGAGGGAGGGAGGGAGGGAGGGAGGGAGGGAGGGAGGGAGGGAGGGAGGGAGGGAGGGAGGGAGGGAGGGAGGGAGGGAGGGAGGGAGGGAGGGAGGGAGGGAGGGAGGGAGGGAGGGAGGGAGGGAGGGAGGGAGGGAGGGAGGGAGGGAGGGAGGGAGGGAGGGAGGGAGGGAGGGAGGGAGGGAGGGAGGGAGGGAGGGAGGGAGGGAGGGAGGGAGGGAGGGAGGGAGGGAGGGAGGGAGGGAGGGAGGGAGGGAGGGAGGGAGGGAGGGAGGGAGGGAGGGAGGGAGGGAGGGAGGGAGGGAGGGAGGGAGGGAGGGAGGGAGGGAGGGAGGGAGGGAGGGAGGGAGGGAGGGAGGGAGGGAGGGAGGGAGGGAGGGAGGGAGGGAGGGAGGGAGGGAGGGAGGGAGGGAGGGAGGGAGGGAGGGAGGGAGGGAGGGAGGGAGGGAGGGAGGGAGGGAGGGAGGGAGGGAGGGAGGGAGGGAGGAGGGTAAATTGAGGTGATGTTAGAGAGGGGTGATTGTAAATGATACATGTTCGTATGGGGTAGTGGCTTGCCCACCTGGGACACTTGGCTGTGGAACTGACATTCGTGCCGTGATAGGGAGTCATATAGTTTGGCCATAAATTCTATCCGGCTGCAGAATGAAACGAATGATCGATTAATAAGGTGTACTCAAAGCTGCATTGTACATGAAGGTGCCAAATGTGTGCTTGTACAAATGTACGCATGAAAACAAACATCGTCCAGGAAGGGGAAAAGTGGACCCCCATCCCCCCACCTCCCCATCCCCAACCAACGTAACCAATATCTCCTACACAACAGCCAATCACACAGTTTAGACACATCATTCCAGGATGGATCACTCCCCCCCCCCCCCCCCCCCCCCCCCTCGCCATTTTTGGGAGGGGATTAAAATCTTTTTTTACGAACTACATGTACACACATATCACTTAGATCATTCACAAGTAACTAGGGCCGTGCTACAGTATGGTCCAAGCCCGTGCAGCTTTGACAGTGCAGGATTATGTTTTTCTGGCCGAATCATAAGTTATTGATGATTATTTACATCAAGGTACATGTATGCTGCTCCATTGTAAATTAAATCCCAGAAACAGACAAATCAACTACATTTATTTTTGGTAAACCAGTCCTCTAGAGTAGCCCTGCTACTAACACAGCACCCAGCAGCAACAGTACATTCCCTAAAGTGCACTCCTCTCCACGTGACAAGCTAATTGCACGGTCCCCGTTACATGCATCGCTTACAAACCCACAAGCGCGCGGTTACGAACAGGGTAGATAAGGTAACAGCTGTTCCACCCAAACTTTATCATCGGTACGGGATAATCCTTACCTGTGTACTAACCTACACAAGTGGGACTATTTCAAGGTGGAATGATGACTGGGTGGTATGATCTTCCGTGAATTAAAACCCACCTGGGCTGTGGCAGCCTTTGCAACTGTCGCGAGCCGCCACTGACCACCTCCTAAACCGAATTTGTTCTTGTTTTTTGGCATAACTTTTACAATCAACTTATTTTCTTTTTCGCTAATTATTTTATATATAATCAATAAATTACAACTACGTAATATCGTAAACACGTATCATACTAACACGCTTATTTTCTTGTTAGCGGGTACAATTACTGAAAGGTTTCGAATACAACGTTCAGTCCTTTATACTACTCATCACAGACCTACTAATTAATTCATTTCCCTCCCTCAAGCCTTGTGGCTATCTCTCTAATCACAAAGTGTTTTATCCACATTATTTATTGACCCTTGCTGTGGGTACGCCCCTCAATGAGTCGGCCCACATACAGCACTAACACATGATGTTGAGAAACTGCTCGTTAAGCTGCAATAACTGTATGCATGACAGATGAAAGATTGCACATCGTAAACAAGTGCCATTTGACACAACGGTGATTACAAAGTTACCCTTGCTTATATGTATTAGATACGGCTTTCATGACATGCTCCACACTTGAATACACATGTGCACCCTTAACAAGTGACAAGCAACAAACAAACCAAAAGCATTTTGGGCACATGTGTGATTCTCTCTCTAACCTGCCATACGATGAGACATGCAAACCACACACCCCTAACTTTTCAAACAAGCAGGCAGCTCAGCCCTGTCTATAAAACCCTTGACCTGCCATACACACGTGTAACCTAAGCCGATTTCCATATAATACACACCCATCAGCATGTCTTCCGCATGCACGTACACTCCTAACAATGTGGTCAGCCTTCTATACAAAAAGCACACCTGTACCCTGCCATACATGTATATATCACATGATGTACATGTAATATATTCTCCCATAGCCTTCCATGCACCCTAACCTATGGCCAGCTAGCTACCCTCCTAACCCATGGCCAGCTAGCTTATACACTCCTAACCTGTCATACAACGTGGGCAGCTCCTTGTACAGCTCATCTGTGATCTCGTCGTACAGCTGCTTTGCCTGTGTGTACTTCTCCTCGGCATGCTGCAGCTTCTGGTCCGGACCTTTGCCCTTGGCTGCATCCTTGGTCTTCATCTTCTGCAAGTGCAAGGTATTAGGAGGTACCATATACATGTAAGGTATTAGGAGGTACAATATAAGGAGGGTGGGGGGTGAGGTATGTGTACCATATAAGGTATTAGGAGGTACAATATAAGGAGGGTGGGGGTGAGGTATGTGTACCATATAAGGTATTAGGAGGTACAATATAAGGAGGGTGGGGGTGAGGTACGTGTACCATATACATGTACATATACATATACATGTACATGTAAGAGTGGACCTCGGGTGATGTGGAGGGTGACATACGACCATATAAGGTAGGAGGGTGACATATATTGGAGACAAAGTACTTGTAAGTACGATATAGGGTTGGGGGGAGGGGATGTGAGGTACATGTACCTAGGGATGAATTAGATCTATGTACCATATAAGAAGAGGATGAATACGCTATGGTACTTCACCCAATGAAGATGGGGAAGTTAGTACCATATAAGGTCAGAGGGTGAAGTACGATGTTCAATGTACATATAAGGTAGGAGGGTGACGTATCACCATATAAGGTAGGAGGGTGACACACTACCATATAAGGTGGAGGGTAATGTATTACCATATAAGGATATGAGAGTGAAGTAATACCATATAAGGGTGGAGGTAGGAGGGTGAAGTACTACGGTGACATTACCATATAAGGCGGAGGGTGATGTATTACCATATAAGGGTCATATAAGGGTAGGAAGGTGAAGTACCATAATCATGGATGATACAGACATGTACATGTAGGGGGCTACAAAGAGGGGTAGATCATGTAGGTCTACAAGGGGGAGAAGGTACAACTACGAAGAGGGGTAGATCATGTAGGTCTACAGGGGACTTGCCTCCAGCTCCCTTTTCGTTATGTCGTGGTCTGTGAGCTTTCGGTCTCTCTTTTCAATTTTTTTCTGCAGGTGAAAACATTTACAGTACATGAACAATCAACATGTCAAGCCTCTAATTCAGCATATCCATATGTACATGTACAATGTAGGTAAATGGACTAGCCCATCTCCCCATCCCTTCATTCCTCCCCATCCCCTCCTAGCCCTCCTCCCCATCCCCTCCTAGCCCTCCTCCCCATCCCCTCCTAGCCCTCCTCCCCATCCCCTCCTAGCCCTCCTCCCCATCCCCTCCTAGCCCTCCTCCCCATCCCCTCCTAGCCCTCCTCCCCATCCCCTCCTAGCCCTCCTCCCATCCCCTCCTAGCCCTCCTCCCCATTCCCTCCTAGCCCTCCTCCCCATCCCCTCTTAGCCGTCCTCCCCATCCCCTCCTAGCCCTCCTCCCTATCCCCTCCTAGCCCTCCTCCCCATTCCCTCCTAGCCCTCCTCCCCATCCCCTCTTAGCCGTCCTCCCCATCCCCTCCTAGCCCTCCTCCCTATCCCTTCCTAGCTCTCCTCCCCATCCCCTCCTAGCCCTCCTCCCCATCCCTTCCAATACCCTCTTAGCCCCCTTCCCCATCCCCTCCTAGCCCTCCTCCCCATTCCCTCACTATTCCTTCTCGTGCCTAGCACACTGTGCACATGTTAGCCTGCACACACTGCTGACCTGCACGTCAGGGAACTTGGCCAGGTAGTCGTTCACAGGGTTGACCACATCCGAATTAAGATGGTTGTACAGGTCTTCCCACAAGAGGTTACGTTGCTAGGGGATGCAAGATGCTTGAAAACACGAATTCAAACACCTTAAACTTATTGCAGGCATACATGTACATGTATGCCTGTGACCATTATATGCACTAAACAGTCATACACTGTAGCAGACCCATGTGTGGACAGAGGGTCTGGAAGGTTGCCTGTTCTTGAATTGTACTGATTAGTTTTCTGTTCATTAAAAAATTATTCCGCAGGAGTAATGCAACTTACACACTCACATCATAACATTATTTTTTTAATGAAACAGAAACTAATCCATTACAAGAGGCCACCTTGCAGACCCTCTGTCCACACAAGGGTATAGCTAAAGTGTACGTTGTATATGAAGAAGTACACTAATCACTAGTGAGAAATAAAAAAGGCTACATACATGTAGTACGTACATATGTACATACATGTGTACATACATGTGTACATACATGTGTACATACATGTGTACATACATGTGTACATACATGTGTACATACATGTGTACATACACGTGTACATACACGTGTACATACATGTGTACATACATGTACATGTGTACATACATGTATGTACACATGTACATGTATGTACACATGTATGTACACATGTACGTACTTCCCTTCAAATTGGAAATCAGAGGTGTGAAGTCTCAGCAGGTGCCAAGGTGTACCAATGGAAAGCTCCGCCATTTACTGGCACCGATTGGGCAGAGTATACATGTACAGCTAGCTGCCTTTGACAGTTTCAATACTGTTAGCCAACAACAGAATGCGCCACTTCCCCCTAGTGCTAGTACCTAAAGCAAGAGGTGACTGCACGTTAGCATAGTTTCCCCCTCCCCCTTTGTTTTGACAGTACAGTTTACACTTTACTTTGGCACCAATGAATACACTATCAAGGCACACAGTTATTGAATTAACAGCATAGTGCTTTTTAGATTAAAAATTTTTCCTCTGGTAGACTGTTAAAGAATGAGACTTTTTAAAATGAGAAATAGAATATGCAGCGGTAGTGTACCTAATGGTTCCTTCACAATTATTGCACCATTATACACAGGTAGCCCATAGTGAAATCCACGACTAATAATAATTGGTCATCCTAGGACTAGTTAACCATGCCAGATATAATGGGGTTAATGAGTTATCCAAGGTTAATGAGGGAAGGCAATCCCGCATGCGCCTTACTAGTACCAAGCACGCGGCGTAGCGGCAGCAGGGCAGCGACAGAGACTTTTTATCTAGACACTCGTGGTCTGTGAAGTCTAAGGGTTAGGGCGGGATGGGGACTGCCGCGTCCCCTCCAACCGCCCCAAGCTCGATAAAGGTGTAATACGGTGCCCCACCCAACTTAGATTACCGCAGACCTTGTACCTGTACCCACATGTACCCGACGACCCGATTCCACGCCTGACTACTCATTAACTACTGTACAAAGACCAAGCAAAAGGTCAAAGGTTTACTAACCCACACGCTTAACCACATGACCATATTAATCAATTTCTTTTTGGGGGGGGGGGGGGGGGGGGGGCAATAATGATATCAGAAGCAGGGCTACCACATCAGCCATATCAAAGGGCATGATGGCAACAGGCAAACATGATCCCACTAAGAATGGCCCATTGACGGTGCTTCAGTCTCCATTATGCACTGCTCTAGTTAATTGAGCGTGTGTGACGTAATATTGCTACTGCTAGGCAATGTGAATTTGCACCTGCTTGGGTTATTTAACCTTTAATCTCCAGGCAGTGGTCCTTTATCAAGGACCACAATGGTCCTTGATAAAGGACCACCACATGAAAGCTTTTTAATTAATTGAAATAACATTGTATTTTTAAAATTTATATTTTGTTATGATCTCCAATCATATTGAATGAATGTTAGTTGAAAAAAGCACTTTAAAAAAGTTTTATTTATTTTATAATAAATCCGCAGCCAAATGAGTTTAATGCAAAAATAAGCGAAAAAAGTGAAGAAAGTGAATCGGTTACTTTTTTTACATGCAACTTCACACCCATATTTGCTTTTTTACTAGGGAACACGTTTCTACATTAGTGTAACACTGCCCTATAACTGTATTCATGATATATGCCATACTCTTTTCTCCAATCCTTATGTTTGATGAGATGAATGAATGTGGTTTGAGTGAAATCTATGAATGATACCATTTACATGACAAGCAAAATTAGCATTTCGGAGGAGAATTTTTATGAATGACAAAGCAATCCCTAATCCTTTAGTTAGTACTTTTTACTGAAGTTAATTAACCATTCATATATTGTGGTTTTATTGAACAAATTATTTATGTGTTTATTGGTAATATGAATATGAAACTTTCAATTTTTAATAACTATTATTTAATTTCAATAAAACCAATGGTAACCAACATGTTTGTGTAAACAAAAATGGATTTAACCCTTTCCCATCACAGAAAATTGCAAAAATAGATCTCTCGCCATTACGGATAACAAATTGATTGATGAATTGAATGCATGTTGTGTTACAAATATGATGAAAAAAAAATCAGGTCTTTATCACTTTCCACATCACTAGAAGAGATTTCAGAACCACCTTCTTCAACATCTTTATCGAGATCGCAGTTCTTCCGCTTTCTGCATCGCTGATTCTCCTCAACCACGCCTTCTTTATCGATACCCCGAACTGTTTCCTCCGTTGTTGTGCCGTCCGACCACTTCACCCGTATCCTACACTTGTGACCTGCCCCTATGACCTCCACAATACTTCCAGAACGATTCTGGTTCTTTTTTATCTTTCCTACCACGGCATCACCGACAACAAAGTTCTTCCCCATTTTCGCCGTGTTACCCGCAAATTAATAAGTTCGCAACGTTTGAAAGCTTTTATCTCGTGACGCAAGATGAAAGATAACGAACAAAGACCATTCCCAAGTAGCACGCGCTTATCTAAATCAGCCGGAGTATTGTTAGAATTTTTTCAGTAAGCGTTAGTTGTATTCCGAAGCTTAGTTTGCCGTCCTTGATAAAGGACGATCGTCCTTTATCAAGGACGGCTGGAGATTAAAGGTTAACCATAGATCGACTGATGTTAACTACGGTTAACAAATTGTTAACTGTAGTTAACAATTTTATGAAAACTGCTTTACACTGTGGCCCATCTGCATATTTGCCAGACGTGCCTTCGTCCAAAACTGGACATTTGCAGCACACAGATTGCAGTGGCAGCAACTTGTAACTTTCACCTTTGAGCAATCGGGGGGGGGGGGGGAGGGGGAGGGGTGGTGAGGGCTTTTGAGGGCTTTGCTAAGAACACGGATCGATATAACCATGCACCCCAGCTTTTAAATAATATACACATGTATAATTTCAAGGTATGGTTGACTACTCATGCAAGGGCGTAACTGACGCATGCACAGCTACAGAAGCGATAACCTCGTGAGGCTCACGTCTTGAGGCCATCAAGGCTGTGAGTAAGAAGAAAAGAAAAATTTCAGTCTGGGGACCTGAGCAATGGGCGTATACCTTTTTGTGAAGATTAATAATGGAGAGGCATCAGACTGCCACCTCTCCATTATTGACAAAAGGTACACGCCCATAGCTCGGGTCCCCAGACTTAATTTTTTTTTTGTTCTTCTGATACTACACTACAACATGTATAATATTTTTAGGCCTATTCTCATCCTACTCGCTAGAGTTAAGGATTGCGAGTCATTTCAGCTTGTGGGTGGACAGCACTGTAAGGTAAAGTGCAAAATCAGAACAAGTTGGCTTTATTGGAACAGGGGAGGTACACACATACATGTATACATGTATGTTCAAACCCCTGCCACTAGTCTTCTACATGTATATGTACTCCCCCCCCCCCCCCCCCCCCCCGCGTTCCAATAGGCCAACCCATTCTAATTTGGCAGTTTACAGGCTTCGGTTAGAATAAACTTTAACACTAACAAGCCGACCACCATAGCTTGGACCCAGAGGTTCCAGCTGCAGCATCTAAGAGAGCATCAATGGAAGAGGAGATGTGGTGGAATGCCTGCCTGCATGGAGGCTGTCCGTCACAGTCTGTAGCTCCCCCAAGTAGGCCAATGGTCTGCAAGGTGATCCCCACACTCCCAAGAATCTGATGCCAGAACCTTATCTGTGTTGTTGCTGGCGTATACTCTTACGTGATGGAATTGCAACCAAAGGAATTGGGCAGTTAGTTGACATTGTCATATGGCTGCACCATGACTATCATGGCAGTCATGACGCCAAAGCAAGACTTCCACATCCATCAGCTGGGCGCTGGTGTACAGGGGAGTCACGTGTTTGGTCACATGCTCACCCTAACAATGGTTGAAGGATGGTGCTGCATCTGTTGGCAACCTCCCTTCTCTTTTAAAAGATCGTTTTTAAAAAAAGGTATATTCATTTCTTAAGTGCTACACGTACATGTACATTTGACAGTGATACACACAGGTGAACAAGATCACCCTCCCTCCCTCCCCCCCCCCAAAAAACCGATTTCTTTTCTCTTTACAATAGCCAAGCTTTGCAGCATCACTCTAGCCACGCCCCTTCACGTCATTTAATATACTAGCCACGCCCCATTAATTACCGCATCCACTCACATTGGCCACACCCCTTATCCATACTGCACCAACAGCTTACTTCAGCAAAGTCCTTGAATGCTGCGCTGCCATCCCACTCAGGCTCATAGACCTCCACCAACACTTCAGAGAGGCTCTTAGCAGCACCACTGAGGCCTGTGTGTGGTGTGTGGTGTGTGGTGTGTGCATGTGTGTGTGTATGTGTGTGTGGTGTGTGTGGTGTGTGGTGTGTGTGGTGTGTGGTGTGTGTGGTGTGTGTGTGTGGTGTGTGTGTGTGAGTGCATGTTGTGAGTGTGTGTGCATGTGTGTGTGCATGTTGTGAGTATGTGTGCATGTGTGTGTGCATGTTGTGAGTGTGTGCATGTGTGTGTGCATGTTGTGAGTGTGTGCATGTGTGTGTGCATGTTGTGAGTGTGTGTGCATGTGTGTGTGTGCATGTATGTGTGTGGTGTGGCATGTGGTGTGTGTGTGTGTGACCAGTGTGTTGCATGCGTGTTGAGGTGTACGTGTAATATGCGATAGTTTGTGTGGTGTGTGGTGTGTGTATTGAGCATACATGTACATGTACATGTATGTCGTGATCAAATGTGGGCAAGGACCGGTTGGGGCAAAAATAGTGGGACTTTTAAATTACATGCAAGATTCAAATCTTAATATTGTCCCATACATGCTAAACTATACATGTACATGTACATGTATAGAGTGCTAAGCCTTAGTCTTTCTGTACACTGATCAACACACATGCACACTGTCACACAAGCACACACATGCACACACACATGCACACACACATGCACACACACATGTACCACATGTACACACACATGTACCACATGCACACATGCACCACATGCCTTTTAGGGCAGTCGTGTACTTCACCAGCTCTTTTTGCAGCTTCTTTGCCGCAGTCTGCAAAGGAGGGAAGGCCTTAGACCTACAGTACATGTACACTGTCCTAGACCTACAGTACATGTACATTGCCCTAGACCTACATGTACAGTACATGTACACTGCCCTAGACCTGCAGTACATGTACATTTACACTGCCTGTACGACATCCACTACATGTACTTGTACCATGATGCCAAGTTCCAGTTCTATTAATACGTACATGTAGATGTAGTTATAAATGATCAATGTGATCTGAATATTTTAAATGTGCATGTATACACTTTACATTTCCACCTTTCAAATTCAGATCACTACATCTGTAACTACGTTACATGTACATGAGATCACATTAATACAACAATCACAATCTAACTGAACACGTTTCAACTGACATACATGTACCTCCAGCCCACTGCCTGCCCTTGTATACCCCCCCCCCCCCCCCCCCCCCGGCCTTTCATGCATGAACCTTGACAGGATGGAGGATAGTAAAGAATGGTACCACAACGAGCGGATGGGACCAATCTGTGTACGTACACACACCCTCCCTTCCCTCCTCCCCCTCGCACAACAGGCAACGCTAACTAGTGCATTCCTTTAACCACAAGAACTACAACAGTCGAAAATTGCAAGGGACGGTACAGAGTAGATGTAAATGCCAGTGTGTGTGGAGAGGGGTGTGTGGGGTGTGTGTGTGGAGAGGGGGGTGGAGAGGGTGTGTGTGGGGTGTGTTGTGGAGGGTGTGTGTATATGTGTGGAAAGGGTGTGTGGAGAGGGGGGTTGTGTGGAGAGGAGGTGGAGAGGGTGTCACTGTGTGTGAAGGGGGTGGGTGCATGGATGTTCAACAGTGAGATACACAGTACTTGGCATAATATTCAAAATATGGTTAACACCAATATACAATGTACTGTACACATGCACAGCACAGTACTACACACAACCATCCTCCAACACACATATGTACATGTAGGTAGCAGTGTGGTGTGCGTACGTGTACACACACCACACACATTTACATACGTGTAGTATTTTATTTATTTATTTTTGAATTTCAGGGTAGTACCACAAGGTTAGGAAAACCACAACTGCGAACGAGGCATGTCCAAACAAACAAACAAACAAACAAACAAAGTGCCATTATTATTAAATACCTACCTCAACATCATTTTATTTTACTAAATTGCTAGATCCGTATGACAACTTTAGCACATACATGCACATGTACGTGCATTGTCAAAAAAAAAAACCAACAACAAACATATTGTGTATTGACAGAGAATTGAACACCAGATACACACACCATATAAGGCGGTAAAGTGAAAGCAATAAGTGCGTGTTTACACATTCGTGAAACCCCCACTCTCACACCACTCCCTAAATGAACGCACAGCCCGTGAGGTCCAAACCTACGCACATCCCCCCGTGAAGAGACATACTCTCCACCTACATGTATTATCAACATCACGTACACATGCAATCTCTCTCTCTCTCCACCCTTAAGTAAAACGTCCAGCCGACTTCAACACATTCCATTACATCTAGACATATACATATGGAAGGATCCCCATACACACCTCTCCACACACACCTCTCCACACACCTCTCCACACACCTCTCCACACACCTCTCCACACACCTCTCCACACACCTCTCCACACACCTCTCTCCACACACCTCTCCACACACCTCTCCACACACCTCTCCACACACCTCTCTCCACACACCTCTCTCCACACCTCTCCACATACCCTCTCCACACACCCCTCTCCACACACCCCCTCCCTCCCATTTTCCTTACCTGCTGCTTGTTATAGTTGGAAACAAACATTGAAAAGCCTTCATCTGTGGTACC
>OX442416.1:14454673-14568097 GCA_949361645.1 Spongilla lacustris | reverse complement strand
AACACACACACACACACACACACACACACACACACACACACACACACACACACACACACACACACACACACACACAACACACACATAACACACACACACACACACACACACACACACACACACACACATGCTTACACTGTATACACAGCAAAGCAATACATTACTCAATACCTAGCTACAGGTGGGGCGGCCATAGCTACAGGTGGAGGCCATAGCTACAGGGGGAGGCCATACACCATGTAGCTACAGGGGGAGGCCATAGCTACAGGGGGAGGCCATAGCTACAGGGGGAGGCCATAGCTACATGTTTGGGGGCAAGAGGGAGATGCCCACAAGAGGAGTACAATGTACCTGAGGTGGGCCATTTTTGTAGGTGGACCGTTGAGTGGAGACACAAGTATGAGTTGGGTATACATCAGTACACGTATGGGTTACATGTACAGAAATATTATCTCTGTTATGTTACATGTAGCAGGAAGGGGACCCTTTATTGGATACATGTATCCATGGTACATGTACACCATAGAATGCAGCAGGACACCTGTAGTGGATACACGTATATATGTATGGACCACGAGGCTGTATAAACACCAAACGTGGGCCACTGCAGCGCATTTCTTCCCCTGACCTGGTATTTGCCTTCATGTCTACAGTTCGCGTGTACATACAACGTGCGTAACCTTTTAAATCATATGGGATATTTTATATGTTCGTAAACACCCAATGAAGCGTGCATCACTGCCTGCTCGTACGTACATCACAACGGAACAATGATGATATGCGTAACGTGTGTGAAACGTGTAAACGTGTGCCCGTATTTTGGTTAGCTGATAGTTGGAATTATGCAAGCATTGGGAATTGTTTTGAACACAACTGGGCTTTTCAGGAAAACGCCGTGCCCATGGGGCACGCTCTGGTGTCAGTGCCTTCCTCCCCTACGGATTACTCGCGCATTGGTGCTGTCCACGTCGTACTAGTGTGTGCAAGTTCGTCGCACGACAAATATGATGCAAGCGCTCCAACCAAAGAGTCTTACATCGTTATAGAAACACATAATACGTAGAAACGATCCCCATATTAGTCCAATGCACCTATAACCAACTGCAAAACCATAAATTTCGTACCTTCTCTTTGACTCTGCTAGCTTTTTTGGAAGCAACGCTCAACATTCGCTTTGTGTTCTCTGCTGCCATCTTCGGCCTTCAGCTGAGTTGTTGGTTTATTGATCTCTCACGTGACTCGTCACGATTTTCACAACAGTGCGACGAGCATGAATGTGTGATATTTTGATCTGCTTGGAGGACAGAACGGTGAGTCGTTTATTTAAAATAGTGTCAGTAGGCAGTTTTATTTATGGTTGGTCTTTGCATACCGAAATTTTTGTTCGGTTACACCATAGATATTAAAGTAAGGGGATTGGAAACGGATCAATGAATATAATTAGTCACGTACTGTCCATGTTACGCCTACAATTAAAAATTCATATCGTACGCAGCAGCTGTTTTATGGACTATAGGGACCGAGACGTCAGGATCACAGGTTCACATCTTTGCGAGTGGTATATGGACAAGCAAAGCCTGGTACCCAAAGCCTTTGTTTTCCAGTCATACTTTCTTCTACACACTCGTAATGTCTTATACCCATTGCTTAAAAAATAATCAAAAACCGATAAATGCTTCTCTCTTTAGCTTCGTTACCTCTCCTAAGGCGATACGGTTAATGGGAAAATGACAGCCAATAGGCACGTAGCACACTGTGCACATCTATAATATGCAACGTTTAGCGCGCCAGCACCTGTAGAATCGTAGAAAAAGGTACAGTGCCAAAGTAACTCCATTTACGCTTCTTACGTACTAGAATGGAGGTTGCGAACAAAAGAACAGTCCTCTGTATACAAAATTAAGGAAAGGCATACAGATATGACCTACCAACGACGTAGTAGTAACAGAATTGCGCTGGGATGAACTGGTCAAAAATAAAAGGTACAGTCCGTAACCGAGTCGCGTAAGGTACTAGAAAATTGCGTTCAGCAAGCAAACAATAAGAGCAAAGAGCCGTGCCAGTTAAAGAAATGCTTACAGACACGTAGGAAGATGTAATATGACGTTTTAGGACGAAACAAATCACACAGTAGCAGCAGTTTTCAAGTCTTCGTTGGTTTAAGGGTAATAATAACCGTGTCGAGGAGTGTACATGTACAATCATGCGCTCACGTGATGCGTTTCCAATCCCCTTACTTTAATATCTATGGTTACACAGCACACATACGCCTGCCTACGTAGATGGACGGCCTGAGCAGTGCAGGCCTTGGAGGCAGCATCTCTCGCCTTAGGGATGTGATCAGAAGGTCCTTTAGACTACAATGTACACGTGCGCCTGATGATAGTACTGTCCACTTGTCCACACACACACGCACACACACACACACACACACACACACACACACACACACACACACACACACACACACACACACACACAGGCAACGGAAAGACTCAGATGACCCCGTCGTCGACACTCCAGACTTCGACTTCAAATACGCCGACTCGGACGCCTATCTCCACGAACTGGCCGAACTCTACTCGTACACGGAAGTCCCCGAGTTTGAGAACACCAAGCTCCAGTTCGAGGCGGGCCTCGAGGAGTCCCAGCCCTCCCCCTCCCACCGCGCCCCGCGGTGGCACAAGCTAAGTCTCGCCAGCAGGCGGGCCTACGTGATGGGCCTCATCGACCGTTTCGACGTGCACAGCTCGCAGGACCGACTCTCCGCCGTGCGCCAGCTGCTGTACCTCGCGCACGGCAACTACCGCCCCGACATGGCGGAAAGCGAGCTCTGCCGCAACGCGCGCCAAAACGTGCTACTGCTGCTCCAAGTGGGCGCCTTCGAGGCTACCGTGGAGCTGCTGGCGCTGGAGATGGAGCAGGGGAGGGGCGTGTACGAGTCGAGCAAGGCCAACATCACCATCGCCAACAACCACAACCTGCGCACGTGCCTCAGCCTCCTCTACGCCGTCGTGGAGACGGCCTCGCGCGAGGAGCGGGACGACCCGCCCGAGTGGCGCCAAGCGCGCGCCCTCCTCGTCGAGCAGCTGTCCAGTCCCATCGTGGGGGACGAGACCCTGACCACCATGCTCTTCAACATGCTGCTGGGCTTCTGCAGCGGGGCCATGCCCCACTACCCCGTGAAGAAGGTCCTCCTCCTTATATGGAAGTGCGTCCTCACCACGCTGGGTGGCACGGAGACGCTGAAGGTGTTGAAGAGGGAAGCGCGCGTGGCGGCCGGACTCCAACCTGTGTACCCCGACCTCCAACCCTCCCGACCCCTGGTGTTGCCCACGGCGGCCTTTGACCCTCGCGGGCAGGCGTCCAGCAACAACGCCGGCTCTGCCACTTCCTCCTCCCCTTCCTCCTCCTCTATGGCGGGAAAGTACCGGGGCGGGCTGTCGTCCCTGTCGAGTGAGGTGGACGCCCCGAACTTGGGGCCGGTGAAGATGCTGGAGTTCAGGCCCAAGGCCAGGCAGCAGGACGTCGAGGCGTTTGTGGAGTCCTGCCAGAGCAAGTTCAGCTGCTTCGAGGCAGAGGTAGTAGTGGGGGCCGGGGCGAACAAGGTTGCTTATGACGACCGGCACCTCTCTGGACTCCCCGAGCCCATCAGGGAGAGCATCCGGGTCCTCTACGACCACATCTACGTGCCTCTGTCCGACATCCACATCGCCCAAGAGGCCGCCTTGGACGCCAAGAGGGTCACGCCCACTACTTCCGACCCGGCCACTTCCGCCCAACCCCCGCCGCCATCGCCCCCAAAGTGGGCGAACCCTCCAGCGGAGGCCCTGTACCGCATCCTCCTCCCCAACCTCTCCCAGTACATGATCGCCCTCCTGAAGATCCTGTTGGCGGCCGCACCCACCTCGCGCTCCCGCAACGACTCCCTCAACATCCTGGTGGACGTCCTCCCCCCTGAGCCCCCCTCCAACATCGTGGAGTCCACGCAGGTGACACTTGACATCGGCAGGCACAAGGAGATCATCGTGAAGGCGGTGTCGGCCATCTTGTTTCTCCTCCTGAAGCACTTCAAGCTCAACCACGTGTACCAGTTCGAGTTCCTCGGCCAGCAGCTCCTCTTTGCCAACTGCATCCCCCTCATCCTCAAGTTCATCAACATGAATGTGCCCCAGTACGTATCCTCCCGGAACAACTACCCCGCCATGAACTTCCCCAGCTGCGTCCTACACCCACCGGGGGACGTCACCGATCCGTCGTCGGTGGGGATGATGGGAGGGGGACCCGAGACCTCGGGGGGCGGCACCCCGGACCAGAAGTACTGCTGGCGGAACCTCTTCTCGTGCATCAACCTGGTGCGCATACTGCAGATGCTGACCAAGTGGAAGCACTGCAGGATCGTGATGATGGTCGTGTTCCGTTCCGCTCCCATCCTGAAGCGGGCCCTCAAGGTGCGCCACGCCCTCTTTCAGCTCTACGTCCTCAAGCTGATCAAGGTCCAGGCAAAGTACTTCGGACGCAACTGGAGGAGGAGCAACATGAAGACCGTGTCGGCCATCTACCACCGCGTGAGGCACCATCTCCATGACGACTGGGCCTATGGCAACGACCTGGCGGCAAAGCCGTGCGACTACCAGCACGAGGAGCTGACCCTGAGAGCGACCATAGACCGCTTCAACAGCAGGCACTATTACACCGAGCAGGGGTGGGGAGGAGGTGGAGGAGGAGGGGAGGGGGAGCGCTTGGACACGTTGGAGAGGGACGTGGTTCTGAGCAGGAGCTTTGTGGAGCATTACGAGGAGTGGGTGGAGCTTGAGGTGTTCCTGAAGCCCAAGGACTGGGACAGGGTGCTGGAGATGCCGTCTGCGTTCATGGAGCTGAAACTTGTGGACTTCTAGTGTGTGTGTGTGTGTGTGTGTGTGTGTGTGTGAATAGAAAACATGTGTTCATTTCATTCAGCAAATGTTACATCCCTCCTGCAAAACAGATGTGGTGTGTATAGCTATGAAGGGAGGGTAAAACTAAATGAATAATGAGGGTAAATGAGGGGGGGATTGAAGCAGACATTCACAGGTGGGTCATGGCATGATAGAAGCTGCATCCCCCAAAGTACAGGGGGAGTGGCCTGGTCCCTAGGAGTACAGGGGGAGGGGCCTGGTCCCTAGGAGTACAGGGGAGGGGCATGGTCCCTAGGAGTACAGGGGGAGGAGCCTGGTCCCTAGGAGTACAGGGGGAGGGGCCAGGTCCCTAGGAGTACAGGGGGAGGGGCCAGGTCCCTAGGAGTACAGGGGGAGGGGCCTGGTCCCTAGGAGTACAGGGGGAGGGGCCTGGTCCCTAGGAGTACAGGGGGAGGGGCCTGGTCCCTAGGAGTACAGGGGGAGGGGCCTGGTCCCTAGGAGTACAGGGGGAGGGGCCTGGTCCCTAGGAGTACAGGGGGAGGGGCCTGGTCCCTAGGAGTACAGGGGAGGGGCCTGGTCCCATACATGTGTGTCATGTATGTGTAGTGACCACACACACTTCTGATATATATATATTTTAGTTCGGTCAAACCTGTTGGTGTTAAATAATGTTCCTTGGTAATTTTGGAAATATAGTAAGGTAGGGAACATTGCATGCTTGTGTAGTAGTATGGTCAGTCACATGACTGCAAGTAGCATTGTGACAGCTGGTCATGTGATGCTTGTGGCAAAGACAGTATTATAAAAAATTTCATGCCAATTTATAAATGCATCCAATTCAAGGTACATGTACACACACACACACACACACACACACACACACACACACACACACACACACATATATACACAACACATTACACACATATAAACAGTACACACACAGTACAAACATACACCCAGTACACAGTACACATACACAGTACACAACACACCCACACAGTACACACGCTATCCCTCGGCCACAGTAGCTACGAAGTACACCACAGGCAACCCGCTCAGCGTCACCACCACAGTGGAAACAGCGCCAAACCTCACGTACTGCCAGAAGGTCAGCCTAAACCCCGCCTCCTTCAACGCCTTCTCCGCCACTATCAGGTTGGCCACGCTCCCTATCAGGGTGAAGTTGCCCGCGATGGTGGACACCCACGCCAGCACCATCCCCACCACCCTCACCCTGAAGGCCACGTCGGGGCCACTCACCCCGGGATGGGCTGGGCACTCGAACTCGGTAAGGAAGCGAGCCATGAGGACGACGAGGGGGACGTTGCTAAGGAGATTGGATCCCACGGCGACAAAGAGCGTGAAGACGAGGACCCCCTGCACGCTGCACACGTCCATGGCCCCCCTCGTGGCGGCAAACGCCCGGGAAGGGAGGCACGTGACCTGGAAGCCCTCCAGCCACACAAAGAGGCCCGAGAAGAGGAGGATGACCGTCCAGTCTATCTTCATCATGGCTTCGTAGGCGTGGCTACGGTTAAGGATCGAGTCTGCCAGCATGGTGAGTATGGCGACTGCCAGGGGGATGAGGCCGGAGTTGAAGGTGGCCACGTCGGGGGGCACGGCCAGCATGGCGACGAGGGCCAGGGTGCCCAGGCCCAGCCAGGCAATGAAGACGGCCTTCCTCCAGGTGAGAGTCTTGAACCACGCGATGACACTGACGGTAGAGGTAGGGGTGGTGGTGGTGGTAGGGGTGGAGGTGAACCCTTCTTGAAGGTCTTCCTCAGAGAGCAGGGCCACACCCTGATCCTCAATGGGTGGGACTAGCCGTGTGTCTTTGCGAGGGCGTGGCTCCACGGCAACACCAGCACTGTGGAGGCCATCCTCCCGGCACATGTCGGGTCCAGCGTTCCCACGGGAGGGTGAGGGTGACATGCCTCGGTCATCATCATGAAGGACACCCAGGTCAGCATTAGGAAGGACACCCAGGTCATTGTTAGGAAGGACACCCAGGTCAGCACTAGACACGGCACTGGTACTGAGTGCTGCTCTACCTTCTCCATGATCCTCCTCCTCCTCCTCCTTGAGTTCAGAAAAGGACACAACAGGCACATCTTCACGCACATTCTCTTTGGACTCACCGCACAACCACCACCACCACTGGTGGTGGTTATGGGCACAGGAGGAGGGAGAGGAGGGGAACAGGACCCTGAAGTAGCAGGCATACAGTAGCCCCGTGCTCAGCAGCAAGCCCAGCAGGGCGGCTGGGAGGGCCGCCTCAAAGAAGAGCACCAGGGAGATGTGGTCCAGGGAGCTGGCCGCTATGAAGGCATTCTGAGGGTTACCAAAGTAGGTGGAGGCACTCCCTATGTTGGCAGACGTGGCCACACCTAGTAGGAGGGGCAACAACTCCCTCCGCGACCGCCCCTGCTTGGCGTGCTCCTTCAAGAGTAAGGGCGTCACCACGACGCAGGTGGCGTCGTTGGTGACGACGGCCGAGAGCAAGGCGCTGAGCAGGCACGCCTTCCAGAGCACGTGTTTGAACGGCCTGCACCTCCCCCTGCTGTCCCTGTCGAATATTCTCAGGGCCACGAGCTGCAGGAGTCCTTCCCTGTCGTAGTAGTAGGCCAGGAACATCATCCCCACCAGAAGGTACAGGGTCTGGAGGTTGCTCCGCTTGCCCAGCTCCGCGTACACGCCCTCCTGCGTGAGGACCGCCAAGAGGCCCATCAGGGTACCGCCCACGAGGGCGGAGCCGGGGCGCCCCAGCGGGAACCACTTGAAGTCGAAGGCGATGAACGGCCACGCCAGGACGAACAGGACGGCGCCAGCCGCCTGCACGTAGGGGCCGGCCTCTGCGCAGAGGGGCGAGGTGGAGTTGGCGGTGGAGTTGTGGGAGTGGTTAGCGGAGGCGAGGTCCATGGCCGAGCTGGGGAAGAGGAGGTGGTAGATGGACGTTATCTCATCATGACCGATGCACTTTGCCCTCCTCCCACCTACAGTATTTGACAATTGGAGATGTGGAAAAATGAGATGTGAGGGTCGAAGCTATACAATTATCACGACTGATTTGTTTTTATTCAGCTGAGCATGCTGCATCCCTGTACGCGCCTTGTAAACGGCACACAAATGGCTCACCGCTTTGATTTGTCTTGTGTTGCTACACTCAGAACTTAAGCAGCAGAGCTAGCCCCGCAAACGCTGCCTGGTCCGGCTGGTCGTGTATCCATTCAATTTTGACGTGACGTATTCTCGTTCCCAGGCGAAATCGAGTCTGGGAACGAGACTAAGCGAACCCGTAGATTGGCGGTGGTATTGTAAAACGTCTAAGTCATTACTTACATGTGTTAGAAATTGGTCTGTCAGAACTTACATGTGGCTGATTATGTACAACACTGATAGGATGCCTACAAAATCTATGAATGTCGTCAGTAATGTGCAAAAGAATATGATGTATGTTCACTGTATAGTGCATTTCATTATATTAAAGCTTGCCATATATGCATGAAATCAGCCCGGCCCACTTAGTTTTGTGTTTCCTAGGTACTAAGGAGATCACGCAACTTGTGAGCACTGTAACTTCATTTTTGGACATACATGTATAGTTACAGGCATGCATGCATTCAATCATTATTTGTCAGTGTTCCTGCATAGATAGTAGTCTTTGCAACTAAAGTTGTTTACCCAACAAACATAGCAAATTACATGTAGATTTATTCAGCAATGCTAGAAAATTGTTACCATGACACGTCCTGGCTTTGCCAGACAGTTTCCAACAGCTATATGCACCTTGACGAGGCCTTTGGTACCATGACTTCACTAAAATGCACTACATATACATGTACTTGTATGATGATTGGTGATGCCTATAGAGCTCTAGCCTCGTCCCCAGGCCGTCAATTTAAGTTTAGGGAAAAAAGACGTGACGGCCTGGGGACGAGGCTAATAGAGACGTGATGCAATGACGTTATCGTGTCCGCCATATTGGTGCTCAGCGGAAATTGGAGTCTGCGTTGTCGATCAGACAGTGTTTGACCAATGGACCTTTTGCCTTTGACGTCACGCAGGAATTTTGGCGGGGCAACTTTAAAAAATGGCATAACTTCACCATCATAGCTCCTACAGGCTTCTCCTTTTAAATTTTTATTGAGAAGTAAATTATCACACGTTTCATTTTTGTTGTATTTCACGATGGAGCTCTGAAAGGGATTTGTATGCAGCGAAACATTGCGGAAGTTGCTAATGAGACACGCGAAGTCACGCTTTTCGATTTTTTGGGGGGGGGGCGGCAACTTCCGTTAACGTGTGAGCGCTGTAACATTTGCACCGTAACTGGCGAAGGTACTTCATTTTGGAATATGCTCAGGCATTCATTTACCATTAATTTAGCACTTGCTGTGTTTCTTCGTGAAGTTCCTATAAGGACTTATGTTGTGTAAAACACAACCAATTAATTTGTGACGTCAGAAGGCAAAAGGTCCATTCTATGGTAGGCAACTAAGGCAAGGGTACAAGATTGTACCCGATACTTAAAGTAAGAACCCATTATGGGGAATACGAGTTAGAATTATCACAAGGACGAAGGAAAGTATGCACACGCATAAATGAATAATTATCATCACGTGATTCGCTTGTGACTTCTTTAAGGCTGACAGTTTTACGAGGTAAAGGAGAGTTCTGTTGAGTTGAAAATCCTCAAAAATGCTTAAAACCTTCAAAAACGAAGAATTATGTGAGTTCTCTGTGCAACGTGTCGCTCTGGTGTTTTGATCGCCGCTGTACGCAATGCAACGCTTTGTTTTCCCTCTGGTGGTCGGTAGAAGCGATTAAGAATATCAGTTTAAAAATAGCATACTTATTTACCATCCGTAGAGTGCGTCAAAAACAGGTTTTACCTTACCTGTACTAAGCGAACGGGCATAATTCCTTTTGCCACTTGTATTCAAAGATGTATTCAGTCACAAGAGTAGAATATCATTCTAGGTAGGTTCTAAAGTGCGCATCATCTTACAGCACTTTTGGATTATGTTCTGCTGCAGAGTTATTCTAATTTGAATTCTATCGATGCCCCGAAATTGTAAACTTGCAGTGAGACCAAAATGGAAGCGATATCATTCGTAAGGGAGTTGCTCTGATGTTTCAGTTGACCCTGTTCCAGTCACTATTGCAGGTTGTGAAACTGTCTTTAGCATAACATGACATATAGGTTTGGTGTGTCTCATGCACTCGGTTAACTGTTTCATGCCTCTATCGAGAAATCGCCCATACATAGGCAGTCTTCTTGCTTTTTTTTTCCAATTGAAATCGTTTATATTTTTTGATAAATCGGTCTGATTACGAAACAGTGCATCATAAGATAATACCATAAACCATTCGTGTACTAAAATCAAGACAAAAGATTAATGTCTACCGCGCATAATTTATTCATAAACGAATATGTCATTGCACAATACCTCTTGGAATTATTAAAATATGGTCTGCTAGCTAGCTTACGAGCTCGAGATAGCTAGCTAGCGGCAACTGTTAACTCGATCGATCTAACCGCGAGCGTTAAGCAGTTTGAATTATTGAACTTAACATTTACTTTTCAGATATACGTACATACCTGTACGTAACTGGAGATGTGGATGCGCATCAATTAGGCACAATTATGTATGCAGCTGGACAATTATACACGGGATCGAACTATATATATAGGCCCTGAATGATTCCTACGCAGGTGTTTTGGTGAGTACTAAGTTAATTTAGTAGGTGCGCGTGCAGAACACTGAGGCATATCTTCGATTCAGTGAACATGGGGGAGATATGGCCTTCTCCCTATATTGTTGACCTATCTCTCTATATTTTTGTTGGCCATCTCTCTGTAATGGTGGACTTCTCCCTGTACTGTTGGCGTTTTCCCTATACTGTTAGCCTTGTTCAGCGTGGATATGGTATACTCTATGCCTTCTCCCTATACTGTTGGCCTTCTCCCTATACCGGTATACTGTTGGCTTCTTCGTATATATTGTTGGTCTTCTGTAGTTGGGCGTGGCCCGCCCTTCGCGTATTGGCTTCTGCCAATACGCGAAGGGCGGGCCACGCCCAACTAGGTCTTCTGTTGGCCTCCTCCCTATATACTGTTGGCCTTCTCCATATACTGTTGGCCTTCTCCATATACAGTTGGCCTTCTCCCTATACTGCTGGCCTTCTCCCTATACAGTTCGCCTTCTCCCTATACTGTTGGCCTTAGTGGCCTTCTTATGTTGGCCCCCTACCACAAAACCCACAAGGGCAGTCCAAGGTGTACACAACCATTGTCCTGGCTAAAAAGAATACAATCAAATTGGCTGAGTGGACCTATAGTAAGGACCATGTGTGTGTGTGTGTGTGTGTGTGTGTGTGTGTGTGTGTGTGTGTGTGTGTGTGTGTGTGTGTGTGTGTGTGTGTGTGTGTGTGTGTGTGTGTGTGTGTGTGTGTGTGTGTGTGTGTGTGTGTGTGTGTGTGTGTGTGTGTGTGTGTGTGTGTGTGTGTGTGTGTGTGTGTGTGTGTGTGTGTGTGTGTGTGTGTGTGTGTGTGTGTGTGTGTGTGTGTGTGTGTGTGTGTGTGTGTGTGTGTGTGTGTGTGTGTGTGTGTGTGTGTGTGTGTGTGTGTGTGTGTGTGTGTGTGTGTGTGTGTGTGTGTGTGTGTGTGTGTGTGTGTGTGTGTGTGTGTGTGTGTGTGTGTGTGTGTGTGTGTGTGTGTGTGTGTGTGTGTGTGTGTGTGTGTGTGTGTGTGTGTGTGTGTGTGTGTGTGTGTGTGTGTGTGTGTGTGTGTGTGTGTGTGTGTGTGTGTGTGTGTGTGTGTGTGTGTGTGTGTGTGTGTGTGTGTGTGTGTGTGTGTGTGTGTGTGTGTGTGTGTGTGTGTGTGTGTGTGTGTGTGTGTGTGTGTGTGTGTGTGTGTGTGTGTGTGTGTGTGTGTGTGTGTGTGTGTGTGTGTGTGTGTGTGTGTGTGTGTGTGTGTGTGTGTGTGTGTGTGTGTGTGTGTGTGTGTGTGTGTGTGTGTGTGTGTGTGTGTGTGTGTGTGTGTGTGTGTGTGTGTGTGTGTGTGTGTGTGTGTGTGTGTGTGTGTGTGTGTGTGTGTGTGTGTGTGTGTGTGTGTGTGTGTGTGTGTGTGTGTGTGTGTGTGTGTGTGTGTGTGTGTGTGTGTGTGTGTGTGTGTGTGTGTGTGTGTGTGTGTGTGTGTGTGTGTGTGTGTGTGTGTGTGTGTGTGTGTGTGTGTGTGTGTGTGTGTGTGTGTGTGTGTGTGTGTGTGTGTGTGTGTGTGTGTGTGTGTGTGTGTGTGTGTGTGTGTGTGTGTGTGTGTGTGTGTGTGTGTGTGTGTGTGTGTGTGTGTGTGTGTGTGTGTGTGTGTGTGTGTGTGTGTGTGTGTGTGTGTGTGTGTGTGTGTGTGTGTGTGTGTGTGTGTGTGTGTGTGTGTGTGTGTGTGTGTGTGTGTGTGTGTGTGTGTGTGTGTGTGTGTGTGTGTGTGTGTGTGTGTGTGTGTGTGTGTGTGTGTGTGTGTGTGTGTGTGTGTGTGTGTGTGTGTGTGTGTGTGTGTGTGTGTGTGTGTGTGTGTGTGTGTGTGTGTGTGTGTGTGTGTGTGTGTGTGTGTGTGTGTGTGTGTGTGTGTGTGTGTGTGTGTGTGTGTGTGTGTGTGTGTGTGTGTGTGTGTGTGTGTGTGTGTGTGTGTGTGTGTGTGTGTGTGTGTGTGTGTGTGTGTGTGTGTGTGTGTGTGTGTGTGTGTGTGTGTGTGTGTGTGTGTGTGTGTGTGTGTGTGTGTGTGTGTGTGTGTGTGTGTGTGTGTGTGTGTGTGTGTGTGTGTGTGTGTGTGTGTGTGTGTGTGTGTGTGTGTGTGTGTGTGTGTGTGTGTGTGTGTGTGTGTGTGTGTGTGTGTGTGTGTGTGTGTGTGTGTGTGTGTGTGTGTGTGTGTGACTGTTATTGTGTGTGTGTGTGTGTGACTGTTATTGTGTGTGTGTGTGTGTGACTGTTATTGTGTGTGTGTGTGTTGTGTGACTGTGTGTGTGTGTTGTGTGACTGTGTGTGTGTGTTGTGTGACTGTGTGTGTGTGTGTGTTGTGTGACTGATTGTGTGTGTGTGTGTTGTGTGACTGATTGTGTGTGTGTGTGTGTGTGTGTGTGTGTGTGTGTGTGTGTGTGTGTGTGTGTGATTTGATTGTATTCATTTTAGCCAGGACAATGGTTGTGTACACCTTGGACTGCCCTTGTGGGTTTTGTGGTAAAGGTCAGGCCCCAAGGCCAACATAACTAAAAGGGGGCCTACCTATCCTGGGCCTACAGGTACACTATCCTGGGCCTACAGGTACCCTATCCTGGACCTACAGGTACACTATCCTGGGCCTACAGGTACCCTATCCTGGGCCTACAGGTACCCTATCCTGGACCTACAGGTACCCTATCCTGGACCTACAGGTACACTATCCTGGGCCTACAGGTACACTATCCTGGACCTACAGGTACACTATCCTGGACCTACAGGTACCCTATCCTGGACCTACAGGTACACTATCCTGGGCCTACAGGTACACTATCCTGGACCTACAGGTACACTATCCTGGACCTACAGGTACACTATCCTGGACCTACAGGTACACTATCCTGGACCTACAGGTACACTATCCTGGACCTACAGGTACCCTATCCTGGACCTACAGGTACACTATCCTGGACCTACAGGTACACTATCCTGGACCTACAGGTACCCTATCCTGGGCCTACAGGTACCTACAGGTACCTTTTCCCTATTAGCCTGACCGCTACCACCAAAACACACAAGGGCAGTCCAAAGTTTACACAACCATTGTCCTTGACTGTACCTATGGTTGCTGTCAAGAACTAAATTTCATCATGTAGCAGCACTGCTGCAAATGACTATATGTGTACACTCATAAATGACAACCATATGTATTACCACATATTGCACATTAGCTTTTTGCTGCCTCTATCATTTTTTTCTGTATCAGTCCCTGCACCATCATCTTTTAAATGCTTGGTCCTTGCACCCACAATTTTACATGTACGTACTACTTTATTCATTTTTACATATATGCAATCGATTACACATGACATGTATAATATGACCATGGGGTTCATTCTGTTGACTGTAAATATCTATGATACAAATTTGTCTTCGTTGTTCCATTTGGTTTGGTTTGTACATATGGAAATTTCTGTACATTTAGTGGTCATCTGTGAAAAAAATTGAAATTTGATATCTTATGGTTTATAATGCACACACACACACACACACACACACACACACACACACACACACACACACACACACACACAGGCACACACTTGCACATGACTTCCCACATCCCATCCAAACTGGAACTCATGGGCCTAGACTGCTCTGATGGGAAATGTCCTGATGGCATCACGATGATTCCATGGAAGAGTGGCCGCAAACCTTTTGGTTTGGGACACCACATGTTCTGACACCTATGCCCCCTCTCACCTGGCACAGTCCGCCATGTCAGCAGGTGCTGTTGCTAGTCAGGCAGAGGACCTGAAAAATGCTAAGTTAGTACTTTTATGTGGAAAGACATCCAGGCATATTTTCCACCCCTATTGCCCTTGAAACATAAACATAAGGAGTACCTGGTCCGCATTCACTCATCTTCCTGAGAGAGCTAGGCCACAGGCTATTAGACACAACTGGTGACACCAAAAGCTACAGCTATCTGCTCCAGCATGGCTGTCCAAAGAGGAAATGCAGCCTCCATCAGAGGAACATCTCCCATATACTGAGTTATAGTTAGTGCATTATTGTTGATGCAAAAGGCCCATGCCATCACCACCTTTAAACCCTAGCTAGTTTAATGTATATGTTCCGCACGGATGGTTAATTTATCCCGATGATCAACCGGCTGACTGGATGCATAATGGTGATAAGTTATCGGACGGTTGAATAACCAGCTGTCCAAATGCAATAGCAAACAACCCACAATCACTTTGTCCTTTCTGCTTTTGCACATCTATGTACTGTACTTCAATTTTGGGGCATGGAGATTGCATGATATCAGCAATTAATTTCTTTGCGTCTTCAGGTAGGTACCCATGAAAGCTATCATAAACCTTTATGGTAGATTGTTGGTAGTTCATAGAAGACACAGCTATCCAATGCGACTTATTAATGTTCAGTACTTGAACAAAACCTCCTTTTTGTATTTCCAACTGCAAGTTGAGTAGATTGAAGACCTCTACAAGTAGGGTTCTCCTTCTTTATCAAATACTGTAATGCATTAATAATGCCATCATCTATCCAGAAGACAGCAAGATGTCTTTATGCCATTTTGTGAGTACAATCCCACAGCAGTTAAGCCAAACATTGCTCTGTGAAGAGGATGTAGAACCAGCATCGATTTTGTCGCAATCTATGTCAACCAAATGTGTTGTTGCTTTCTCATTGTTAGTGCAGGTATGCCCAGGATGGCAAAGTGATGTGCAAGAGAAGCCAGCAGTTTTGCATTTGCATGTTCTTTTGCTATGACATCTATTTCTGCATTTACAATCTGAAGAGGTGATAAGTAAGAATGCAATTTACTGGCATATGCATAATTAAAGTCATGTACGTTAAAGTAAAATTACATAAAGCGGATTTATAATACAAAGGGTGGGTCCAAAAAAGGGAGGGGGGTCGCAACTCCTCCCCCCCTCCCTGGATCTGCTACTGCACATTAAATCTAATTGCATGCACCTATGTGATCCCTCCCCCCCTCCCTGGATCTGCTACTGCACATTAAATCTAATTGCATGCACCTATGTGATCAAATCTGAACATTTTTTTGTTTTTAAAGAAAAGAATCATGCAGCACTAACCTTGGTTAGGGATCTTGCTATCCTGTTGCTTGTTCTTGCAGTGGTCTCCTTTGTGGCAATGGCTGCTACACTCGATTTCATTTTTTTTGCATCTGCATCTGCGACTCTCACAGGTACCAGGTTTGCAATTACATTTATTGGCAGTGAATGAGTTCTAAGGTGACTGCTTGCTTGCAGCTTCTTTTAGTGTTACTATGGGCTGGACCTCCCATCCATATACAGGGATTGAATAGTCACCTTTAAAAGGTTCTAAATCATCTGCAAGATAACACCTCTGAAGTACACCTGAACTGCATCTAAGGTGATAAAGAGAGTGGTGTTCACCAGTTATCTGAACGATGACACAGGGTAAGCGCAACATGTCAGAACATGTTCTGTCTATGCGAGGAATGCGCAGAATTGCCAACAAGAAACTCGCAGCTTTGAATATTTCTTAGTCATTCGATTTGCTGTTGCTAAGTATGCGTCATTTGCCTTTTCACGAACCGTCAGATGTTTCTCAACTGTTGCTAGTGGAGTTCCAGGGCATGAGTTCATTTTGTTTGGATTTCTTTTTACATATCAGTGTGCTCCTTCACATCCCTACCACCATTATCATTGGCCTCTTCCTTGCTGACTGAAGTGTCATCTGCATTGTCATCATCTATCATGCTTCCACCATCTTCATGGTTCTCCTCCTTAGTGCCATGATCTTCCATGCTACTGCCATCTTGATGCTCCTTGTCCTTACTGCCATCTCCCATGTTGTCAGTGTCATCATAGTCCTTTTCACAATAGTTTTCTACATTGCCATTCTCCTTCACTACCCTATCCACAACAACTTCACTATACTCCCCTCTGCTATCCTCCTCTTTGGCACATGTGTCATCTTTAAGGTTATCCTCATCTATCTCTCCTCTGAATGAAACATCCGGTAACACCACTGACCTGGGAGGCTGCCCAAACACCAACTCATATGGTGTGTGCTTGTGGATTCGTGAACTTGAGAATTGACTGTGTCTATAGAAGAAACATTCCATGAATTCATATTAACATATTGTTTGTAACATTCACTCTAAGGTATAGTGAGCCTGTTCTACTAAGCCTTGAGATTGAGGATGACGTGGTCGACCGCTCACAAGTTGGACTCACACTTCCAGGCCAAGAAGCCACCACCTCTTCACTGAATCAACTTATTAAAAAAATTCTCTACCTTTGTCACTCTGTATAATACTAGGTAAGCCGATAAACGGGAACACCCATTTTTCTAGGGCACTGGTCATTTCCTTAGCTGACTTTTGTGCCAAGGGGAATGCAAAAGTGAATTTCGACCAATGGTCAACTATGTGTAGTATCCACTTAAATCCATCATGAGGCAAATGCCTCATATCGATTAGATCAATCTATGTGATACATGCATACATATGTGTTACGTAATGCAACATTATCACATAACATACCTGTACTCGAGAAAACAACCCATTTGCAATTATGGGCCGAAGATTTGGCTTTGTTTTTGAGGCATTCTGAGACTGCAAGTGACACACAGCTTTATATAGTGTTCAACCACACTTCTTGCAAGATATGAATATAAACTTTGAATCTGTATAAATGAAAAAATGCTAGTTAGTAGCTAGATATAAAGCGCCGCTTGCATGTGTGTGTACGTTGGCGTTCGTACACACATGCAACACACCAAGGCGCGGATTGAAGGTATTATGTATGTGCGTTCGTGCACACACGCAACACATACATGTATGCACTGCACATGTACACTGCACACAGCAACAAAAACGGCCCAAGTTTCTCAAAGATCACTTACAGGAAGCAGATCAAAGTATACGTACATGCATATAGGCCTACTCCAATGTTCTGAATAGAACAGCGAGCACCATAACAGTAGTGGCAGCTAGCTAGCTTGTCAAAAGGAAACTGAGAAATATTTCAATATAAATGGGTTGTTTTATATACTGCTAAATCAAGATCTTACGTTTCTGAAGCAATATTGACCCCGACCTAAGCCGAGGAGCTTTTAATTATAGCTATGGAGGTTATACGGGAGTATACGCGAATGTACAAACCGCAACAATTGTCAATTCCTTTTGACCGGGCATTTCTCCATATGAGTTAACAGTTGGTCCTCATTATGCATGCAAAATCTGTTATCACATTAGCTGATCGTGGCTTCACAGTGAAAGATGCAGTGGGTCTTTATTGTGCTCAAGTTGTTGCTCCTCCTATCAGTACAAATACTTGTACTACAAAAAAAATCAGAAGGCTGGTCAAGGGAAATATACATGTATATCACATGCATGTTGAATGAACATGTCATGTTCATTCAACATGTGATTTCTCTCCTATATACAATTCTGAAGGACATTATTATGATTACACTTCTAAAAACACAATTGAAATGATATTTGTACAATTGGCTGTTAGTATATATACTGACTTACTGTGTGTCCTGCATTATGTCATACTGATGTGTGAATAAGTCAGTTGTACCATTCAATTAAAACACGCATACATGTTTGAGTTTTTTTTTTTTTTTTTTTTGTAAGGCAATAAGTTTCCGTATTTAAATATGCATGCCACATGGAATCACCCAATTGGACAGCTAGGATTATTGCAGCCAATCATGCTGAGCTTTGCCAGTCTCCTCTGGCATATTGCAATAGCATCACACTTCAGTTATATGTTCCTCCTCTGCTGCGGATGAATTTGTGTTGCTACTTTTCATTTCCCAATAATTTCTGGAAGAATAGGTAAAAGGTTTGTACCTTCTTTTGTGACTGTGCTTTTAACCTGAGAGATAGATCAGTTAAAAAAAAACAAACAAACAAACTAAACACTACATTCAAGGCAATGCCGCTAGGCCTAGCTAATACGGCATCTTTGGGCTGGCTTTGCTAGATCGAGGCATTATGTTTAGCTGTTTGATTTGGCATTGCAGCAGCTTTATGTCACTTACGTAGCCCGCTGAAAAGTACGTCCGAACCTCGGTACTTGCATATAGGCTTTCAACTCCTCTTTTTTGTAAGAACTTGGAGAATGAACCAAACAAATGCACATGTCATGTTGGGAAACAAAATCTACTGAAGTGCTCAGTAGACACGTTTTTGGATCCTGGCATCAATCGGAGCATGATGCGTATATCGCTCGACAAACTCAATATGTCAAGTTTCTTATTGCTGTGATGCAGCGCTGCTTCCATTGGATTCCTCGTCGCACTACATTGTGTACTAATGTCACATGACTGCCACGCCCTAATTTATTAATTTATGTGTGTGCGCGTGCACAGGGTCTATTGGTCACTGCGTCACTTCTTAACGCACTAATTATAACTAGTGGTACAACGTCCGACTTGTCTCCAACGAAGTCAGATGAGAACGGATCTGGCCCACCATTAAGGCCACCAATGCTTTCGATTTTATCCAGATATCGAGCCTTTGCGTCTGAATACCGGTACCCGAACACCAATATGGCGGATAATGGATTACGTCAACTAAATTATAATACAAGTGTATAAAACAGGGGCGGATTTAGGGGGGGGGGGGGGGGGGGGGGGGGGGGTCCAGGGGGTCCGGACCCCCCCTTTCCTATATGAAGAATGACGAAATGCATAAGAATGACGTAATGCATACTGTAATCTATGCAGCGTTCTGCATGTTACCATCCTTTGCAGGCTTGCACATTGTTCTAGCCAAGCGGGATCTAGATCGATCTACCCCTATTAACGAAATTTAATTTTGCATGTGTGGTTAATTAGAATTTAATCGCGCGATCGATCGAATGATGCAGGAATTGAGGTAAGCGATCAAAAAACGTGAATGGGATGGATCTCAGATTCTTTTCCTAGGTTATTACCGTAGCTATAGAGCTAAACAAACTAAAAGCACTAATACTATAGTAAAACGTACGTGAGTCGTTTATAGACCGACATGTAGCTGGTGCATGGCCACGTGCACGCTTCGGTCACAAATTCACAAAAGCTTTACGTCACGAAGTAGCAGTAGGAACCATAGAATTGTGAAAAATGAAGAATTTTCTCGTCGCTATCCATGCAAGTGCAGGCTCTAGTAATCCGGATATCACATGATGTTTGTATTGGATATCACTGTGAATTTCATGCTAAATAAACGCAAAAGCAAAAAGCGGCTGGGGCGAAGCCCCAGACCCCACTGGGGGAGCTATCAGCGCTCCCCCAGACCCCCTTGCTGTAACGGGAGGGGGCACGCCTCCTCCCGTACCCTCCCCCTGTTGTGAATATATTTATCGGACCCCCCCTTTTCCAAAACCCTGGATCCGCCCCTGTAAAAACATTCTCTACGAAAAGGTTGGTGGTATATATGATTTGAAGGCAATAGTGCATGGTGTTAAAAGCAGGGAAACAAGGGTTGAACGATAAGGAAAAACGAAATAGTCCTATATTTAGCTAGCACACATTGTGGAACATTATATGTACATGTGCAGGTTTTCCTTATCATTCAACCCTTGTTTCCATACTTTTTACACCACTATTGGCTTCAAATCCTATATACCACCAACCTTCTCATAGAGAACGTTTTTAAAAATATACTTGATTCATTGCTTTTTATTCATAACTGGATGCATATGCTTCAGTTCTAAAATATATAAACTGAATTTCATAACTCATGATGCTACTAGGCATATAGAATATCATTTATATACATAGTACTAACTCAGCCATAGATGATAAATATTGTGCAGTCCATAAACAATGTTACTCAGTTTGATAGTGGCACTGATACCAGCAAAACTTTATCTTCTAATTTAAGTCTGTTTTTTTTTTTTTTTCATGTGACAGCAACAGGTGTGTCCATCATCTCTTTCTTCATTACAGTACTCTGCAAATTAAAGTCGTCAGTGTAAACTCACCTTCACCTCACTCCATGCACCAGATGATACATTCAGCATGCTTAAATGTACTTAACATGCAGGGTCCTTAATTCACAAGCAGCTACAATGCTTGTGCCCCGGCATCCACCAAAGCTTTTTTGAGTGCCATGCAGAGATGATGTGTATACTGTACATGCATCTGACCTAAACTTTAAGGCATTACGTCAACCAATGTTTGCCCCACAACATGAATTTTAGTTGGAACCCTGCATGTATTCCTTTCACTCAGCATGGTCAATTAACGATCGTACCAAGCCACCAGTGAAATGGGACAAAGGGAAGGAGACACTGAGTGAATTTATTACTGATGAATGTGCCGTGCCGAAGCTTCGATTTTCTTCTGCCCATCCATCACTTTTGAAGAAATTCACTGAACAGGTGGAACGTGGTTTACCTTTTTTAAAACATGCGATGGGCGCACAACCTACACAGCTCTACCAAAATAATGTATTAAAACCAGCCACCAGAGAGTAAGGGTACCCCAAACGTCACAGCGAGGTTTCTGAACAGGGTTGCCGAAAGTCAGGCCGGGGTCCGGCCTGTGACCGGCCGGCCTGAAAGGCCCGGCCTGCCAGGTCGGATAAATTGATGTTATTAAACAATTTATTAAAAATTCATGGCTAACCACAAAACATTATGATATTATTAAACAATTTATTAAAGAGAGCCGCAGTTCAGGGGGAGTATGATGCATGGCTGCTTGTTCCTGAGGCCCGAATCATAGATGCAAATTCCCCTATTGACCCTCTAGCGTGGTGGAAAATGTACGATGGGCAATTCCCCACAATTGCAAAGCTTGCCAGGAAGTACTTAGCTATTCCTGCTTCTTCAGCTCCATCCGAGCGGGTGTTTTCGAGAGCTAAGCTGATTCAACAGCGCCAGAGATGGAACCTTCTCCCTCAACGTTTGGAGACGTGTGTCATGCTGAAGCACAATACATGGTTAATTATAAGTAATTAGATAGCAAGCGCTGTTTGCATCACTGCATGTTATGTATCTTAGACTCAGTTTCTGTATCTGTAATTTGTAAATTGTAACTGATTGTAATAACTATAATTATTGCTATATATAGCTAGCTAGCTAGCTATAGACATCGCAAAATGAAATATATAATTTATTTTAATAAGTGGGTGGATCCCGGCCTGCCGGCCTGTCAGGTCACGGTCCGGCCTGTCAGGCCAAGCTAAATGTCCGGCCTGGCAGGCCGACCTGGCAGGCCGGATTGGCCTTCGGCAACCCTGTTTCTGAAGATGCTATACGCAAACAACATAGCGATGGGCACGTAATAGACTATGAGCATTAAATACACAAATAATGACGAGGACAGATCTTCTAGATCGACGGATTCTGTCCCGGAAGTTAAAAAAAACGGCCTATTCGTTTTCTGTGTTGTTAAGAAATGGCGCAAAGTCTAATCTAAAAGTATTAAATAAATCTTTAATGTATCGTCTATCAGTTACTTGAGAAGACTTGTTTTATTACCTTACAACATTCAATTAAGACTTAAATTCAAGCCCTCAATTCCGCCCTTTTTTTTGGTCAATGTACTAGGTGCGATTCATGCACGCGTGCACGGATAGGGCGCGTGAAATTGCTGAAGTCTATGGGGCACGTGATTTGTTTCCAATCCCTCTATATATTATCTCTGCAGATCTAGTCTGATATATCGCGGATACATCAAGTTACATGTATACAGTGTTTTTAACCGCGGTTAAATATCTCAGCGGTTAAAACTTAATTAAGTACTTACGTATATTAAGAAGCCAATTTTTCAACCCCTAACCAAGCTAGTGATCACGTAAATGTGCACTGTGGCAGTACTTTGCTATTAACCTTGGGTAGTTTGCAGCAATTGCATCGCGCGAGTGGGTTTTGTATGGTATTGTGAATACCTTAATAAAAGATTTACCTTGGACATCATCACATCCAATTCAATCCCATACCATCCAGTCCTAGCGAATTTAACAGCACCATGCAGTCTCCTAGCTTCAGAGGCAAACGGGTAACATCAGCGTCTTTGTGCAAAACAAAAATCCAGGAAGATACCAAAGATATCTTCTGCTACAAGTACAAGTGATGATGATTTTAATTTATACTATTTGTATGGTTAAATAAAAAAAAGGAGTCAATAGAAGGATATACAATACAGAAAAAACTTGATAAGTATATATGAAAGAAGACGAAGAACGTGAAATACTTTATGGCTAAAAAATTATTTAGCCATTCCTGATTTAACCGCTCCTTCATGCATAAAAAAGTGCATGCATTTACTGTCGCCAAATTTATAACATATCAAAGAAAAGATGCATGTCCTTCGCGCCTATAAGTTAACAGAGGCGTAGGAAGGACTTATAAAGTGTAGCGGCTTAGGTTACGTAATAGAAATGTAGTTAAGCTCCCCCAGAAGCTTTACAATTTGTGCAACTTACGAAATTTGATCAATTTCATGAAAAGTAGGCGTGAAAAAAAAAAATCATTTACGAAAAGAATGCAATAATGTGATCAAAGTGCTATATTTCAACCGGTTGACAGAAATGTTCCCAAAATTATAATTAGCTTCTCTGTGACTGCAACTGACCTTTATCAATTCGTTCCCTATTTCAATCAAACTGAGCTGATCTTTAAGATGGTTGTAAATATGCAGAAACAAAAATACTCGTAGTTAGTGACGGAGCCGGGATTAGCGGCAGGTAAGCTCTCTGATGCTGTAATTTCGGTAGCTGAGCCTGAACAGAATTCGCTCGTCGCAGCCATTTAACATGGCAGCTGCAAACACATTGTGGGAGTATATATGGCACGCGGTTCGAGCTAGCACGTAGAGTAATTGCTTTTCAATAAATACTAGTTCCTCATGCACTAGTGTTCGATCGCAAAAATGTATATGCAAGCACTTATAGACCCCTTGCCGTGTTAGTCTCGTCCCCAGACCAATATGACGTAAGGATTATCGCTGTAAACAGTATAATCTACGTCTATAGACGTAGATTATACTCCCCAGACGTAGATTATACTGTTTACAGCGATAATCGTTACGTCATATTGGTCTGGGGACGAGGAAGGATCAAAACATTAGCGGCAATATTGTTTTTGACCAAACTGTGTGCGTTATTTAGAAATTTGTGTATCTACGACGACGATGACGTAAATCCCATACTATAATTGTACGCCCGCAACAGCCCATAACCATTTCATTCGGTTCTTAGTATATGATTCGTGCATAAATACAATTAATTAGACCGTGATTTTTCACCAATCTAAGTTGTTATTATTACATCATTCGTACGTAATGAAAACACAATTTCTAAATAACGCACACATTTTGGGCCAAAACAATATGTTTTGATCCTTCCCGGAATGACACGGCAAGGTGTCTATACATGCATGCATATACATGTATAATTTATATGTATAAATCAGTATAATACATACTTAACCTGTTACGACATGGCAATCGTTATAAAAAAAAAAAAAAAAGGATCCACAGAAAAGTGTAGCGGCCATAGCCGCTATACGGCCGCTAACTGCGCTACACAGTTCCTTACGCCACCGTAAGTAAGCACATATTTCTCCGTCAGACCTCCAAGCTTCTAGGTTAACTGCAAGCAAGGTTAATTATCTGCTGCAGGTGTATGCGGAGACTTGATTATTGCTCTCTTTATTCTTTAATGTGATCACCGCATTCGTACTACGTATTGCATTATACTTTAACCGCGGTGAAGGTTAAAATAACTGCGGTTAACCGTAACCGCGGTACATCAAATTTAACCGCTAACCGCGGCAACCCTGTATACAGGTATATAGCTAAGGCTGAATGGCCTGCATGGATCTATAAGTGTCGGAGCTATAGATGAATGCGATGAAGTCCACATATAATACAGAGATGAATGTGCTGAGCCTTAAAGATAAGTGCAGTGACTCAAATACACAAGAGGATCTTCTGAAAACTAGCGCACAAAAGCCACCTCTCTCAACGAGAGTGAGAAATGCTCTGGTCTTCGTTATTTGCTCGTTTGATGTTCTTGTCCTCGCATGCGCCATCTCTATTCTTGGTCCTTTTTTCCCTAATGAAGTAAGAGCCACTTACAGCGTTTGAACGTACTTGTGTGACATTTGTCACGTGATCGTAGATTATAATGAAGTGCATTTGTTTCCCTTCACGCAGGCCGGTCAAAGAGGCGTCTCCTCAACGGTAATCGGAACTATCTTAAGTGCGACTCCCTTATGCGTTGTAATTCTGTCTCCCTTCTGTGGGTACTATGTATGTTGGACTGGGTTGGCTTCTGTGTACAACACTGACACGGTCTTCCGCTTGCAATCTTCATTATAGGCCTCTTCAATTGGGGCCCATTTTATGTTGTTAATGGGTTCCTTTGCATCTGGAGTCTCGTTCGTCTTATTTGGGTATATAACAACAGCGCATAATGTGCAGCATGTGTGTTGACGCTCTTTTTGTGCATAATACGTATACAGCCTTGTCACTATGATAAGTGCAGACGGAGGAATATTCGTTGCAGTGTGCTTCGTCATTCGAATCTTGCTGGGAGCGGCGGTAGCCATGTTTTCTACGGCAGCCTACGCTCTGGTTATAGCATTGTACCCTGATAACATTGGACTTGTGATGGTAAGTGTTTGTGTCAGATTTATGTCAAATGCCCTGCGCAAAAACACTTCTTGAAAAATAAGATTATATTATTATTATTATTATTTTGTGTGTGCTAAATAAAATATAGTACTTTTTTTTTTCAGTATTAATACTACTAATAATAAAATAATTGCATTTATGACAAATTTGACACTCTTGTACATGTACGTGTTACATGGCGAGGAGGACTTTTTGTTATTTATGCCAAATTGGTGGAGTAATGCCTGCTGCACATGTAATAGGGTTTGACTGAAGTGGCTTCATCCTTGGGATATGCTATTGGACCCCCAATTGGGAGTGGCCTTTATGCGGTAGGTCAGGTTGCAGGTGCCTTAAATACTATGAGGTAAATGTATCTACCTAGGTTGGAGGGTTTAAGCTTCCTTTCCTTGCCAATGGAGTACTTCCAATACTTCTTCTTGTGCCATTATATCTCGCCCTCCCACAGAACAGTAAGCCCCTCCCCCCGTCCTTGTGTGTGGCCAGTAATGTTCTTTCTTCCCTATAGACATTTCAGTAGAGAAGCTATCTGCCAAGGCTGTGTGGAGACTGCTTAGGAGTTTTCAAATGTTGTGCATAGGCAAGTGTGCATGCTATGGTATCATGCAACCATGTGAAATGATACAATGTACTTCAATAGCCATTATTTCAGTTGACCAATAAAACAAAGTGAATTCAAGTTTAGTTTTTATTTTTAAACCTCCATTCAAAAGATTTTTACAATCATAAATACTAATGTTGAAGCAGGCAGTGGCCTAGGGTCCAATTCATAGGTGTTTGCTTTGGGGTACTCGACATATGGATAACCCCGTAGCTTTTTGCTGTGGGGTGCTTCGTAGCTGTGTGCCGTAAGGTTCATGCCAACTCTATACACATGCATGCCCTGCAGACATTCTCAGTGCTTCCAAACTGGCTCTGTGGCACTAAAGCCTGCTGCCTTTGATCCCTCTATGATGTCCTCTCCGCTAAACCATTCCGGCTATTCTATTGGAAGCCAATCATATTTTTTTTGGGTGCTCGTTTTTTTTTCATTGAAGAGTGTCTGGACAGCGCCGCAGGTGTAATTTGACCAAACCCTAAAGCCCTAATTTTATCTCCTGATGTTAACATGATGGTAAATGTTCCATTGGCGGCAGAGTCCTATGGAGCGTGGCCAGTAGACATGATGAACCCTAGTATTTGTTTATAGTACACGATGTCATTATTAAAACTGTTTACTTATCAAATTCTATTTTCCTCATGTAGAACTCAATAAATGTCTTAATTAAGATATCATGTTGGAGAAAAAGTACAAGATGCATGAGAAGGTTGTATTGCTGATCGGCCCCAACGACAAAAATAAAAGTTAACTCCCAGATACATGTACAGACTATCCAATTCTCATACTCTGACAATTAGCTTTATTAACAATGATTGTCCTGCTTTATCAATGTATGACAATTGACAATTAGCATTGCTAACAAAATTAACAGAGTCAAAAGTGGTTGCCAGCCTATATGGTCGCCTAAACATGACTCATGCAGGTGTGATGCAATTAATACAAAAGGCTCTCCTTGAGGCTCCTTCTTTAGGTGGTAGCCATGCATGCATAACCGTCCTGTTATTAATATAGTTATTATTTGGTGTGTAATACGTGTAGTGTGCCTTTGTAATCAAATCATTATTATTTAAAAACTAATACCTATGATATTTTTAATTTTTAAAAATAATTTTAAAATAAAGGTACAAGAGTATGTGCATTCAGATAAATACAAAGTACAGGACTACAAATGATGATAACTCTTTTTTTTTGTTTCTTTAGTTTCTTTTAAAAAAATCAATTATAATTCACTTAATTAATACGTTGGAAGCGGGCTTGTACCAGGGTGTTTCAGCTAAGGCAGCTGAGTAGAGGAAACATTCAGAAAATGCGTAGAGTTGGGCTGGCGATGTATACCACTAGCAGTGGAGAACTATAAGGTCTGGGGACTAGAGGCATCGAAGGACCTTTTCACAGGTGGCTTCTCATTTAGCCATTCATAATAACACCCCCAAATCAAAGGTCGTAGCAGTGTTATATGGCTGCCTTAGCTTGTCATTGATTTACATGTAGAGCTAACACACTATCAATCCTATCCCAAAACACATGTAATTATTTTTGTGTGTACAATTGTGTCTGTATGTTTCTCCACAAAACATGTAATATCATTAATATCCTATCTACATGTATAACTCACAAAAACGATTTACAATAATATTGCTGATTTATTACTGATATAATATCAATTGAAAATGCAACCTACAGTTTTGTCCTGTACTCTTGCTATGGCTGCATTTGGCTACTTCGGATCCACCCTATCACCATTCATGGTTAAACAGGTATCCAGACCTTGTATTGTATTAATATCTAATGCATACTGTCAATCCTTGGTCACTCTAGTTTCATGTTAGTGTGGTCCAGGTTGGACTGACATTCTTTGCTGGTCCAGGAGTATACATGGTTGCTGCAATATGTGTGGGGCACCTGTCAGATAAGTTTGTAAGTTGGGTCATCTTTAGCATTAGCATACAGCACCAATATTTTATTAACTTCATGAAGTCTATTGCCTGATCCCCAGACCATTGATCCTCCACAACATCAAACTTTTTTTTTTTTTTTTTGCTTTTTTTGTTGTACATTGCAGGGTTCCAGACCTTTTATCATCTGTGGACTACTAATATCTGGAGTGGGGTTCTTTTTCGTTGGGCCTGCTTTCTCAACTCCGTATGTTACAAACTGTTAGGTCATCCAATGTCATGCATCCACCCTATTTGTGCAAGGGTTACTGACATAATGGATAGAGCACAATACATAACGACCTCGTAAAATGTGCATGTGTCACTCTCGATTACCCTTATCAGGGGCGGATTTAGGGGGGGTCCGGACGCCCCCTTTCCTATATGAAGAATGACGTAATGCATAAGAATGACGTAATGCATACTGTAATCTATGCAGCGTTCTGCATGTTACCATCCTTTGCAGGCTTGCACATTGTTCTAGCCAAGCGGGATCTAGATCGATCTAACTAAATCCTCCCCTATTAACGAAATTTAATTTTGCATGTGTGGTTAATTAGACTTTAATCGTGCGATCAATCGAATGGTGCGTGTGAGCAGGAATTGAGGTAAGCGATCGAAAGACGTGAATGGGATGGATCTCAGATTCTTTTCCTAGGTTATTACCGTAGCTATAGAGCTAAACAAACTAAAAGTACTAATACTATAGTGAAACATACGCGAGTCGTTTATAGACCGACATGTAGCTGGTGCATGGCCACGTGCACGCTTCGGGCACAAATTCCCAAAAGCTTTACGTCACGAAGTAGCAGTAGGAACCATAGCATTGTGAAAAATGAAGAGTTTTCTCGTCGCTATCCATGCAAGTGCAGGCTCTAGTAATCCGGATATCGCATGATGTTTGTATTGGATGTCACTATGAATTTCATGCTAAATAAACGCAAAAGCAAAAAGCGGCTGGGGCTTCGCCCCAGACCCCACTGGGGGAGCTATCAGCGCTCCCCCAGACCCCCTTGCTGTCACGGGAGGGGCACGCCCCCTCCCGTACCCTCCCCCAGTTGTGAATATATTTATTGGACCCCCCTTTCCCCAAATCCTGGATCCGCCCCTGCTTATGCATGCATTGATGCATCATGGTCACCTTTTTTATTTTCCAATGTGTATGCATGTTCCATTATCATATCATCAAATCATACCCGGCCTTTTGTTCACAGGAAGCTGTGGTTGACAATATCGTCATTTGGTGTCATAGGATTTGGTTCTGCTTTGGCCATTGTACCCACATGCTCCGATTTGTTGAACATTGCAAAGTAAGTGCATGTGCAGTTGTAGTTAATGTGGTCTGCAATGGCGGATGTGATGGTGTGCATGATCTGTAATGATATGTGTGCAGATCATTGGACACAGGCTACAGCTCTGATACTCTCAGCACTGTCATTTCTGGGATTGTTGTTTCAGCTCTGTGCTGTGGGTGAGTAATATATCTCTCTTCTCAAAACCAAATAATCACTCCATTTCTGTGTGCAGAGAACTGATTGGACTTTTCATCGGAGGTGTATTAACTGATTACCTTGACTTTCAAACTAGTGCTGTGGTGAGTAAATCATATCTACACAAAAATCTGCAAAGAATTTAGCTAGCAATATACAGTTTTAAAACAAGAAGCATTGCTATTTTTGAAGGATTTGGAGCAAAATAAACTACCTATAGTGTTTAATACTTAGTAATTTGCTTTTGTCATGCAACACAGTAATAACATAATGTGCCATGAAGTGCTCTATATATCTGATCTAATATGGAGTTTTTTTATTGTTCTAAGGTTAGTTACATGCATGACATACACATACAGGTTGTTTTATAAAATAAATCAAACCAAGCAACTGATTATTGTTTGTTAAAACCAAGCCAGTTCAGTATAATAACAAAAATAATCAAACCTTTAATGCTCGACTGAGGACAGTCAATGCAGTATATGAGCAAACAATACTTGTGCATGTAGCCTCATTAGCACGATGGAATTACTCAGTACAAACAACAAATTTGCATTTCTTAATAGCCAATCAATCAAATGTCACACCAAAGCTGTTTGACATATCAGGATAACAGTCAATAGCAAATTGAACATCAAACAAATTCCTTCTATGTCCCATTATATCATTTTTTTGATACCGGGTAAGTGTACTTTTTTTTAGAATATGCAAGCTAGGGATGTTTGTATACATGCACTGGCACATGTACATGTACATACATGTTTGCATGTTTGCTGTATTTACAGTGGCCCTAAAATCCTGGCTCTATTTCACAGATATGTGGTGAAGTTCTTCTAGCTCACGTAAGCCTCCGATAATCCTTAAGAAGTCATATTCCAAGACCTTCCATCCTAACAGGGAACACTCGTTCTTCTGTTGACACTCTTTGGAAGATATCTCCAGAAATTCAAATAGTTCATTGTTGTGCAGTGTTGCTTTTCATGCATATTCAATGTCAAATATGAATAACTCATCAGTCAATGCGATGATTGGAGTTATCGTAGCAGAAAGAACAATTCTGTAATTTGGTGAAGTTATCTGATCTGTTATTTCATACCTGTGGATCATATTGTCATGTTAACATGCTATTTATGTTAGCCAGACACCCTCTGCATATGTTTTCTACCTGGATGGTTCCGTTTTTTCACCAGAGCGATACCAAAATTGAGGTGAACCCTTCTTGAAGGTCTTCCTCAGAGAGCAGGGTCACACCCTGATCCTCAATGGGTGTGGTTAGATGTGCATCTTTGCGGGGGCGTGGCTCCCAGCACATGCCAGGTCCAACGTTCCCACGGGAGGGTGAGGGTGACATGCCTTGGATATCATCATGAAGGACACCCAGGTCAGCATTAGGAAGGAAACCCAGATCATCGTTAGGAAGGACACCCAGGTCAGCATTAAGAAGGACACCCAGGTCAGCATTAGGAAGAGCACCTAGGTCATCACTAGAAAGGACACCCAGGTCATCATTAGGAAGGACACCCAGGTCATCATTAGGAAGGACACCTAGGTCATCATTAGGAAGGACACCCAGGTCATCATTAGGAAGGACAACCAGGTCATCATTAGGAAGGACACCCAGGTCATCATTAGGAAGGACACCCAGGTCATCATTAGAAAAGACACCCAGGTCATCATTAGGAAGGTCACCCAGGTCAGCACTAGACACGGCACTGGATCTGAGTGCTGCTCTACCTTCTCCTTCATCCTCCTCCTCCTCCTTGAGTTCAGAAAAGGACACAACAGGCACATCTTCACGCACATACTCTTTGGACTCACTGCACAACCACCACCACCACTGGTGGTGTTTATGGGCAGAGGGGGAGGGGCAGGAGGGGAACAGGACCCTGAAGTAGCAGGCATACAGTAGCCCCGTGCTCAGCAGCAAGCCCAGCAGGGCGGCTGGGAGGGCCGCCTCAAAGAAGAGCACCGGGAGATGTGGTCCAGGGAGCTGGCCGCTAAGAAGGCATTCTGAGGGTTACCAAAGTAGGTGGAGGCACTCCCTATGTTGGCAGACGTGGCCAAGCCTAGTAGGAGGGGCAACAACTCCCTCCACGACCAAACCTGCTTGACGTGCTCCTTTAAGAATAAGAGGATCACCATGACGCAAATGGCTCACTGCTTTGATTTGTCTTGTGTTGCTACACTCAGATCTTAAGCAGCAGAGCTAGCACCGTGAACACTGCCTGGTCTGGCTGGTCGTGTATCCATTCATTGACATGACGTATTCTCGTTCCCAGACATAATTGAGTCTGGGAACGAGACTAGCACTGTATTTAAAGGAACCACTTATTAATGGAATAAATTGTTTCACACTGTCTTTCAAAACTTAGTTACCTTTTATGTGGCTGATAAACATAATTATAATAAAAAGGTGCTCATTCATTAGAATATAATTAACATTCATGAAGGGGAATATGGGAGCATCTCAGCAGGATGGCTCTAGCATTCTGCCGCATTAACGTGACACCCATCAGGCAGTAGATTTGGCTCAGTGCTTCATTGTCAGATAGTCCCATTTGCATGGCAAGTCTCTTGCTCAATCTTGAGAAGCATTCTTGGGCTTCACATCCCCAACCACCATAGACTTCCACCACTAATGGAATACACATCCAGCCCAACTCATGAACACATTTCATCATTTTTGGCATGCTTCCCAACCTCGCCACATTCTGCAGAAATGCCTGATGCCAAACTTACTTCCTGAATGAGATCTGTATTTAGAAGATGGATGACTTTTAGGTCAAATGCTGCAGGGTAGGAGAGAGACCAGTTTGGCACCAGCACATCAGCTGGTCTAGAGAAGTTTATGCCTGGACCTTTCTCCAATTGAGGAGATAGCCATGCTTTAGAGCACAGATTTGAAAAACAGTCCCTTAGGTTATTGTGCCGTACGATGGTGTCACCTCCAGACCGACATGTAAGAGCATGGTGGCCATCTGGATCAAGAGTCTTAGAACAAAGAAAAAATTTACTGTCAGTGGAGGAGATAGGTATACCTAGCCACCATTTTAAAAGGACGTGCATCTCGTGAGGCTCCAATGCTAAGTCCCTGTGCATTAAAGGTATAGCTCTAAACCAGTGCTCTCAACCGGGCATTTGCATTAGTGGCTGACACTGCTCTAAGTCGTGCTCTGGTACAAACAGTACTGTTATTGAGAAGAGTCTTGAAGAAAGTTTCTTCGATTTTACCTGAAAGGTGGGGCTGATTATAAATACTGATAGGATGGCTACAAAATAATAGTTTATGAATGTCGTAATGTGCAAATGATTATGATGTACGTATACGTTCACTGTATAGTGTATTTCGTTATAAGTGTGCTGCTTGCTGTGTTTCAGCCCATATACAAAGCAATTTTTGTTCTTTGATGTGTATTAGCATCAGGTTTGCCGCGGTTAAGGTGAATATTTAACCGTTGTAACCGCAATATATCGCGTTTAACCGCGGTTCAATACCGCGGTAAAACTTAAACGTATTCTAATCAGGTATGGAGCCAATTTTCGACCCCTAACCAAGCTAGTGATCACGTGAATGTACATGCACTGACTGTGGCAGGTCTTTGCTATTAACCTTGGGTGGTTTGCAGCAATTTGTATGGTATTGTGAATAATATTATCTTAATAAGTGAAATGTCGATGTGGTCTAGGTTTGATGATGGAGCACACACACACTGAAGTTTTCATCCTATGTTCCTGTGCATTTCCATGTAACTTATGATTATAGTGAAAAATTACCGTTCACCGGGGTGAACCTTACTTAATATCACAACTGTAGCCGGCCTAGTATTGATGTTCGTTCCCCTGTAAACACCAAATCTTAAAATGAATTTTTAAAAAGAAGCTGAAGACCCTATGTTATGCTGTAAATACAGGTATCAAATTATATGTGATCAAAATGATTGAAAAAAAAAAAGCAATTACAATCAGTAAGGCGTTATGCGGATGTGAAGCGGACCAATGCGATTATTTGTCGAAGTGGGAATCTAGCGGGGCAGTCAATTAAGTTGTCAAACCTGCATCATGGGAGGATGAGAGGCGGGCCCAAACCCTTATTTTGCCAAACTCCTTGGGTGAAAAATCACCAATCTTTGCAGGATTCGAACTCGCTTACCCCGTGATTCAGAACCACTGAATTTAGCGTTTCAGCCAAATGACTAGTTACATGCTAAAACTACTTTTAGCTACATCAGGTCCATTAATTAATCCACATACATTTAATTATTTTATTGTGTGCCGGCGCTACTTTCGGGCAGAGTACTATGTTATTAATGCAGCCCTGGCAGGGGTTGATTCAAGATGATCTATAGCTATATATCGCGTGAAGGACTGAAGGATCTACTTGCAGGGGGGATGAGAAGGTCTTGCTATCAGACATATGCCAGCAAAAAAATACTGTCAGGGACGCGAAGTGCTTCTGTTCCGAGGATTTCAGTGCTACGCATAGCTCTTTTCCTGTCATCCTGAGCCAAAAATGCAGACATAATGTTTTAGTTTCTTGGCTCTGCACCTGACCACTTTTCAACTACTTCCAACGTGTCTGATCAAACACACCGGCATTTAAACTCCTTCCTACGCCGCTGTGTTTGACCAATTCTATAGTAGGCAAGGGTACAAGATTGTACAGGATACCTAAAGTAAGAACACATTATGGGGAATACGAGTTAGAATTGTCACAATTAAAAGACGAAGGAAAGGCGTCCGGGCTGCATGCCATTGGTCGCAGCGTCTCCGGCTTCTTACGCACTAACGGGTGGTACAATGTCCGACTTGGCTCCAAAGAATTCGAAGTCAGATGAGAACGGATCTGGCCCACCAATCATTGGCTTTCGATTTTTTCCAGCTTTGACATGCTTTAAGTTTAAAAGAGTCGAATATACATTCTCTATATGAGAAGGTTAGTGGTATATATGATTTGAAGGCAATAGTGCATGGTGTAAAACGCAGGGAAATAAGAGTTGAATGATAAGCAAAAACGAAATATTTAGCCTGCACACATTGCTGAACATTATATTGTGCATGTACATGTATGGGGTAAATATAGAACTATTTCTTATCATTCAACCCTTGTTTCCCTGCCTCATGCAGTTTTACACCACTATTGCCTTCAACTCCTACATGTATATATATACCACCAACCTTCTCATAGAGAATGTTTTTATAAAATATACTTGTTTCATTGATATATAAACTGAATTTCATAACTGACATTTTTACACTGATCAGATATGCTACTAGATATCATTTATACATAGTACTAACTCAGCCATGGATGATAAATATTGTTCAGTCCATAAATAATGTTACTCGTTTTAAATAGTGATACCAGCGAAACTTTATCTTCTCATATAAGTCTGTTTTCTTCTTCATATGACAGCAACAGGTGTGTCCATCATCTCTTTCTTCATTGCAGTACTCTGAAAATTAAAGTTAGCAGTGTAAACTCAACTTCACCTCACTCCATGCACCAGATAATACATTCAGCATGCTCAAATGTACTTAACATGCAGGGTCCTTCACAAGCAGCTACAATGCCCATCCACAAAAACTGTTTTTTTAGTTCCAGTGATGATGTGTACTGTACAAGCATCTGACCTCTGATTTATTTCTTGAAGGTTATGTATAGCTAACTTTAAGGCATTATGTCAACCAATGTTTGCCCCACAGCATGAATTTTAGTAGGAACGTCGTTCGAAATTATGAATAGCTCAGGGTCAGGCAATTTCTGTTTAACTGACTTGGTCTTCATGCAGATAATGTCTCCCATGTTTTTTTTTTGAGGTATGTACATGTAGTGGCAGAGCATATATATGGAAATGTGCAAATGAGAGTCGGCTGCTCATTCAGAGGTGGATACAGGGGGGGGGGGGGGGGGGGGGGCGGACACCCCTCTTGGAACCGTGTTGGTAGGCAATAAGCATGGTAGTTACTTCAACATTGTACGGGTTTCAAAGTGCATGTACACCTATATACAAGTAGTCACTTTAATGTTAAAAAAAAAGAATGAAACAAGATATAAAACATTCTGTCTGAGAAAGTTAGTGGTATATAGGATTTGAAGGCAATGGTGGTGTAAAAAGGGAACAAGGGATCAACGTGGTACACATTTTTTGAATAGTCCTATATTTAGCACTTTTGTAGTACGTACATTTTACGTTGCTAAATATGATCGTTGATCCCTTGTTCCCTTCCTTTTTACACCACCATTGCCTAGCTTCAAATCCTATATACCACTAACTTTCTCATAGAGAATGTTTTTATATACTTGTACATTTGTTTCAGTTGGTTGGAGGGGTGGGGACCAGGGGGAGGGGAGGGATGGAGGGGACCAGGTGAAGGGGAGGTATGGAGGGGACCAGGTGGAGGGGAGGTATGGAGGGGACCAGGTGAAGGGGAGGTATGGAGGGGACCAGGTGAAGGGGAGGTATGGAGGGGATCAGGTGGAGGTGAGGTATGGAGGGACAAGGTGACACATATCACTTTGATTTGCAGAGCACTGTATTGAAGGCTGTCTTATTGAGACAAAAACAGACATGGGTAGAGTATCAGAAAAATGAGAAGATAAAGTTCTGCATGCTTGTACCACTACTTTTATATTTTAAAAACAAATCCATGGTTGAGTTTCCTGCACCATGCACAGTTACCACACAACACGTTTCCATATGAATCTGCAGAACAGTGCCCTTTAAGTTAATCTGTTCTGGCATATATATCAGGAAGTACAGAGCATCAAACTTACAACCAAGCAATGAATTTTAGCTCTATAACGAGACTTGTCTTGATTTCATGCATAATGCAAAAAGTGAGTAGGCACTAGAAACAGGAATTCAATTTTAGCATCAGGATTTGTGCCATTGACATCAGAAATGTAGCATCCAAGCCGGTCAATATGATAAGACTCGGTTATGAGCGGTATCGTAGCGAAAATTACTGGTACGAGTAGTGAAGTAACGACATACAATATTTCAAGCTTCTTCAGATTCTTGTAGAGCACTCCAAAACAGAACAGATGAACAGTTAACCAAGCCGTGAAGAGTAGTTTAACCCATTGTGTGTACATAACCAACCATCCAATTGTATTGCACAAGCGTCCGTAGACTATCGGGGACTTCTCATAATTCACGAAAATAATCTCCAGAGTCTCTACCGTAGAAAAGGCCAACGCAGACAATACCTGATAGAGAGCCAATCGATAAACAATCTTACTGTGGAGCTTCAGAGCAAATACCATGATGGCGGCCAGTAGGCACACCAACACGGAGGCACCGTTGAGTACGCAGAATAGGATTTGTACGGAATAGTCATTATCGGAGACGTTCATCGTGTCTTTGAAAGCACTTTTGACAGTTTACAACTTTGAGGCAGGGTCACCGCGCCGTAGTGGTGGTTGAAGATTCAAGATCTGATGCAGTAAGTGTGGGGGGATACACACTGTATTGTGAAGTGGGCGTGGGTGTCAGAAAGGGGATCTTAAAATTACCACGTATAAACGTTACATTTGTATGACAGGAAAATTATTTCGTTAATAGTTTTGGGGGATGAGACATTACGCTAGTCTCGTACCCAGACCCTGATTACCCAGTATAGTGTGCAATTGCTGCGATTTGATTTTGCTCCCAGATTTACCAGCACCCGTGTACATGTCACTTCTCCGGCCCCGGCAAACGTTTTGTATGCAGTGCATCGTGCATATCATGCAAGTAACACCGCAGGGATATTGACTTGGGGGGTCCCTACATGAATAACTGATGAAGGGGAACATTCCAATTTTTCCACAGATTGTAAATGTAGGGGTGGGGGGTTGGAAACTAAGGCAATCGACACCAATAAATGAGTGCCGCTCCGTTACGTTCTGGTTTGATTGTGCTTTTAAAGCCTTAGGACTGTGTTGGTACATGCATGCGCTTTTCTTTGCTATTTGAGCCACTTAAATTTTTAATTTTACCACCACATTCCGGCAGATGGCCTGATTCAAGCGGTGAACAGTATCATTCAGCATGACATTCGCGCGCTAAAAAAACCCTTTTTTTCTATACACATTCCTATTTTTCCACAGATTGTACATGTAGGGGGATTAGAAAATTTGAAGGCTGTCTTATTGAGACAAAAACAGACATGGGTAGAGTATCAGTAAAATGAGAAGATAAAGTTCTGCTGGTATCACTACTTTTATATTTTAAAAACAAATCCATGGTTGAGTTTCCTGCACCATGCACAATTACCGCACAACACTATATGTATGAGCAGAACAGTGCCCTTTAATCTGTTCTGGCATATATATCAGGAAGTACAGAGCATCAAACTTACAACCAAGCAATGAATTTTAGCTCTATATTATAACGCAACTTGTCTTCATTTCATGCATAATGTAAAAAGTGAGTAGGCAATAGAAACAGGGAAATTTTCTTTACCATCCACTATTTAAAATAGTGCAAAGCACATTAAAAATTAAACAAAACACAACATATAGTTAAAAAGTGACAAAAGTTCCTTTTTAAAATGAAGCATTTATTATACATTATTTATTACCATCATCATCAAAGCTGTCCTTTGGTGGAGAAAAGCGTGTAGTACTGCTCACACGGTCAGACGATTTAGTCATAGTATGATGAGCACATGAATTGTACTTGGTGATATTTTCCCTAATCTGTATGTGTTCATTTCGCCGTGTACAATAAAGACGCGCTACAGAGATGTGGATCAATAGGGTCATACCTGATGACATGCCCCACATGGGGATAAATACTGCTGCAAGTATCAGGCTGCTTTCATTGGTAGTGGAGCTTTCTGCTTCATACACGCCATATACGAGTACTGGAATACCAAAGAGGAAGAACATTATAGGAAAAGCGGCCAATGGAAGAAGTTGTTTAAGAGCCTTCCAAAACTGGTCACCATCTGTGATGCTATCTATTTTTAGTCTCAAACACACCGTGTAAGCCATTTTCATCACCACGATCACCATGGCAATTGATGCCGCAAGAAGTATTACCAGCGCTGGAATTGTCCAAAGAGCAAACAATTCAATTTTAGCATCAGGATTTGTGCCATTGACATCAGAAATGTAGCATCCAAGCCGGTCAATATGATAAGACTCGGTTATGAGCGGTATCGTAGCGAAAATTACTGGTACGAGTAGTGAAGTAACGACATACAATATTTCAAGCTTCTTCAGATTCTTGTAGAGCACTCCAAAACAGAACAGATGAACAGTTAACCAAGCCGTGAAGAGTAGTTTAACCCATTGTGTGTACATAACCAACCATCCAATTGTATTGCACAAGCGTCCGTAGACTATCGGGGACTTCTCATAATTCACGAAAATAATCTCCAGAGTCTCTACCGTAGAAAAGGCCAACGCAGACAATACCTGATAAAGAGCCAATCGATAAACAATCCTTCTGTGGAGCTTCAGAGCAAATACCATGATGGCGGCCAGTAGGCACACCAACACGGAGGCACCGTTGAGTACGCAGAATAGGATTTGCACGGAATAGTCATCATCAGAGATGTTCATCGTGGCCTTAGACGCTCTTTTTAATAGCATGAGTCCAAGAGATAATCTAGTGTTGATCGGCTCCTTAGTGGCGGATCAAGAATTGGCTACGCGCATGCGCACTGCCGCTGGGGAGACTCCGATCCGCATACTAAGAGTTCGTGTCATTGTATAGGTATGCACAGCTCACAGGTGATGATGTGCTTATAGCAATGTCGCGCCACGTTCATATCACTCGACGATAGCTGAGATACCTCAAAGGTATATTGTATTCGAATTAATGCCCACATCAGCTGATGCTTGGACTTCTTCAAAATTATGTCATTACAGATCACTGTTGGCAAAAGTGTAGACAAAAAAAGATAGTTGAGGTACATGTAATTGTCTCCATATAGGGCACCAGGAGAAATGAGGTTTTCTGTTGTCTGCTTTGCTCTGGAAGTTGGCATGTAATTTGTGAAGGGGTTAGTAGGCAGAGTAGCTTTACTGTACACTTTACTTGTATTAACTCATTTATACGCTAAACTGATTGTTAAAGTGCAAGCACTACCCCTGCCAGCTACCTATATGATCTCAATAGGCAGCTGTAACCACACATACGTTAGCCTCATGTCTAGACAGCAACTATTCTGACCACTAACAAAGGGAAATCTGATACAGTTATTCATTACTTAGTAGTATTTTTATTGTATAATAAATAAACACCAATGTAAATAAAAATGTGTACAAAGTAAGATGGTAGATGTGCACACAAAGGATGCAGTTAATGAAAACAGAGGGAACCTTAGCTTCTGCAACAGCCAGATCAATCACGCTGGATCTGAATGCTCACCCCTGTGATGATCTAGCACTTCTTAGGCACATGATGGAAGAGCGCAAGAGAGAAACTAAGGCAGCATCTTCCCCAAGCAATCTTTGCGCCATCACTTTGCTCTTGCTTGGTTGATAGAAGAGAGGCAAGTCTCTTGTATGTTACAGAAGCACACTCCCCATTCCTCCTGATGTGCTAAATACTAGTGGATTGAAGGAGCCATGTTCTACTTCCTGTACACATTGGTCATAAGACCTCTGCTTTTGGCGTTCATGAAGGCGGTATGCTGATGGTAACTGCATTTTTCGATAAGAGGGAGCATTTGGGTGGAAAACACGTACATCAAAAAATGCCCGTTGGTGATGATCACCCCAAAAACCTTGTGTGCTGACGTCAAGATGAGCACCATCTTCCGAATTCAAAGTTTTAATGTGATATGCAGCAGTTCTCCAGTTAAAGCTTGCAACGATAGTTCTATACATACATTGGGACATACCTCAGTCAACAGATTAGCTGTAAAATCATTGTGATGTATAGATGGAAACCACCTGTCGGGCAGGTGAGTGCAAGATCTGTGGTAAAAGAACTGCCGCAGACACAGTGGCTTGGTAGGTTTGATGGTTGCCAATTATAGCGAAGACACATGGCATCATGGAACACACCCTTGTGGAGTGCAAAACTATGATCACTGACAGGCAGGGACTGAAAGCCAAGATAAGGTACCATTTTCATTATTGAGAGCCATAGATCGCACTTGGGCAGGAGACAGGATAGCTTTGAGTCACACAATTTCAGAAGAGTGTAATTGTTGTCTCAGTGAGTGAATTGTTGCCTTGGCCTGTTTTTGATCAACAAGGGTGTAGTGAGGAAGATCCATGCACTGTGACACTATACAGGAGACGAGAGGGGCTGTGATGTTTACAGATGAGGAATATTCAAATGAAGCTGATACAGTGGGGTTAGGTATGGTAAGACCACCAAGCCATGCTGGAAGAGTGAAATGGTCCCTCTCAGTATCACTGATGCTGTCACGTCCTGTGATGGAGGGTATGAAATGGAGCCTGACTGCATCCTCAAGTGGCTGGAGTAGTGAAGATATGTCAGGTATGGTGCGAAGGAAGAAAGTCCAAAGCCCAGACACACCATGAACAAAAGCACATTAGGCAGCATGAGGTTGAGTCTTGGCAATCAATTAAGGATAAGCTGAGAATGGTAGACGTCCACACTTTCACTTTGTTGCTGATGTAGCTCTCTAGAAAAGATCGACTCCCTAGTGCTGCACCAAGATGGCGCTTCCCTTCAGATGTTATACCAGTGCCAGAGTATAGTTCTTTTGCATCATGCTCACACAGCAAATAAAAATTCTTAGGTGTGAACGCAGTACGCCAATAGACACACCAAATCAAGTGTGACCGTCACACCCAAGCGCTGCATGGCGATTTCACCCAAAAAGCAGAAAGGAAAAAAAAAGGTCATGTATTGACCTTTTTTCGAACCCATAACGATCTGCACTACAGCCCTGTACCTAACTCCACAAGCTATCACGACATGAATGGTTTATACATAACTAATTAAATTACCCTTTATCCCACAATTCATAAATACAAACTAAAAATGAGTGAAGGCCACACCAAATAATGGTGTGAATTCACGCGAACTCACTCGATGGTGTGATATCACACCAAATATAAAATTTAGTGTGAAGGTCACACCAAAATTCACATGAGCTGTGTGAATTCACACGAGCTGTGTGGATGGCACATGAAATATAAATTTAGTGTGATGGTCACCCTTTAAAAAACGTACTACCGGTGTCTATAGGTGACTTCACACTTTTTTATTTGCTGTGCATGTTGTGGTTTAACAGTCAACGGCCATGTTTTCCCAGGGTTGACAAAGTATCCATAGGGGGGACCAGATGATAACATGGTACGCCAGGCCTTACGATTAAGTAGTGTGCCACCTGCAGTAGCATCGTCGGCATACCAAACCTGCTTGGTGTTTGCGCTCTTCAACTTCCCAATCAAAGGAACAGTTGCGACAGCATATATGGCCATGGCAAGAGGGTCTCCCTGGGTTGTTCTATCCCCATCTATAAAGAGAGAAGCATTTTCTCTGTATGTGTTTGTAAGTATAGTGGCAAGTGATGGACACAATTGGTGGATATTCAAGACTGAGAGCAACTTGTAGAGGGAGTTGAATGCATGCGTTGTTAGCATCAACATGCAGGACAGCCTCAGTCATTGCATCATGAAAGATGCGACACATTGAATGTATGGCAGCTTCACAACTAGCTTCATGCATGTCCAGCACAAAGCTGAAGAGTACCAGCAGCCTCTAGTACATCAGACTTGATAACAAAAAGAACTGCCTTGCAAATAATTCTTTTGACTATCTCAAAATGGGGTGCACTCCTGGACATTTATCGAGGGCAATAAGACGGTTGGCAGTGAGTGCTGCAAGACCTTGAGGGTCAACATAAGTCGTACATATTTTTCGTGCAACCAATTAAGGCGAGGCTATTGCAAAGATCATTGGAGGCACGCTGAAGAGAAGTGCACAGCGTCTCCAACCAAGAGCATCAAGAATAAAAGTACCAGCTGATCCATTTGTGTAAAGAGCACGCAGCCGCCCGAATTGAAGCCCTATCCAATGAATCAAAAATGACAGGATGACTTGGCAGTTTTGGAGTAGGAAACGACAAAACAGCGCATGGATGAATAGGTTGACCAAAAGGGTGCTTGCTTATCAGCTCTTCACGACCAGTGGGTATTGGATTACAGTGCTCCCTTCAGTCCCTTGATCGTACGGAAAATAAGGCACATTCATTGGGTGTTAGGAAAATTGTCCGGCCCACTGCTCTTTGAGGGGCCCCACCGCGCTCATAATGATTTAATGCATGTTATATGGTTTTGGTTAAGCGAATTAGGCATGGAGCTCGAGCCGGTGCGGCAGAGTATCGCATTGCGTGCGCGCGAAGTGGATCATGGAGCATCAAACTATCGCAATAAGGCCCCCCCCCCCCCCCCCCCCCCCCCCCCCCCCCCCCGGGCCCACCAAGGCTAGTTGCCCAGGGCCCACGACAGTCTAAGTCAGGCCCTGCAGTGCTCACACACACACACACACACACACACACGCACACACACAGATGATGATAACCACTGACATACAGGACATTCACTCAGTCCAAACACCACCACACTGTTTAGCTAACACATACTGTTCCTGCATGATCACATGAGATGCATGATCACATGACGCCTTGCTAGATTATACGCTGAACGCGTAAAACAACCAAGCCCATGCAAGCATGTATATTGTATCAGGAGTTACATGACATCCAATGGAGTTTTTGAAAAGAAATACTAAGTGTGGACCAATCACAAAATGAAAATGCACACAGAATAAAGTTTTGTAATTTTTATCCGCAAAAATCATTGGCTGTCGAATGGCTGATACCACTGAGGAGATCATTGATGAATGGGATGAAGCCCGCAGTCCCCACACATACTGATGCCACCAACTTTCTCGCAGAGAATGTTTTTATTTACTTGCCAGTACAATTTAATTAACAAGTAAATTCCGTGGTAGTCATACAGACTGCAAGCTGTTCTATAGAAGGATATGAATGCGACGAAGATTGTAATTGCATTCCGTAGCAATAATGAGTCAGGCAACGGTTATTAGAACGTAAAAGCAGCTACTAGCTATTAGGCTTGCCTAATGGAAGTGGAAAGTCGTTGTGCATGCTACGCATTTTTCTGCATGTGGATACTATTATCTCAGTAGTACAATTAAAAATCCCGTGCATCGCAGTCATACAAGCAGGTCTATGCAAGGATGGAGATGAATGCGATGAAGTCCGCACATAATACAGAGATGAATGTGCATGGCCAGATTTACTACGTTTTATGACCCAAATAATGAAAAAGTGGTACCAGCCTTCCTTTACCATGCAGGTAGTAAATAGTACTAATATGTAGTAGAGGAAGACTATAACCACATTTGCTTTCGAGGCATGTACATCTGAATGTATGGTTACTGCCGTATGCGATTGCGGATTGCCCCAGCAGCTTTGTATGCAGACTTTGCAATTTTTTCAATTTTGTATTCAGTCAATTGCAAAAAACAATCGCATTTGCCTAGATTTATTACATTAATGAAAATGTGGTACCAGCCTTCCTTTGTGGTAGTAAATAGGACTGTGTAGTAGAGGAAGACTTTAACCATCCGGCTTTGCTTTTATTTCATATATCTGTAGCGTGAGCTGCCTTGAATTGTGCATTGCCCTGCATGGGCTATTGAGACTGGAATAATTTTGCATTTAGAAATTAAGGAGGCAGCTGATATAATGGCAAAGAAGGCTTACTGTGATAGGTACTCTAAGTCAGTTGCCCTTGTTCTCCGACTAACAGAAATGCTACATGGTTCTGGTCGTGTTATACATGGAGATAGTGCTTTTGCCTCCGTTGCTTGCTGTACTGCTTTGCTTGAGTAATACATGTATGTATGGAGCTTATCTGTAAGGTGTAGGGGAAGGGGCACCAGAACCCGTGACAATCCCGCTTAACTTGAAGACCTAGCCTGCACTCCCCCCCCCCCCCCCTCCCCATGCCGTGACGGATGGGAATTATATACGTGTTTTAGGCATTTTTAAAATGAAAGGACATTTTTTCAAGCGCAAGCATGCTAATGACTGTTTAGAAAACGAGTCATTTTCGTTTTTATCTCAGTAAGCTAAAGATCTTACTTGTCCCATACTTATATTAGTGCTTTGGTAGCGGGCGAACAAATAAGAACGTGTTTTGCGGTGAAAAAAATGTTTGAAACATAACATTGGAATGCACCCCGTTCCCAGTCCCTGTGGAATCAGTTCCGTGGTAGTCAATGCTTGCAATTAGGTGAATAGACAGAGATGAAGTCCACACATACAGAGATGAATGTGCTGACCCTTAAAGATGACTCAAGCACACAAGAGGATCTTCTGAAAACCAGCGCACAAAAGCCGCCTCTCTCAACGAGAGTGAGAAATGCTCTGGTCTTCGTTATGTGCTGGTTTGATGTTCTTGTCATCGACTGCGCCATCTCTATTCTTATTCCTTTCTTTCCCATTGAAGTGAGAGCCATGCATATCATGTAGTATGGTCATGTATATAGTTAATCGAGCCTATATACGTGTCCCTATAGATGTACATGTATACGTACCTTTGCTTTGCTGGCGTTTAAATAACCATAGATCTAGATAGATTGATGACCTAACGTAACGTTAGGTCATCAATCTATGAAAAAACTGAGCTGGTGCATTCTCTTCACGCCGCAGGCCGGTCAAAAAGGCGTCACCTCAACGGTAATCGGAACTATCTTCAGTGCGACTCCCTTCTGCGTTGCAACACTTTCGCCGTTTTTCGGATATTATGTTAGTTAACTGGCGTCTGTGTTTGGATGTGCACACAACTGACACGGTCTCTCGATTGCAATCCTCTTTACTGACTTTATTTAGGCCTCTTCAATTGGAGTCCATTTTATGTTGCTAATGGGCTCCTTTGCGTCTGGAGTGTCGTTCATCTTATTTGGGTATATAACAACAGCGCATAATGTGCATGCATGTGTGTTTACGCTCTTTGTGCATAATACGTACAGCCTTGTCACCATGATAAGTGCAGACGGAGGAATATTCGTTGCAGTGTGCTTCGTCATTCGAATCTTGCTGGGAGCGGCGGTAGCCATGTTTTCTACGGCAGCCTTCGCCATGGTTACAGCATTGTACCCCGATAACATTGGACTTGTGATGGTAAGGTTTTGTGTCAATATGTCTTGTGCAAAAATATTATCATAGACTCAATTTGACACCCCCTTTGCTAATAGGGTTTGACTGAAGTGGCTTCCGGCATTGGATATGCTATTGGACCTCCAGTTGGGAGTGGCCTTTATGCGGTAGGTGCATATGACATCAAATAGATTGAAGAACGTTTGATGATAATGCCGGAACTCTTGTCTTGTAGGTTGGAGGGTTTAAGCTTCCTTTCATTGTCATTGGAGTACTTCCAATACTTTGTCTGCTGCCATTATATCTCGTTCTCCCACAGAACAGTAAGCCTTGGCCTCTCCCCCGTACTTGTGTGTGGTCAGCAATGTTTTACCTTAATTATATAGACATTTCAGCGGAGAAGCTACCTGCAAAAGCTGTTTGGAGACTGCTTAGGAGTATTCAAATGTTGTGCATAGGCAAGTGTGCCGCATGCATTTAATTAAATTGAAAAAATAAATAAATCCAAACTGACCAAAGCGATCAGGTCATTAATTTATAATTAAAATACGAACACGCATTCAAAATGTTCGTTATTTTATTTTATGATTCAGTTCTTTTTATATTGGTTTATACTTGTAATTATGACAAGTTTTGCTTCCCCCTGCAACAAACAGTTTTGTGCTGTGCTCTTGCTCTGGCTGCATTTGGCTTCATTGATTCCACCCTATCATTATTCATGGTTAAACAGGTATCCGCTGTATATTAGTACCAAACGTACATGTACATGTATCTCGGTCACGCTAGCTTCATGCTGATGTGGTCAATATTGGACTGGCATTCTTTGCTGGTACAGGGATATACTTGGCTGCTGCCCTGTGTATAGGGCCCTTGATAGACAAGTTTGTAAGTTAATTGAATATCATTCCGGCAGGCCGATCCGCATATTGCTGATGCATACATGCACCACCATAGGGCTCAAATATTTAATTAACCCCATGCAAACACGTATCTATTGACTGATCCCCAGACGATTAATCCTCCTCTCTACATTGCAATTCCATCGAATCTTTTTATACATTGCAGGGTTCCAGAACTTTCATCATTTTTGGACTACTCATATCTGGAGCAGGGTTCTTTTTTATAGGGCCTGCTTTCTCAACTCCGTATGCTCCGCCATGCACTTTCCCAATTACCTCATCACCTTTTGTTCACAGGAAGCTCTGGTTGACAATATCATCATTTGGTGTAATAGGATTTGGTTGTGCTTTGGCCATTGTACCCACGTGCTCCGATTTGTTGAACATTGCAAAGTAAGTGAAAGTAGTATGTAGCTGCTGGCTGGTGATTGTGCAATGTGATTAGCAATGGCGGATGTGAATGTGTGCAAGCATCATATGCAATGATGATGTGTGTGTAGATCATTGGACACAGGCTACAGCCCTGATACCCTCAGTGCGGTCATTTCTGGGATTGTTGTTTCAGCCATGTCCTGTGGGTGAGAAATATATGTCTCATCGAAGCAAAATAATCACTCCATGTATTTCTGTGTGCATGCAGAGAACTGATTGGACTTTTCATTGGAGGAGTATTAACTGATCATCTTGACTTTCAAACTAGTGCTGTGGTGAGTAAAACATACATGTACATGCATTAATTAAACCTATGCATGCATATATATTATTTGCACACTTGCAAGAGTATAAAAAATTCCAGCACAAAATTGATATTTGCACACAGCATCCCATGAAGTAACCTCTGTCATTTAAAGTGTCACAGTGTGTGTGACATTACAAAAGAAGAATCAATACTGTATGTCTACCTGTAGCATGAAACAAATCTATAATCTCTCATATTCATTGATAAATGTACTTACTTACTACTAGAACATTGCATGCAAATGCATGCAAATGTATACATGCATCAGCACATGTACATATATGCACAGAAACATGTTTGCACCCTAAAATCCTGGCTCTATTTCACAGATATGTGGTGAAGTTCTTCTAGCTCACGTAAGCCTCCGATAATCCTTAATAAGTCATATTCCAAGACCTTCCATCCTAACAGGGAACACTCGTTCTTCTGTTGACACTCTTGGGAAGATATCTCCAAAAGCAAAAATAGTACTTATTATGCCTACTTTTACTGCATTGTTTATTTCATGCAAGAAAAAAACAGTTGTATTTCATATTGTGTGCCTGTGTCTGATCATGAGAATGCATGTTTGTGCATATGTGTGGGTGTGTTGGTGCATATGCCTAAGTATAATGCCTGTTATTTGGGCAACCTCACAATGTGTCAATTGCAATTCTAATAGTTACATACATGCATGAGTGATTAATGCACAGGATTGCATGGCCCTTCAGAGCAGATAGCTGTTGACTTATGAAACAGAATATGATTGGTACGGCGTTAATGTTTTCATGTCTTTGTATTTATAAATGTACTTCTCAATGTGACCTTTGGCTTTGATGTGCAGTATGGCGAAAAGAAACTTGTGAATCATGGTTGACAAGTTAGGGGTTAATCTTGGTTTCTCCTTCTGTATATCTGTATCTGTATTTTTTCCATGCAGTTTATGTGTTATTTCATGGACACCTGCTATACATGTACAGGGACAATTACATGTATCATAGAAACTGTCACATTAAAATTTTTAAAGAAAAAATAAAACCACTGTTGAGATTACTGCTGTCCTTCCTTATTGGCTGCTGTCGGGGGAACCAGTCCGCTATGAGGAGGGAGTGCTGGAGGAGATATGGTGTGACCAGGTTCTGGTGGCTCACCACAACTTTTTTGGCTCTCCGTGAGGGGATTGCGGGCATTATTACCTGGTCCCGCTTCTCATCACTGGTAGAAGTGTCCTCCAGATATCTCGAGCCACATATACCTGGATCCTTACAGTTTCCTTGATATTTGGATTCTGTGGTGTTCCCTGACACTATGGTGGCAGTCTGTGTCTTTACTGGTATCATTGGTCCCTTGGTCTCTCCTGGTCCCTTGGTCTTCCCTGGTCCCTTGGTCTCTCCTGGTCCCTTGGTCTCTCCTGGTCCCTTGGTCTCTCCTGGTCCCTTGGTCTCTCCTGGTCCCTTGGTCTCTCCTGGTCCCTTGGTCTCTCCTGGTCCCTTGGTCTCTTCTGGTCCCTTGGTCTCTCCTGGTCCCTTGGTCTCTCCTGGTCCCACCGCGCGGAAGTGTATCGTATGCAGAGTCATGCAGACCCGGCATATGTTACGATATGCTGATGCATATGCAGGAATGCTCGTATCGAGATACATATTGGAACCAGTATGTTGAATGTTGAGTATGAAGATCAGAATGCGGATACGTGTGCAGAGGTGGCAAAGTGTGGACCAATATCGGGAGGAAATGCAGATCTGTGATGGGTAGAAATGCGGAGTAGTATGTAAGGAAGAGTAAATATAATTATAAACTGCAACTGGCCGGTGCTGCTTTGGTATACAAGCGAACTGCAATCTTGGGGCGCTATTAATTTGGGGAGAGCGGTCTCGGCTCCAAATTATATCCGCGACCGTGCACATGCATATGGTTGCCTTATTACTGATATGACCTATACAGTCACTAGTGTATAACTATAGACAGCCAAAACAAGTCCCTCGTGTCGCTTACCAGTATATTTTACATGTATGTCTATGTATAACTTTTAAAAGGGGGCGTTTGCTTGCGTTGCATGTAATATAGATAACGTCATTTTGCGGTTGCAAACCATGTTCTCTACTAGTAAACTGATAAAGCGGCACTGAAAGTAGTCTGGAAACTTGTAAACGTAGATGCCAAGCTAGACGATTTTTCCAACGATGGCGACTGCCCCTGACGGCATGGGTTCTCGCTGTTGTCCGTCTAAAAACGGTAAGCGGGTTATGTATACTAGTCTAGTACTACTAGTACACGTACATGTATAATTTGTATATAGGTACCAGCACATGCATGTGCTGGTACGTGTGATAGTTTTGCCGTTTTGTATGCAGTGTGTATCTTGCATAGCAGTTTGCTTGCCACATGCATTATCTTCATCTGTTAATAATTCTGATTGTGACCTTTTTTAGAGCACATCTGGTGTTATTTATATTAGGCCCCTTAAGTTTCTCCGTATACTGCTTCCACCAATTTGTGATCCAATGATTGTGCTTATGCGAGAGAAACAGCCCCATGGAGTTTTGGGCACACAAAATCTACACCATCGTCCTAATGCCTTCCTTTGGTGTAGCATACCTAGTCCAGTAGTGGTGTCCATCACTGATGGAGACAAACATGTTCAATGTGGTGATACATGGATGGGACAAAAGTCTGTGTGTAAGTATTCTACAGTGTACTGGCCTGACCTTGAACTAGCATAGTGTACCTTCAATGTGCCTGCTATGGGAGTATGTTGGGCATTGTTTGGAATCAAGTTTTTCTTTTGCCCTTTAATGTACAATACTACAAATCTTTTACATGTACATGTACATGCATTTGGCAGTCTGATATGTCTGTGTGGGTGTTCTGTGTTCCTGCATTGTGCCAATTAATACATGTACACAGGTGGCCTGACCTTGAACCAGAATGATGTCTCTGCTATGCATTATTAAGGAATAAGGTGTGCACCATTTGGAATGAGGTCAAAGTACGTGTTCCAATGTTGTGTCCAAAGTTCAATTACATGAATGTACACAGGTACAACAGGTACAGACATCTGTGTAAGAGTATTTTTCTGGCTTGAACTTGAGCCAGAATGATGTCCCCAATCTACCTGCTATGCATTATTAATCGGTAAGGTGTGCGCTATTTGGAATGAGGGCAAAGTACATGTAGGTGTTCCTGCAAATTATGTTGTAAGTTCAATTACATGTACATTTAAATGTACACATTTATAACAGGTACAGACATCTTTGTAAGGGTGTTTCTTCTGCCAGGCTACATGTGTATGTCCCCAATTTTACTGCTATGGAATTTAAGGTGGGCGGTCATAGGAATGAAGGCAAAGTGTTCTTGCATTGTATTGTACACATGTAGACAGGTACAGACATCTGTTTGGGTGTGTTTCTCTGGCTTGACCTTGAACCAGAATGAAGTCCCCAATGTGCCTGCTATGCTAGGAGTAAGGTGTGTGTTAGAGTGATGTACATTTTCCCGCATTACAAACGACACTAAACATGTAAACCATGTACACATGTACACAAGTACAGATGTGTTTCTCTGGCCTGCATGACCTTCAACCAGAAGACTTATTGTGTAGAGGGAGAGAAAGTGTCATGTGATGAGTGAGTGCATGAAGGGAGGGGCATATGGGAAGTGGAGGGGTTTGCAATCGGATATGGGAGGGAGAGGGGAGGGGCCACAATGAGATGCCCAATGTGCTTGCTAATGAAGGTTGTGTATGCCCATAAAATTTCAGCAGTAAGATGGCGTGCTGTTGTATTTGTATTATTATACCAATACAGGTATGGACATCTATTTCTGAGTGTTCCTCTAATCCTCTTGGCCTCACCTTGAACCAGAATGGTGTTCCCATAGTGCCAGCATTGTATTATTAAGGTGTAAGGTGGGCGCTATTTGGAATGTAGGCATTTTCCTAGTTCACTGAAATGTACACATTTATACGCAGGTAAGAGTGTTTGTCCTTGAAACAAAATGACATTCCCATGTACCTGGGGAATTTTAAGGAATAAGGTGGGTGCTGTTTGGAATGATAGTGCATTGTATGTTCACTTAAATGTTAACATGTACACACGTATGTACAGACGATTCTGTGTAAAGGACCAACTGGCTTGCAGGATGTGTGAATGTGGGCAAGTATTTACTTGCTCCCTGCTGAAGATGTATGTCACTCTCAACACCACTGCATGTGTATGTGACTACAGATCTATGTGCATGAGTGTGAAGATGTAATTCTTTTCCCCTAACAGATGTCACCCTGGTACTACATGGATCTGCACATTAGATGGGTTGAATATTGGTTGATTTAGCTCAAGATCTCATCAAAGAACTCCTGAATAAGATTCCTTTGAACACCCTAATTTTTGGTGTAATATTGTTCACTTACATGTGTTTGTTTTTAATCATGAACCGATGATCATACAAATTGCTCTAATATGATATTAATATAGTTAGGTTGACCCAGATACCACGACCTCGAAGACACTTTGCAATCAATACGTTTGATATCAAATAAGATGTATGGTGCCACGCCCCTTAAGCCATCACGATCGATGACGGATGTATAGCTACATGCAGTCAACCTAAATGCAACAAGAATGCTAATGTTAATATTATAAGCTAAGAGTGTTGAGCTAGCTTATGATGTAACCTCGGATATTGTGTTATTATATTAATATATCAGTGTTGTTGGCTTGCTATAGAGGCCAACTAGCTCCGCCAGCATATATATATACAGCGTATAATGTTATTACCATAGAGTTAGTATGACGTGATCGAGGCAGATAGTTTTTACATGTATATATACGTCGTCGTCGTAATACACAGTACATGCATATGGTATATAAACGTTTATGCATGCATATATGTCCGACATGCATGCATAATTATTGTTTAATATGGGGAAGAAATAAACTATAAATTATAATAGGCCAGAGATATTCTAGTTAGAGTTACATCTAGGTACAACTAAAATATGAATATACAACTAATACAAGTACATGTATAAACAACATACGCGAATTTCTGTCCTGGCCTGCTAAGCCTAAGCTCAGTATACTGATATAGCTACATGTGCATGCTCTGCTAGAGTGCATTCCGATATCATTTGCCGCGTCGATCGCGATCATATGCATGCATGTAGTGATTATATACATATTATATGATTAAAATAATAGACACGTATGGTTTACATGCATGTTATGATCTATCTATAACACAGGGAACAATTTACAAATTGCATAGCAATTTTGCTCCGCAAAATCGAAATTGATTAGCAACTTGGTTCAGTTGCATCGCAATTCATTCCCGCCGAGATGTGTGATGATTCTTCATTTGAACACAAAGCAGAGCACAGCTATCCCACGGACACGCCCGCGTGCATTTGGTCAATGGATCGCTTTCAGGCGAACGAGTCAAACGACTACTTTCCCGGTTCCCCAGTTCTCCCCCCCCCCCCCCCCCCCCCCCCCCCGTCACCATCACATTTAAAAGTTTTAATATTTGTAGATTTTGTCCACCCATATTGGCACTGTCGCGTACGCGTTCTGGCATATTCATGTGCAGTACGTACATGTACCACGTAAGTTTGCGCGTAAACGTACATTTTAATTACAGTCGCGGCTCGGAAATAAGCACATTATCACCTCCGCAAATAAGCACATTAGCGGTATTTTTAATGTGATTCACCCAGATCTTATGGTAACTGTTGGTGTACTTAGCAAAACCCTATCGATCTAACCTTCCTTTGTGTAATGAGTTTCATAGTTTACACAACAGTAAACAGGGTTGCACTCTATGTACACATTTAATTGAATGCCTGTAGATCCTCCTCCCAGCAGTTATTAAACAAATACTACTACTACCTTCACCCTTTTACTAGAAAGAAAACAAACTTACCTGTACAGTACCATGTACATACACACCTCACCCTTATACATAAAGACTGGCTCTAGATGGGCAGCTGATGACAGATAGACAGGTTGCCAGCTCACTGTTAGTACAGGACAACACAAACGGCATGATTGAGATGCATCAGTATGTGCATCATGTGAATGTAGCATGTCTGCGTACAATATGAGTGAAGGAATTATAGCACAATACAAACCGTACTCACATGCTTGTGCATTTGCACCATGCTGATTGAAATGGTCATTTGGTACGACAAATGTGTATGGTACCGTACAAATTGTAGCAGCAGCATTACATGCCAAAACTGGGACATCAGAAACTGCTTTATATCTAGGACAGTTTTGCCAACCATTCATACGGAGAACACAGATCAATTGCGTTCAGGTCTCTGGCTCATTGAGGCAGATGGACGTTGCGGACAAATGTCTGTGGAGTACGATCAGGTAGGCTGGCTGCCACGGGGATTAAGCTACATGTAATGCTGCTTCTTTGTATGTGTAGGAACCATACACACTTGTGCATATGCATCTGAACATGTACATCACCTAATCTAAAACAGTACAGTACAGGTACATACAGTTAGCCATGTGCAGAAAAGTAAATTGTACGCATGATAGACATCTGCACTGTGCAAAAAGTTTGTTATACGATAGTGTATATTTATGCGTTTATTTGAGGAATGCGCAAAATATACCCTGTGTAGTATATTTGAAGTGTACGACCGCGTATATTTGAGAATACGCAAGTGTCAAATACGTCACCGTTTATATAAGCACACCTTCAAAATATACGATAGTGTATTCTTAAGAGTATATTTGAATATACTGTACTTCTGCGTATATTTCATTCCATAAAATCCCACTGTTTACATAAGTATACCATAGAATTAATTCATGAGTGGCCAGTCCCGTACCCGGACCCACGTGAGGTAGGAAGGTGTGTAGGCATCGAAGTCGGAGTGCTACTTTGCTTCTATTAATGCTGCTGGACGTCAAAGGTTAGCTATATACATGTATGTCTGCTTGGTGTATATACGGCGGTAAATTTTGTGAGCGGTAGGCCGGGCCCATGGTGCATGGCTATGGCCTATGCTAACTCGCCAGTTGAGTTTGGTCATGATCACATCGGATCCCAGTAAATGCTACAGTGGAAGCAGTAGAATGCCTGCACAGTAGACCTCTATTGGACCCCTGTACAAATGTTTGTGTAGTACGATACAAAAGTGCTCCAATTAGAAATGTGGTTAACTAACCGTGCATGTGATTTGTAGATTTTAGGCGGGCTATTTCATGGTCGTGTTGAATCGCGCTGAGATCAGGGTTTTGATCGTTAAATGGCAATAGTTCGTCTTTCCAGAGTGTACAAGTTACCGGTATTATGTGTTGCAGTTGCTAAAGAATGAATTCACCTTTCTCTATTTGCACTAGGTTGGCAAGTGTCCTAAGTGTTCCCGTTCGGTTGAACAACCGAAATGATAGAACAACAGGCACAATGGAGCGCGATATAAAAAGGTATAGGCCTATTCATTTGTTGTGTTTTGCTAAGGTAACTTGCAGACTCCGACCGGACGGTACGGTAAGTGTTTAACCCGCACTGTTCCATTGTTTTAAGTCAAACATCGGAGATAGGAGACAAGAAAGGTAAGCATATCACTTACCCGATAATGTATCTGTTGCTTTATATATAGAATCATGTATAAACAGAACGAGGATATGATATGTGGTGAGTGAAATATTTTTTTTTACGATATGAATTTATTGTTCGTATTCTGTACAGGTGTCTTGGATCGAATATATGCAGATTGCCGCCTCGGACTGTTAGTTTGTTGTTTTGTTGTACATGTGCAAAATGATTAAAATTTTAAATTGACTAAACTGGATCGGGAACGAGGGGTGGGAGTGGTAGGAGGATAATATACGACTAGTATACGGTGACCGACAACGTAGCCACAAAGTGAATTCAACGGTTTGCTAAGCAACCACAAATGTCACGTGATCGGTTATATTTGAATATACGCACCTGCGTATATGGTTCTATACGCTGGTGTGTATATTTAAGGTGTATATTCAAATATACGCTATAGAATACGCTATCGTATAACAAAGTTTTTGCACAGTGCTGGCTGCTAACATGCCCTTACCCCTTTTGTAGTGTGGAGAACCCGCCAGTTTAGCTTCGGGTATTGTTTATAAACATGCGTGTGCCTGCTCTGTACAACATGGTTACCTAGTTCAGCCTTTTTATTTCACTGAGCCACACTGCACACCTGTAACACAATGAGTCCAATATTAGCATTTGACAGTTGTCTTTAATACCCAGCGCATGCAGAAAGCAACTCATCTCCACTAACTTGCTAAAATACTGTCTGTCAGGTGGTAAATAAGCAAACTGCAAAGCACACACATCGACATGTTGGAGGATGCTATGAAAGAGGTGTGGAAAGCACCATTCTCACAGCTTCGGCTCAGCATACTCAGTACTTACATGTACTAAGGCAATCACAGACCATACCAGGATACTGATATTGTACACTTGCTATTGTACAAGGTCCTGGCCATGCAGGGAGAGATTGCATGTGTAACTGGGGTATCACTGCTAGTGATCTTTCTTTTAATAGGCTAACCTTTGCACTGGCAGTGTCTTCAAATGCACGGAGAATGCATTTTAAGACGCTCATCTTTGCAATTAATTGCAGTGTATAGGATGGTACTAACCAAGGTAAGAAAAAACAGCTAGCCACCATTACCCAGTACACACAAGATAATGCATAGTGTCCGAGTGTCTCGTCTCACCGCGTGTAGGCAGAGCCACGAAAACGTTGTTGTGCATGCTACCTAAATCTTCACTTCAACTAAATGTATTCAGCATGACGACAGTTCGTGCGCTGTGGCCGGATCCCTGTGGCTAGCTCACGAAGAATCGTGGTCATGTTGAAGACGCAAATGTTGTGCATAGGCAAGTGTGCATGCAATAAAATAACAAAGTGAATTCAAGTTCAAGTCATTCAAAATAAACATGCATTAATAATGCAAATCATAAAATAAAATCTCTGATTTATTTTATTGTTATGATTCAATTTATTATTAGTTTGTATCATTATAATACATTCATTACATGCACATAATACATGTATAATTATTACACCAAGAATAAACACAGGAAATGGTTATGATGACTGGATCCTACTTAATATGGCCGTAGCAACACAACGAATGAGACATGTGTTTAAGCGACCATACAGTTCATGTCGAATAATATGGGGAGCCGTTTGTTGCAAAATTCCAAAATATCGTTCGATACTTTTGGTCTATGAATAACTGCTTGAAACATCGAACGCTCTTCAAACATCGAATGCATTATTCCGTATTCTCGAGTATCCGGAAGAATTCATTCGATCTTTGTAACCGTTATTCATGGACAATAAAGTCGAACGAAATATTCTGGATACTCGAGTATCCCGAATATTTCGTTCGATCATTGTGGTATACGGAAAACAACATTCATAGTCTCCGGATACCCAAAGATCGAATGCATTATTCCGGATTCTCGAGTATCTGGAATAATTCGTTCTATCTTTTGTACCGTTATTCATGAACAGCGAAAGTCGAACGAAAAATTCCGGACACTCGAGTATCCTGAATAATGCGTTCGATCTTTCCAGTATACGGAAACCGTCATTCATAACGTCCGAATACCTAAAGATCGAACGAATTATTCTGGATTCTCGAGTATTCGGAACAATCCATTCGATCTTTGACTCAAGTATCTCGTTCGATCTCCCATGCAGTATATCGGAACGAAATTTCCAGGAATTGGAATGGGTTTTACGTTAGGAAATTGTTGAGAGCTACAAGTAGAGGAGCATGGAGCCGATTAATCATTTGATACATGCATGGCCATGCAGTTCCGTCGCTGGATTGTGTTGTACAAGTCGACTTTATCAGTGCCATTTGACGGGCTATTGACTCAGTGGCAGCCGGTCATGAACGATGTACATGTACGGCATATATTGTGAAACAATCGATTCAACGCACCGGGCCGGAAACAATAAAGGAACCACATGCAGGAACAGCGAGGTTTACCATAGCTTCTATAGAGGTGTAGTTCTGTCGACTTAACTTTAGCCTTAATTCAGGGCCTTGGAAGCGTTTATATTGGAAAAGAACATAGCTCTATAACCTATAACGGACTTTAAGACTTTATAAGCAGTACTATACTGTCACTGAATGCAGCAGTCATGAGTTATCATACACCTGCAGCCTACGTAGCATCTATCTGTTCCTCTGGGTTAAGGTGCTAGAACAATCGTCACCTCTGTTCGAGAATACCAGATTTTTAAAGATTCAAAGTTCTGTTCCGTCCCATGAGGCACTGCAGAACGAGACCTTTTCTCTTTGCTCCTAAAGACTACCAAAAAAACTTTCACGATTATTGGACACCCACATGTTCAATTTGCTTTATCAACTGCTGATAGGGCATGCTTGCTCCCTGTTTCCTAGGCTAATGTATCCTCTTGGCTTTCAGTGATTTCATCACAAGGATTGCATCTACACCTGGAACCACCAGTTTTTTACTTTGCCATAAAGTGGTGGCTTGGACTTGACATATCTCAGGGGTCCAATTATGGCTTTAACCAGAAACTGAATATCCTTCACCCTCTTGGACATCATGCCACCACCTGTAAACATGGAGGTGATCTATAGTAACCCAGCACAACATCTTACGTGATGTGCCGGCCGAAACATGCCAACAGTGCATACAGATTGAAGCTAGCAATGACCTCACCACTGACCATAGCCATACCAGGCCTGCTGATCTAGTAATGACGAATTGGGCTTCTCTGCTTAATACCCTTGCCTTGATGGGGATGTCTGCAGGCTATGCTGCCCTAGCTGCTGAAGAGTGGAAGCATGTGACCAATGATGCCAAATGCTGTGAACTGGGCTGGCAGTGTGTTCCTCCTGTTACTTTGTTGTATGATGCTTGGGTCAGAGAAGCTGTAGAAGCTTTCTCCCAGTTGGCCTCCTGACTCACCACCCTAACATGCAGGCCCATGTCCACAGTGCTTAATGACTTTTACAGTAAGAGCCAATGCCACAGCCATCCTCACCAGGTGAAATGAGTATTAACTGTTTGTTCTGTTGTATCATGTGTGTATGTACATATTACATGACATTGAATGAAACATACAAAATGTCATTTTAATGAAGGCATACATATACATCATATCACTATAACATGAGTATAATTATTATAATTATATATATGTAACTGTCTACATGTCCGAGGCAAAGAATCTAGACAGCATAGCAGTGGCATTTGCTTTAACTAGATTGAGATTTAGCTTGCCATACAGGCTATTTAGGACAGCAGCCCTTGCCTTGTTGGAACTGGTTGCTAGGCGAGAGGCCAGACACGACAATGACTCCATGGCTTCAGCACCCTAAGCACCATAAGCTTCAACAACCATGGGAACACAGACCCACCCAAGCTCCCTGCACTTTCCATCATTTGCCTCATGCTTCCTCAGCTCAGTAGATCTGGCGGCTGCACCAGCTGTGAGTCCCGCTTCCATCAAAACGTTTAAATTGAGCAGTGATGTCACAGATAGGTCAAAGGCTGCTGGCTTACCCACAGACCAGTTGGGTACCAGGATGTCAGCTGGGCGGGAGTGGCTATGGTCAATGGTGAGGTTACTTCCTGCCTCCACCTTAACACACAAGTGGGCCCTGCGACAGGCCTCCGCTAGGGTGTCTCAGAGTTTATTGTGGTGGGAGACAACATCACCACCCTGCTTGCAGGTGAGAGCGTGATGGCCTAGGGGATCAAGCACACTCCCTGGACACAGAGCACATATAGCACCGCGTGCTAGAGGTGTCAAATTTTTTTAATTATTTATTTATTTATTCATTTATTTCACACTAAATAAGGTCATGGTTTAATGTTAAACATAGAAAGATACATACATACATAGAATAATGAATGGATGAATATGCGTCACCGTTCTCAAAAACAAGGCAATCTTCGCTAGCAAAGGTGCCCAGAACTGAGGTAGCATTACCTCGCTGTACAGCTACAGTGAGGCGTTGAAGTAGATATGGAAAGGACTTCACTTCTCCTGACACCTTACGAACACAACAAGCACGATCCTTTAAAAAAGAAAGAGTCTGTTTTCCAAACACACCCGGTGTTTCTATGACAACTGGAGTAAACAGATACATACTGGGCTCCATATTTGAGTATTTGTTGGATTTTCTTCTCTCAGCTCGGTCAGCAACTGCCCCTGCCTCCTGTGATGCAATTCTGCTATAGGAAGGTGCATAGGTGTCCACACATGTTGCACCCCATACATGTATAAGAAGTTTTCCACATCTCCATGGAACCAAGGTAACATATAGTAATATAGTATACATGTACATTATTATTATTATTATTATTATTATTATTATTATTATTATTATTTTTATTTAAAAGGATAAATACATAATGGATACATACAAATACACACAGAATGAACTAACATATCAATAGTCCATTGCATCCACCTGTATGCCTGCCACCTGCAAGGATCTTGCAAGAATAGCCCTGGAGTTGCTCTCACAAGCACAATGCTCAGTCTGCCATATAGATAATAATAATACTTACTACAATACAACCACATTACATATACACATACACTACATACAACTAAACTACTAATAGCAGTTTGGAGGTTGGGAGCTCTCTTGCCAGGATGGCTCCAGCAATGGACTGAACCAGGACCACATACAACCGACCATAAATTTCAGCCACAACTACTGCCTTGGGGGAGGTCTGGTGAATGGCCAGGAAGGATGCCAGCCTGGAGATGGTATCATGGGCCTGCTTACCCCACCAATGGGATGCAGGATCAGCCCAACTCTTGGCATTTGGATTCACCCAAGATGACAGAGCAGAGTGGTGAGGTAATGGTCAGGTCTAGTGTCGCAGGTTTGCCTCTGTCCCAGCCAGCAATGAGGATGTCAGCAGGTCTGGTGGGATCAAGGTCTCTGGTAAGGCCATGACCTCTCTCCACACTCACACTTAGGTGGACACGATCGCAGAGGTCAAATACCTCATCTCATAGACAATTATGGCGTATGACCACATCCCCCCCCCCCCCCCCCCCCCCCCCAATGCCTGTTGGTCACAGCATGGTGACCCAGAGGATCAAGTGAAACATTGGGGCAGAATGGGCATATGGACTGGCATGAATTATCTAACCCCAGCCACCACCCAATGGCCATCTGGTATTCGTTTGACTTCAGGTGCAGGTCCAAACAACCAGGGGAAGGGACAAATAATAGCCAGGAGGAAGCATGAGGAGCAGCCACTGACAGGCGGCAAGCTCTGTTAGCTGGGGGGTTGGATCATTCCTGACAAGACCTTCTGATGAATGGGAGAATTGACTGAGATGGAATTAGTGGCAGAGACCTGAGTGTTGAACACTGCCACTGCCTGTTGTAGGTGGATGTTATCAACTTTGCAAAAGCCAGCTGCAGCAGCATGGTGATAGAGGGAGCGAAGACCCAGACCACCAAATTTAGTCCTAGCTGTGCCTGGCTCCAGGCGTCATAGGTAACATTGATAGCTGAGCACATTGCAAAGCACTGCTTGACCTCAAGACCTTAGAGCATCTGAGGCCAGGCTCAGTGGGTAACCCTTGCTATGTGGACCATCCTGCAGAAGCTACTACATTTATTATTACTATTAGTATCAATTTTTTTTACTTGCAAGTTAGATCTGAGAAATGCATTTAACATGGTCTCTCGTCAGGCTATCCTAGAGGAATGTGCAAACCACTTTTCGGAATTGTTACCTTGGGTCAGTTGGTGCTATGGCCAACACCCATGTCTCTGGCACCAGTTAGGCATTCTGACATCCGAACAGGGAGTGCAACAGGGTGACCCTCTTGGTCCCTTACTTTATGCCTTGGTGCCACAGAAAGTTGTCATCTCCATTTCTAAAGATAGCTGTTGTGCTGATTTGCTCCTGCATTGTTGGTACTTGGATGATGGTGCCATAGCTGGTTCTGCGGTTGCTGTCAGACATGCTCTTCATTTCCTGGAAGAATTGGGCCCCCAACTTGGGCTCCACATCAACCATTCAAAATGTGAACTGTTTAGCCAGAATGCAGACTTTTCTCTGTTTTCCATCACAGATGAAGACATCAACTGAGCCAAACCTGGTCATCCTGGGTGTTCCCATAGGTGACTTCCAACACTGTTCAGCATTTATTTCATCTAAGCGTGCAATGGCTATAAAGCTCTTGGAATCCCTTGAAAGTGTAGGATCACAAGATCCTCATGTAGCTCTCATCCTTCTTTGCTTTTGTGGAGGATTTTGCAAGCTCTCCCACATAGCAAGGACAACACCCCCAGCTCTAGCTGCTAAGGAGCTTGCCTTATTTGACAACAATATAAGGCAAAGTTTCACAGAGTGCCTGGCCTTAGACCCATCTGATGCTAATTGGGACCAGGCTCAACTAAGCCTGTCTCATGGGGGCCTTGGCTTAAGATCTCTAGCTCTTCACTCTCCAGCAGCATAAACAAGAGTTCACTAGCTGACAAGGCAAGGCTGTTATCTGCATCAGCACCACATTTCTCCTCATGGCTCTCTATGATACCAACTCCTGGTCAGAGGGGGAGATGTTGTCATAAGAGATTATAACAACATCAGAGATATATACTGGCTGAGTCATTTCATCGGGCAGGCATAAGTGTTTAATGTGAAGCTGGAAGTGGGCTTAGCAATGACAACCGTCTCACTAGACCAGCTGACATTTTGGTTCCCAACTGGCACTGCAGCAGAGCAGCAGCTCTAGACCTCACTGTGATTTCACCGCTTAACTCAAATGTCATTGCCAAAGCGGGATTCACAGGGGGGTCAGCAGCTGCATCTGCTGAAGTCCGAAAGCACATTGAAAATGATCCAAAGTGTGAAGAACTTGGATGGATCTGTGTGCCCTTAGCAGTGGAAGCCTATGGTGCATGGGGCATAGAAGCACAACGTACCATCTCACGTTTGGCCCGCAGACTCTGCATCAAAACTAACCAAACGATGTTCAGAGTGATTTCGAATCTATATGGTCGTCTGAACATGTCCCTAATTAAGGCCAACTCATGTTATTATATACTTAGCTATAGCATTTTGTGTATTATCATTTATATGTTAATTGGGACATAGTACATATACATAGGTACAATAATATACACACATACGTAAAATACACAACTAACCACACCATACATCTAAATCTACAATGCACTTCTACTCAACATCACTCTCACTTAAAAACCCATTAAAATTTTTATTAATTTTTATAGCTCACAATACATGTAGTAACAACGTAGTATTACAACCTTGCTATATGTTCACACACCAAGACCCCTAACTAGGATGGCTCGAGAAATGGACCTTGTCAAGGTGAGGTTCATCTTACATAAGTACAAAATTTACATGTACACAAATACACTGATATACATGTATAAACATGTGCAACTAGACTACACACCAAAATTACTATATCTACCTTTATTATAATAATAATATATACCTACCACCTAGACTACACAAAAATAGAAAGAGAAAAACACACACACACACACACACACACACACACACACACACACACACACACACACACACACACACACACACACACACACACACACACACACACACACACACACACACACACACACACACACACACACACACACACACACACACACACACACACACACACACACACACACACACACACACACACACACACACACACACACACACACACACACACACACACACACACACACACACACACACACACACACACACACACACACACACACACACACACACACACACACACACACACACACACACACAAAACATTTTCAGCCCTCTCCCACTGAATGCTGAAACCTAGCACGGGATAGCAAGGCTCTGGCATTGCAGTGAACTAGGGTGAGGTTCAGTCTCTGGTAGATGCTTGTAATGGCCTTTGACTTGCTGCACTGCAACTGCAAAGCCAGACGTGCAGCCAGCCGAGAAATGGAACCCTGAGCTTCTACACTCCAACAGCAAAAGGTCTCTGCTGCCAAGGGTATTATTATTATTTATTGAAATACAATAATAACGGATCTACACAAGTACACTATTATACATGTATAAAGACTACACACAATATACACAAAATGCTATAGCTAACTATACCTACCCAACATCACTTTGACAGTTGCTATGGGAAAGGATGGCAATGGCATTAGCTCGAACCAGGTGAAGGTTCAGTTGACCGTAGAATTAGGTAAGAACCACTGACTTAGCCTTGGATGAGCAAGTGGCTAGTCGAGAAGCAAGCTGGAAGATAGACTCCAAAGCCTCCTTTCCCCAGGCTCCATATGACTCCACTACTAATGGTACACAATCCAGTTCCTTACATTTGGTGTCATTAGAAGAGTGCTTTCTCAGCTCAGTGGTCTGTGCAGCTACTCCTGTTGTTACACTCGCTTCCAAAAGAGTTGTAGGATTAAGTGGGAATGTTGCAGACAAGTCAGAAGCTGCTGGCTTGCCCAAGACTCAGTTTGGTACCGAAAGGTCAGCTGGAGAGGTGTGGCTGTGATTGGTGAGATTGTTACCCATTTCCACCTGGACACCCAGATGAGCTCGCTGGCAGGACTCTGCAAATCACACAGTTTGTTGTGGCAGGAAACCACATCACCACCCCTTTTGCAGGTAACAGCATGATGGCCAAGTGGGTCAAGGGCAATCTCAGGGCACAGTGGGCAGCAAGAACCATTAGAAAGGTCCAGGCCAAGCCACCACTTAATCACAACCTGAAATTGGGAAAGGTCAAGATGGAGACCAAGACCCTCAGAAGGAGTAACAGACAGTCATGATCCTGCATGAAGGGAGGAAACCGACAGTAAGCAAGCCTTGTCAGCAATGGAGGACATGTCAAGTAGAACCTTGAAGAGGTGGTCATCCAGTTTGGAGGAGATGCTCTTTTGCATGACTGGAGCCAACAGAAGTGCCTCTGAGTTAATTGCCTCTGATGGTGGTGCAAAAGAATTAAGCATCTGTTTTTTTAAAAATTTATAATAATAATAACAGTAAAAGAGAAAACATAAACAACAAAACGACAGAACAAAAGAATGAAATAAAGTTTTAATCCAATTTTGGCAATTCTGCCGGTAGCCCAGCACCATCATCCATTCCAACACCACTTTTCCACTTGGTGCAAGAACCACGCAAGCAGAGATTTGCTGCTCGAAGTATTGCAAAACTCAGCTTTGCACGCAGCCATCCTGTATTTTGCCCCAGTGGTTTCTCCCATTTAATGCTAATGCTTTGGGTTAACCTTTTTAGTAAGAAATTCGCCTCTCTAACCAGCATTCCATCAGTAGATACAACAAAAGGGGTAAAAGATGCTCGACGTGCTTCAGCTGCACTGTTGTACTTCTGTTTTTTCTCTTCTTCTGCTAAGGAAAGTACTGCAACTGTGTTCCAATGTATGTGCGATGGTGCATCGGTGTCTACTACTCGCACATCTAGCAAGGCTACTGCCTGAGACCTCTAATACTGATGTCCGCAATCAAGGCAGGGGTACTATCTCTGATGTTAGCCTCCTTCACAACTGGCTCCTTTATCACATTCCTGAATGCTACTGAGGCCAGATCCCCAAGTGCATCTCTGATTCAATTATGGTGTTGGATGACCAGTCCCCCCTTTCTGCAGTCTAGGGCATGCTCAAGATTGAATGCTGCACCACATCCATCACAGGTGGCTGGCATCCTAAGCAAAGGACGCTGGTATCTCATCGCCAGTGCATCTCTGAATTCTGTTGCAGACAAATCGAAGTGGTGTGTACACAGCGGCAATACTGCGAGCCATGCAGAAGTTTTACCATCAATTGAACGCCGAAATGCTCTCTTCTTCTTTGCATCCAAGATAGAAAGAATAGAGTCTTGTGTGGCCTGGTCCTGATGTCAAATATTACAGTGCATACTAGATATCGTCTTGGCAAATTGATCGTTGTGGTCCAGCATTGAAAAAGGAACCTTCCCTTTGATTGCATCTACAATTACACTTGTTCCTGTTCTTGACGTTTCGTAGGCATTGTTAGCTATTTCAATAGGATTTCGTATTCCCATAACACCCATTCGGGTAGGAAGTGTGAATAAACGTTTTTCAGTTTTGGAAATAGATCCTTCAAACACTGCTGGCCAGAAAAAGTGTTCGGGGCATCCCTAACAGGAGCAAAGGCAGCACTGCAATCAGACACTACCCTCTGCAAATATGTCCATTCAAACTGTAGTGATTTAGACAATGCTGAAAAAGCAGCCTGGGGGTACTTTTCTGCAGCTTTGCTGAGTTCCATAATACATGAAATCCATTCTGTGACCTTAGACTGAACAAATTGTCTTGTACTATCAGAGTCACCAATAAATCCTCCCAGGAAACGATGACCACTGACCACACTTATACCGAAGGGTTGAAAGATAACATTGGCTTCATCCTTGAAAGTGGGATCAACTATGAGAATGGTCTTCTTGGGTTCTGGGTAGTACCCGTACTTGGGTCCCAATTCACATAACCTTTGAAACCATTTGAGCAAATGAGGCAGTTTTGCTGTGCAAGAGGAATCATCTGCATACCAATTCTGGACCAAGGTGGATGGTTTGTAGAGGGATTTGATACGTGGCAGTGTAGATGATGCATACATAAGCATGGACAAAGGGTCCCCCTGCATTACACCTTCTTTACTCAAGAGGGCATCAGTCTTTGACATACCTTGAAGTACTAAAGCTGTGTACCCTCGATAGGTGTTGAAAAGGAACCTGGAGCACCGAGGACACTGAACACGGCAGTTCCAAATGGCAGCAGATCTGTTAAGGGAGTTAAATGCATTATTTGCATCTACCAATAATATACCCCAGGCAGACTTTCGATTTTCTTCATACAATTCCTGCATGGCATGTACTGCTCCTTCAATGCCTCCTTTTATGCCAGAGCACAATTGGTCGATGCCGCACAAGTCAGTGACATCCATACTAGTTGCCAATGCCACAGCTTTACAAAGTATACGCCGAGGTATTTCCCCTATAGCAATAGGGCGAACGCCTGGGGACTTATCCAAGGCAACTAGGCGAGTGCTCATCAAGCTTAAGGCTTGTGTGTCTGACCAGTCAATGATGGAATTGGATAAACGTCTGGCAAGTTCAGCCATGGCATCTCGCAAGTTTGCACTATGTACACCAAAGTGAAGTAAAAGAGCTTGCCAGAGTGAAGTAGTGGACCCTCCAGGACCAGCTCCTCCTTGAATTTTCTTAGCAGCGATTTCAATATGAGAGCTTGTAATGTCCACATCAGCTAGTGGCGGTAGGTCCACACACTTAAGATATGCATCCTCTGGTGGTATGGAAGGTTCAGGATGTTTTTCTTTTAACACATCAAAGACAGTTTTAGGCCCATCATCAACAAGGCAGGATATGTCCAGCACACCTCCTTTATTTGTCCTTTCTGTTAGCCATCGAACTGCTGATCTCACTTGACCCTTTGCATAATATGTGAAAACACCTTTAAGGTATGTTCGTCAGTGTGGGATGAGGTACTGCTGGTTCGGTGCTGTTTGGAGCATCTTTCAAATTCATAGAATAGTTCATCAAATCGTTCATTCTTCCACATGTCCATGTGATGTTTAATGAGTCTACATATATCAGAGCCTTTCTTCACCATATTGTCACGTTGAAGAACTACACCAAAAAAAACTATCATACGTTCTGATTTAGAACTGCCTTGGTTCACTTCCTGTGTGAGTAATTGCGTAAAATCTCTTCCCACAGCGCCATTAGGAATATAGTAGTAGCTGGTTCGCTTGGAGACAAGCTTTTGCCACTTATTGTACCATGGGTTGCTACTATCAACGACATTGCCTTGGACTAAAGTAGCCCCAAAAGCCTCATTCATCTTAACATCACAGAGTGCTTGGTTATTAGGCGAGCATGCTGATTGACAGGAATGTAACTGGAAAGATGCTGGTGATCTTGGTGATTGAGAAAGCATGCACAACGGTGGTGCATGCGATGGTGAAACGTGACAGGGCAGCGGTAATAAAACGTTTTGTGACGCTACAGAGTGTGCAAGGGGAAGATGGCTTTTCGGTGGTGGAGATGACAATGGAAGTGAAGCCTGTATTTGGCTTGAAGATTGATAAGGATGCAAATTACATTTTTAGAATCAGCATGTATTTCTGCATCACATCGTATGTTACAGCAATGTCACTTGACTTGTTTGTGTGTTTATAAAACAATAAACAAGCTAATCTTTAAGTGTCTGTTTATGTATCTGGAAACCAAACCAATGAAAGTTAAGGCCTCAAACATTTTATGCAAGTACACCATGTAGATTCCAATCTTTGGCAGCAATTTGAGCTACATAGCTTCAGCTGAAATCTCATGGTTTTTATGCTTTCTAACATTTGTACATTACTCTCAGGTAGGCCTGTGAGGTTCTACAAAATAACGTAACTGTTTTGACATCAGAGTGGACAAGAGTTGCACTCCATACCTGTTGGGGGTGTGTACCTCAAATAGGTATCAGAGATGGACACCTAGGTGTTGTACATGTACATGTACTTGTAAAAATAAACTTGAAGCCTTAACTTTGATTGGTTTTGTCTCCACTGAGTCACATAAACAAACACTTGAATATAAGTGTTGCAAATAAGTCATGCGATAATGTTGCTGTCATATGAATTATGCAGAAATAATGATGATTCTAAAACTAATTTGTATCCTAATAGCACATGATATTATAGAAGAATTTGAAATTTTTGGTATTCTACTCTTAGCACTACTGTAACAACTACTTAATGCAAATATATTTTACAGTAATGATGTGCAAACCTTTCTCTGAATAGCAATGAATGTAGTCAATGAGTATTTGATAAACCTTTTTACATTCTTCATTATCTTGAGTCTCCTCATCCATATAAAATCAGTTTATCACATCTGAGTTAGTTATCAACCCTTGATACATAAAGAAGGGAGCAAATGTCTCTAGGAAGTGTCTTATTGCGTCAAGGAAAGAGAAATTGTCAAGGCTTTCACGAAGTTGATCTATTGCTCTGCCTCTTTATATCAGAGTATCTTTTTAAAAGACATCTTCCTTAGCTGCAACCTGTATGGAAGAAACAAAACTGTGTAACATCAGATTTGATTTGAATACAATGGGTTTTCAATAGTACTGAAACAATGGAGAGAATCAATTTCTTTACCTGCTAGCTGTATGGTGCCACTTATACCACAATATACATCCATCCTGCAGATCAGATGCACTATTTAGCTGAAAATTAATACGCTTAAAGTCAATACAATAAATAAATAGGTAGTAAGTACATTGAGAACAGCACTCAGTACGTCAGAGCTTAAATCAGAGTTTGAGATGTGCTAAACAGCCTTGCTCTCTCCAGAGGCAATGTACCAATACACAAATGGCGCTACTGAGGTAAGGAAAACCTATCTCCTCGAACAATATCCTGTGAATAAGAATGTTACCTAGAACAGTGTAAAGACCTGAGATTGTTGCACTTGGGTTAGAAACTGGTCGTAAATTGAATTCTGATCCATCAAATAATAATTGTTCTCGGCAAATAATTTCAATAGTGTTGTATAGAATTGACGCCTAAGACCTCCTAAATCTATTGCAGGGGAACCTTGATATATAACATTTATTTGACTCCTCAACGGTACGTTACTATTGTAATTTTCATAATAGTTTATTGTTTCCCGGTCCGTTGAATCGATTGTCTCACATATACACTGTATATGTACATGTACATGTACATCGTTCATGACCGGCTGCCACTGAGTCAATAGCCCGTCAAATGGCACTGATAAAGTCGACTTGTACAACACAATCCAGCGACGGAACTGCATGGCCATGTATCAAATGATTAATCGGCTCCATGCTCCTCTACTTGTAGCTCTCAACAATTTCCTAACGTAAAACCCATTCCAATTCCTGGAAATTTCGTTCCGATATACTGCATGGGAGATCGAACGAGATACTTGAGTCAAAGATCGAATGGATTGTTCCGAATACTCGAGAATCCGGAATAATTCGTTCGATCTTTAGGTATTCGGACGTTATGAATGACGGTTTCCGTATACTGGAAAGATCGAACGCATTATTCAGGATACTCGAGTGTCCGGAATATTTCGTTCGACTTTCGCTGTTCATGAATAACGGTACAAAAAATAGAACGAATTATTCCGGATACAGGAGAATCCGGAATGATTCATTCGATCTTTGGGTATCCGGAAGCTATGAATGTCGGTTTCCGTATACTAAAAAGATCGAACAAAATATTCGGGATACTCAAGTATACGGGATATTTCGTTCGACTTTTGTTGCCATGAATAACGGTTTAAAAGAGCGAATGAATTCTTCCGGATACTCGAGAATTCGGAATAATGCATTCGATCTTTGGGTATCCGGAGACTATGAATGTTGTTTTCCATATACTAAAAAGATCGAACGAAATATTCGGGATACTCGAGTATCCGGAATATTTCGTTCGACTATACTGTCCATGAATAACGGTTACAAAGATCGAATGAATTCTTCCGGATACTTGAGAATACGGAATAATGCATTCGATGTTTGAAGAGCGTTCGATGTTTCAAGCAGTTATTCATAGACCAAAAGTATCGAACGATATTTTGGAATTTTGCAACAAACGGCTCCCCATAGAATAACTGATTTGGGCTTTTGAAGCCTGATGGAAAGCTTCGAAGCCAGCTGGGAGAAACAGGCCATGGCCTCAGGTCCCCATGCTCCATATGTTTCAGTCACCAGGGGGACACAAACCCAACCCAGATCTCCACAATTGTCATCATTAGCTGAGTGTTTTGTAATTGTAATTATAATGATTATTTCCCCAAAATACAACCAACAGTTTTGTCATGTGTTCTTGCTTTGGCTACATTTGGCTTCTTCGATTCCACCATATCAACATTCATGTTTAAACAGGTATTCATGCCAACATTAATACTGTATCTCGATTCTTGGTTACTCTAGTTTTGGTCGATATTGGACTGGCATTGTTTGCTGGTACAGGGATATATTTGACTGCTGCCCTGTGCATAGGGCCCTTGATAGACATGTTTGTAAGTTGAATATCATTCAGGATCATATTGCATACAGCACCATATGGCTTATTAACCCCATGTAAACACATATCTATTGCATGATCACCAGGCCATTAATTCTCTCTACATTGCAATCCCCGGTCCATCAAATCATTTTTATACATTGCAGAGTTCCAGACCCTTCATCATCTGTATCTGGAGTGGGGTTCTTTTTCGTTGGGCCTGCTTTCTCAACTCCGTATGCTTCCTCAATTTCCAATGACATCGTCATCACATCATACCTTTTTGTTCACAGGAAGCTGTGGTTGACAATATTGTCATTTGGTGTCATAGGATTTGGTTCTGCTTTGACCTATGTACCCACGTGCTCCGATTTGTTGAACATTGCAAAGCAAGTGCATGTGCAGTTGTAGTTACTACTTGTGTAATGTGGTCTGTAATGGCTGATGTGATGGTGTGCATGATATGTGATGATATGTGTGCAGATCATTGGACACAGGCTACAGCACTGATGCTCTCAGCACGGCCATTTCTGGGATTATAATCTCAGCCATGTCCTGTGGGTGTGTAATATATTATCTCTTCTCCAAACCAAATAATCACTCCATTTCTGTGTGCAGAGAACGGATTGGACTTTTCATCGGAGGTGTATTAACTGATTACCTTGACTTTCAAACTAGTGCTGTGGTGAGTAAATCATATCTACACAAAAATCTATGTACATGCATATCATATACACTTAACACATATTCATACACACATGTTTATTATATAATTATATTATGTATAGACATGCACACATGCTGGCAAGAGTATAAATTCTTGCACTATTTATGTCAGCATGCAGCATGTCTCATGCATGAAAATTATAAGTGTATTGAATGGATATTATTTTATGTCACAACAGCCCTATATTCAAATACAGAATTGTTTTGCATTTGCTTCTGCTATAACCATGCTGTCATGTAAAAGCAATAACTTGCTGTGCAGCCTTGCAGAGGCTATAGCTCATGGTAATATCAGAGAAGTGTCCATGCATAACTGTTGCTGTGGGCATCATGAAGCATTTAGAGCAACGTAAACTAGGTTCAGTATTCAACACGGTGAATCACAAGTAATAATGTTATGTTCATGTATTTTTAAAGACTCATGACTATGCATCCCTGGTTTTGGCTGTGTTAGCTGAACCATCTGTGCGTGCATGCATACCTCTGTTCATGTACATGTGTGTGTGTATGTGTGTCTGTGTGTGTGTGTGCACATATGTGCGTGCATGTATGTGTATGTGCATTTTCGATTTGGAATATATCCCGCAGTACAGTCCAGTTTTGTCTCCATGGCACCATTAAAAAACTAGGATATGATTATTGTTGTTGGTTATATACTGAACTGGCATGCATGGATAGTAACCATGGTTATATATATATTTTTAAAAATAACCGTGCATGCATGGTTATTTTTTGGTTTAATGTATGTATGTAACTACCAGACCTTAGAATGAATGATTGTGTGTATCTGCAAAGTAAAGATATATAAATAAACATACATATACAGCGCTGATTGATTTAACATTTGACATGCAGAGTAATACTTTTAAGCATTTTGCCTCACAATGCACTTGCAAACAACATATCTGTGTTTCTCACTGGTGTTGACAATCCAGGTAATCTCTGTCATTTACAGTGTCACAGTGTGTGTGTGTGTGTGTGTGTGTGTGTGTGTGTGTGTGTGTGTGTGTGTGTGACATTTAAAAACTGAATTCAATACTGTACTGATTGTCTACCTGCAGCATCAAAAAGGTTTCTTTGTAAAATTTCTCATATATATCTATTAGAACATTGCATGCAAGTGGTGCATTTCTATCTGTATGCATGCATCAGCACATGTACATATGTAATTATAAACATGTTTGCATCCTAAAATCCTGGCTCTATTTCACAGATATGTGGTGAAGTTCTTCTAGCTCATGTAAGCCTCGGATCCGTTAATACTTAAGTCATGTTCCAAGACCTTCCATCCTAACAGGGAACAATTGTTCTTCTGTTAACACTCTCTGAAAGATATCTCCAAAAACACAAATAGTTCTCGTTTTGCCTACTTTACTGCAGTGTTTTTTTTTTTTTTCATGCATGTTCACCATAAATTTGGCTATGTAAGACTTTTTATTCAACTGACATCAGTATAATTATTGTAATGAGGCCGTCACGTGACTTTAAGGTAAGAGAACAATGTATGCTTTGTCACGTTTTAAAAGGCCTTAAAAAGTCTTATCAGGTTCATCAGTACTAATCAATAGATTCCATTGATGTGCTCTTCACTGAGTGTTATTTCATACATGTGTTAACATACCTAAATTAATATACAATACTGCGTGAAAGAGTGCTCAAAGTTCAATGATCCAGGCAAATTAGAAGTTTATCGTCTTTAAACTATCGAGAACTAAAAATACTAACCTCTTTAACCTTCGTAAAAACCAGTCATGGCAGATATTTCGATATGCGGAAGTATATACGTTGCGTGAGTGATACTTCTTACTCATCAAAGTAGATTCGGCTAGAGACTCGCCGGTACAACTCCTTAACACCGGTTCCGCGAGAATGGAATGTTGTTTGGGGCTATGTTGTCGAACTCAAGTTTTAGAAAATTAGTAGGACTACGTTTTTTAGCCACAAAAGCATAAGAACATAGTAGTGCAACTCTCTGCATGAGGGTCTGCGCTATTTCTAGCGCCGTATGTACTTATCGTCGTAACCTGCATTCGTTTTTAGTCAAACGGTTGGAAGTTTCACAGATAAAAGTACACTTTTTTCTGAAGCCTTTTGTAACCGGCATCGAAAACGGTCCCAATACGCTTACGTTTGTAAGATGCGTCGGTTTTGTACAAATTTAGACCGTCTAACTGTATGCGAGCGTTGAAACCAGCAGTGCACTTCTTATTTATATGTCGATCTTTGTGGTCGCGTTCCCAGACCGATGTATAGACCCTATGCACACGCATAAATTAATAAATTAGGGCGTGGCAGTCATGTGACATGACACAATGTAGTGCGACGAGGAATCCGATGTTTACAAGTAGCTAGACACTGCGGGGAAGCAGCGCTGCATCAGAGCAATAAGAAACTTGACCTGTTGAGTTTGTCGAGCGATCCGCAACATGCTCCGATTGATGCCAGGATCCAGAAATGTGTCTAGCACTTCAGTAGATTTTTTTCTCTACATGTGCATTTGTTTGGTTCATTCTCCAAGTTCTTACAAAAAAGAGGAGTTGAAAGCCTATATGGAAGTGCAGAAGTTCGGCCGGACGTACTTTTCAGCGGGCTACGTAAGTGTCATAAAGCTGCTGCAAATCAAACAGCTAAACATATGTCTTGATCTAGCAAATTGAATACAAGTGGCAAAAGGGAGCACAGTTTGCCCTATTCCATCCACAAAAAAAAAATGAATTATGCCCGTTCGCTTAGTAAAGGTAAGGTAAAACCTTTTTTGGCGCACTCCATGGATGGTACATAAGCATGCTATTCTAAAACTTATATTCTTATTCGCTTCTACCGACCACCAGAGGGAAAACAAGGCGTTGCATTGCGTACAGCGGCGATCAGAGAGCTCACATAATTCTTCGTTTTTGAAGGTTTTAGGCATTTTTTGATGATATCCAACTCAACAGTACCCTCCTTTACCTCGTAAAACTGTCAGTCTTAAAGAAGTCACAAGCGAATCACGTGATGATAATTATTCATTTATGCGTGTGCATAGGGTCTATTATTCCGCGGGTGTGCTGCATAGTGTCGTAGAACTTTGGCTGATACATGACGCGTGGGCTATTTACAGTCATATATATTAGAGTTCATAGTACACATCAGAACATATATATGCCATCACTGCTGCTAAACATAAGCTGCTTGCATGCTGCTCTGTCTGTTATTCGCTCTGGCTTATACCCCTAGCTCTTTTTGATGTACGTGGTGGTGGCTGCAGAGATATACCTCCAATTCCACTTGGAGAGACCTTTTTCCATATCCAAATGCTCAAAGCTTATCCTTGCCTTCTTTTGCCTTCCAGAGCTCCCTTCATCACTTTGAATGATGCTTTAGCCTCATGCAGATTTCCTGCCAATGCTTTGATGCATGCACGTACACTGCTGGCAGTGGAACTTTACTCAATCTGATTGCTTTCTGCAACTGCAGCTCAGCCAGGCAAACATATGGCTTGTTGTCATATGACTCTGAATATTACTGACAGGACAGCAAGCCACGGCCATGTGCTTGGCCATAGTCACCTGACAGCAAGCTGCAGCCGTGTGCAGTCATATGACAGCAAGCTACAACCATGTGCAGTCATATGAAAGCAAGCCACAGTCATGTCTGACCTTCAAAATGTGTGCCTGAGATTCCAACCTCAATGTCTATGGGTTATGCCCGAGCGGCTACACATTCAGAATTTTACCGATCTGGTAATGGTTCAGACTGAATTAGACAGAGCTATTGCCTTGCTTAGTTGACCACGCATGCATGGATGCCGCATGCAGCACTTTATGCAGTTTGTTCCTGCATGGCACTTGCTGCACCCTGGCCTCTGTTATTTATTTATAATACGCATGCGCAAAATAATAAATGTAAGTCTGGGTACGAGTTTTGTACCAAACAGAGCAGTTTGCACGTAAACTATGCTAGCTATGAACATGCTATTCACTAGGCCTCTATTTGGTATCTAGAAGAATCTAAAAATACCATCAGATTTTGTTGAAAAGTGATAGGAAAAAAGTGTACCGATCAGCTTTCGAACATCGAAAAACGGGAAAGTGTGTAAGTTTCACCCGATACAAGTATGTTGTTATATATGCCACAAAGCTAAAATTTATACCAAATGGCTCATCGAGAGTTGGCCTATCAGAAAATATGCTTTCTAAAGCATACAGACCTTTTCCGACTAATTTTCCAAATGTTCGGTTCGACATTCGATTTGCGGTGTTAAAAGAAGAAAACAGTATACGTAGCACAATGTGACAGAGCTAACGTAAGAACATGCCACAGGGGTATTTAGAAAGAATGATCTTAGAATGAAAATAAATAGATTTTTAAAAAATAAAACCCTACCTTCTCGTATACTTGCCGGTGTAGTAACCTTACAGTTACAAAAAAAAAAAAAAAAGGGTTTTGCAGGTAGATGAAGAGATTAACTGATTAATTTGCATTGTAAATGCAGCGGGCAACACAAGTTCAAGTACAAAATTAAACATCAGAACATTGCATGTGACAATTCTAAAGGTTTCAATCCCTTTGAGTCAGCTGCCATATTAAACAAGCCCGTAGCCAGCTACTGTGCAAAAAGTTAGTTATACGATAGCGTATATTTATACGTATATGAGGAATGCGCAAAATATAACATGTGCAGTATATTTAAAGTGTGCGACCGCGTGTATTCGAGAATCCACAAGTGTCAAATACGTCACCGTTTATATATTAAAGCACATCTTCCGGTAGTGTATTCTTAAGAGTATACAGTTATACTACAGCCGTCATTCCATAAAATCCCACTGTTTACATAATTATACCACAGAATTAATTCATGAGTGGCCAAACCCGTACCCGGACCCACTTGAGGTAGGAAGCGAAGTCTGGGTAGGAGTGCTACTTTGCTTCTATTAATGCTGCAGTGCTGGACGTCAAAGGTTAGCTATATACATGTATGGATGGCTTAGTGGCCTGTCACAACAAGTAACCTCATTTCTTCATGATAATCCTGTGATCCAGTAACAATCATAGCAATGCAGCGGAAAAAACAGTTTCCATCTGGACTAATTCTTGCTGTTCTCAAGGGTTTTTGTGAGACTTCAATCATTTGTGGCTGCATTTTGCCATGATGCAAGTTATTAGCCTGACAAAAATTCAATCCAAGTGAATTGCACTTGGATGTTTGCCATTCTATGCATACTGGGTTGTAGCATATCAAATCCACATGATCCGTTTCCTTTTCAAAGGATTTAAAAGAGGCATCCACATGATTTGCTTCCTTTCTCAAGGCTTGGGAGAAGAAATAAGTATGCTGACCATTGCCACCTCCCAGCAATGCCATGCTCCTTTTTCTATACACCCACTCACAGAATGTATCCAAGTGTGCTGAAGATATAAGAAAGTAATTCTTCCCTAGTAATTGCACCTCTTTTAAACACAACTTGCTTGCTCTGCACCAAATTTGAAGTAGTTCCACTGCTTCAACAACGGTGAAGCCTCTATCCACATAAGAATAGAGTGTGTGTTTATATTTCTCAAATTCCTCGTGCAAGTCTTCATTTACAACCACAAAATCACCTCCCAAAATTTCTTGCAGTTGAAAATCACCATAAAAGGACATGTAATCCTTCCATAAAGCAACTGTAGTATCCTTGCTCAATGCATATTCACCCTTCTTTAGATCCATGGGTGTTTCCTGTGTACAGAATTATAATCTTTAACTTGAAATTTTCATTAGTTTAAATACTCACATCAAATGCTTCGTCATCTTCTTCAGCCTCATACTGCAAAGTGGAAGCTCCAGTTCTCCACAGACGCATAAGATGTGGAGAATGTAGCTGACTCCATACTATTGTACTGTCAATTTCAAGCATACTTGAGCATTCTGATTGACAAGGTGAAGACTGACTGGAATGCTGAGGTGAGGACTGACCAGAGTGATGAGGTGAGGACTGACCAGAGTGATGAGGTGAGGACTGACCAGAGTGATGAGGTGAGGACTGACAAGAGTGATGAGGTGAGGACTGACCAGAGTGATGAGGCGAGGACTGATTGGAATGATTAGGTGAATTGGCACATGATGACTGGTATTCAGAGGAATAGAACATCTTAAGGTGTGCACCATTCACACGCTTGATACAGTCAGATGAATTAGCAACAGATTGCAAGGAATAAAATCCTTTGCTGAGCTTCGCAGTTATAATGTATGGCCCAACCCATTTGGGGTCCAATTTCCCTCCCATCCTCTTTTTCCGAAGAAAATCCTTTTAAACCACCTTAGCACCAATTTCAAACAATGAAGCTTTAGCATGTTTAGCATCATATTGCTGCTTTTGCTTAGCCTAGGAACAAAGTGTACATGATGCCACAGGTTAATATGTATACTTTATACCTGTGCAACAAGGATATTGTACTTCACATTCTTCAAAACCCTTTGTTTGTACACTAGCTTGTTCCATGTGGTTGGCTGTGTTTGGTTCCTTTGCTGAACTAAAAATTACACAAAAATTTAAAATAAAATACAACAAAATCAAGTTTTGGAAAAAAACTTAACAGGTCACAAACAGATTCCAGATCTGCATCAATTGGTATCCTCGCCTTTCTTCCGAACATCACTTCAAATGGAGTGTAATTAGTTGATTCATGGGACGAAGTGTTGTATGCAAATACTGCTGAATCAATGAATTGATCCCAAATCTCCTTATGTCCCATCACTGCTTTTGAGAGCATTCTCTGCAAAGTTTGATTATATCGTTCTTCTAGACCATTTGACTACTCAAAAAGATATATGTGAAACTTTAAACTAAAATTATTCACTTTGTGTACCTGTGGATGGTAAGGAGTAATTAGACTGTGTCTTATCCCCAACTGTTTCATCATTGCACTGTTCAATTTGTTCCTGAATTCAGAACCATTGTCTGTTGTCAAAATGCTGGGCAAACCCATGCGCATGAATATCTAGATATTCATGTAAAAATATGATAAAGTAAGTGCACACAAAGAATGATCAGCATACCTTGTATACTGCACTTGCCACTTGATATGCCTCTTTGGTTGGAACTGCAACCGCTTCAACCCATTTTGAAAAGTGATCACTCAGTGTAAGAATGTACCTACATACAATTTAAAAATAGTGTAATCTATACTGTTGAAACAAGTATTCCTTGCATTACACGAAAAAAGTAATAATAATAAATGAACTGACCTATTTCCTGATAATGAAATTGGTGAAATCGGCCCAATAAAATCAATTGCTACATGATACCAAGTGGTGATTACAGGAACAGGATGAAGTTCAGTAGAAGTAACAACAAGTTTATCAGAATTCTTCTGGCAAGCCTCACAGGATGCAACCTGTAAAAACATGTCAATAAATTTATGTGACTAATTGCAACCATTACTAGTTGAAAAACTTCTTTGTTGAGTCCTTTCCACGTGACACATTCTCTAATCCTTTTGATGGTACGTTTTGTTCCCAGATGGCCAGACTTAGGTAGGTACTTTAATAAATTTTTCAAAGTGAATAAAACTAGGACATTTATGCATAGCCTAAAAGAGCAAATTGAATGCATCAAAAATATGCTTTTGCCACGGAAAACAGATTACTATTTCAAAAGTTATAACGTTTCAAACATTGTGTCGCGGGTGACTAACAATGTACGCAATGTGAATGGACCGCGATATAAAAAACTGTGACCGCTTGACTTCTCCATGCAGCTACTGTAAAAGTATTCAAGATAATGATGCCATAATTGCATAAAATACAACATAGGTACTCTTAATAAGTTTCACAGGGTATCTCATTATCGAGAGTTACGTTAGTAACTCTCATATAGGATTCGACCCCGATTATGAATGTCATTAAAAAACGGGACCCGCTTTTAACGGAACTCCTATCCATCGGATCGCTTAGCTCTTTGTCATCGTCGAACAAGCAGTCAAAAACGAGCAGTTTCATGTTTGTTAGATGTCATAAAACCGCGTGGTTGTGGAGAACAAAACATTTGTCCTAACTCGTACCCAGTCCCACCGTATTTCTCGTTGTTGTTGTTGTTGTTCTTCTTCTTCTTCTTCTTCTTGACCACGCATAACTCGAGATAGGAACACTTCTAAGAAATGAAAATCACACCAATAGCTTCAGAATTCATTGGCATTCTCGCTTCAGTGGTCAAAATGTATCGAGGCTACATTTTATATATCGGTGGTTGTGTTAGCAAATGACGTATATTTAAGCATCCTGTATCTGACAGGACTCAAAACGATTAGAACTTGTTCATATTTTGTTCCAGTACATGTAGCTGTACATGTATACCGGGTGTCCACGAAAGAACGCAATGCTTTTGAACGGGAATAACTTTTGATAGGAGTATGAAAAAAATCTAATATTTAGAAACTAACAACTTGAGGTTAGGCAAATGTGTTTACATCATTTTATTTACAAGTTATTAACGATGCTTAATTAACTTTAATAAACACAACAAATTAACAACTTTAAAAGTGAAACCATGTTCAGACACACGTTTCGAAGCCAAAAGCAGAATGATCATATTTTTATCACCTTTTAAACTGAAAGTAAGAGGCAACAACTATTTCACCACGGTTACGCATGCGCACTTGTTACACTTCATTACATACGCAGGTCCCGTTCCGAGACTAGTGACGCAACCATTAACGGACCATATTAGCTCCACCCCCTTCAACTTGCACATTATCACGTGCCACTGAGCCCCACCTCCTCGAGTTGCTTAATTTTTAATTGTTTTTTTTTTAATTTAGTCTTATAAAGATCTAAGCTATCCTTGTGAAATCATAGATACTACCGTACCTGCGGCTGCCGTATTACTACCTCTTCGTAAAAGAAAACATACACCCGCCGTAGGTCATTCATACGGGCGGTGCGCACCAATTAGCGTTCTTGCTACGTGTTGTGGACGAGATCGAGATTGTCATTCGCCTTACGTTATACAAAACCACACTGGAGAATGTCTTCGATGCAAATGGTTGGTGAGTTAAAGACACGAACGACTGGGTGCCTATTGGCATACAATGTACGCACGGCCTACGGGTACACGCACACATTGGTGCAGTCCATGCATCAAGCAAACTATACATCCTTTCAGCTAGCTCTAACTGGTATATGCCCGTAACACTAGAGAAGCCGCGTGTATACTGCCTACAGCACCTACTAATATTGAAGCCTAAGGCTTAATTCTTAGTGTGCTGTTTAGTTACCGATGTGTGTGTGTGAAAAAAAGTGCCGAACTGTTTGAGCATTCTTTTCAACAGTATTCAATGTCATAGGAACTGTAGATATGGCTCTCAACTGGTGTGTATGTGTATTTGTGAGTCATGGTGACTTCTGTTCAAATCTGTGATGTGTGCTAAGTCTAATCAGTTTTAAAACCAACGTTGTTCATTAAGAAAGAGAGTGAGCAGTTTCACCTACATCAGGATTACTCTTTAGCGCTTACAACTGGGCATGACTTGTAAAACAATACCACCTAATTCTCAGATCTAAATGTAATGTTGAGATGATCTTCAAATGTCAGTGAATTCTGACTTGGTTGTTTCATGCAAATTTATACTGTTTGTAAAAAAAATATTTGGTGTTGTAGGTGGGTGGTTGAGTAGCTTTGATAAACATTCACATACTTCCTGTTAGAGCCTAAGTATTTTAATACAATTCATTTGCGTGTTTCCAAAGTATTATTCTCATGCAATGGAAGCAATCTGCTTAGATGCCTGTTTGTCACTAAAGAGCATGTCACTTTGTCATGGAAGGATGAGCCAATAACTTCACTCACAAAATATAGCTGTTAAAAACCCATGTTCGGTACTTTTGTTACTCTCTACTGTGTGGTTGTCCAATCCAAAATACTCACCCAGTAAGGTTACCCTACCCATCACCTAAATACTGATGCAACACTGGAAAATACCTAGTAACCTGATTAAACCTTCAGGCTACCAAATATGTTTTACCCATCACATTCTCGCAGCAACAGGGCAATACATTTTAAATTCACACCAGCTAGTAACCTCTCTTCCAGCAGTTGTTTGAACAAATACAATATTTATCCTCCAGGGATACTCAAGGCTTTTGAACCAACACACACATATCACATACCAACAACCTTAATACATAATACTTTGCCATGGTTTGAATGTAATTGATCATACTCTTACTAGTGCCTTAAAAGAACAAACTCACTTCATACATGCATGCATGCAGCTACGCAAATTTACATGCCATATCAAAACACCTACCATATTGTCACACCCCACCCAGATATCAAATAATTTCTGAATAACCATAACATTACATCCTAACACACACACTCAAACACAAAAACACAAACAACACACACCCATGCACCCACACATCACACAAATGCGTACAAATACACATACACACAACAAAAACACACACAATCACACACACACAATCACACACACAAACAAACAAACAATGGATACTCCAAAAACTCAAGGCTTTCGAACCAACACACACATCACATACCAACAACCTAAATGTAATACTTTGTCATAATTTGAATGTAGTTTTTATAACCCCATTCCTGACTTAAACGTGCACTCTTATTAGTGTCTGATGCAGTGTCTTAAGAACAAACCCACTTGATATGCATGCAGCTACGCAAATTCACACGCCATATTAATCATCTCAAAACACCTACCACATTGTCACACCCCATGCAATAAAATATTCTGAATAACCTTGAAATGTTACATCCTTACACACACATACACACACAAACACATACACACACACACACACACACACACACACACACACACACACACACACACACATACAAACACGCTGTGGCTCCAGTTACCATCATGTTACAGAGGGTGCTTGCCAGAGGGTTAAATGCTCTACATTTGTGTATGTGTAGTGGATTTAGTACAAGGGCTTCATTGCTAATAAACAGTCCATGGCATACTTTCTAACCACAAGCTGGCCCTTGCAATGCATTTCTTCTATGTTATTGTGTTAGGAAACTGACTTCCTTATCACAAACCACGCAGCAAATTTTCTGCCATGGAAAATATTTTTTCTGTTTGACATCGCATAACAATAGGATTAAATTATATTTCTTTATTACATGCAAGTATGATGTGACAGTGCACTACATGAGTGTACTACAGATTTACATATTATAAACAACATACAATGTCTATAGCATACTGTCCTCCCCCTCGGAACACTACTTTATTATGCATGGTCCCTTGTGAGAGATGTTGTTTAAAGTGCAAAGTGTGCTCATTACAAAAGTTTTGTAGGAGCACGATTTGGCTGTTTTATAAAAGCATTATTTTGACTAAGGGCTAAGATTGGGACTGTGTTACATTTTCCGCTGTGGGGATGCAAAATAGTGTTTGTGGTATTTGTTAAAGCCTAGCTGGAGTATTTGTTCAGATGAGTGGATTGCCAGATATGATGTTCCTAGTTAAGACTCTGACTGATACGCATTCGTTGTGATTTTTCAATGACTGTTGGGGGATAAAAACTTAGTGGCATTGCACCGAACATCTACACATTTTTGACGAACATGAAGGACCCTGAATTTTTTTTTAAATACATGTAACATTTACATACAAAGATTGGGAAATTACATGTTGCCCTGTTAGTGAGGAAATTTTTTAAAGAACGCATTGCTAGAAAGTTACTTGCTGAATAACTTATGGTATGTACACATGACACTGTAATGAGTACAGGACGTCCCAAAACATAGCTTTATTTTACACTATGATTGTGGTGTTGCCCTGTTGTTGTCGGTTATTATTAACATACAACCATAATTACAGTACTTGTCCCTCCCTGATCATGAAAGTGTGTGGATTTCAGACTTTTACTTGTGTTTTGCATTCCTTAATTGTTTGTGCACAGCTGTCTATAGCTACAGTGATAAATTGGAATGATATTGGCGTTGTAAACCTTTAAGATATTAAGTTTGGTATTAGATATTGTCCTGTTGTATGTCAGTGCCATGGGTGATTGAATTACTATGGAAAGCATAACTAGAGATTTTTATAGATGAACTTTAGTGTAGCCTTGTGGTTTGTGAAATTGCGAAGGACAGTTGTTTATTTGGGAGTCTGTTGGTGTAATGGTATTGTGCGTCAGTGCTAATTCTTGGTAAAACTATTGAGGTTTTGCAAGGTGTGGTTATAACACACATTTTGCTGCTTGGCACATGAATTTTTGTACAGGCAAATTGTATGCCATTTTAATACTTGCACATGATGGGAAATTTACTGTACATTAGTTGTTATGGAAAACCAAAATTGTCTTGCTTGTGGGTTACAAACCCCACTACACCAGACACCTGTAAGAATAAGCATGTGAGTCCACATTATTTTCTGGACTGCCGTCATTTGGCTTGAGAATGTAGTAGGGGTTACATTTGTTGGGTTTTGAAAAGTATAGTTCTTTTGAAAAGCTTTATGTAGATTTTTAGAAGGCACTTCATCTGACACCTTTAAATGTATGTATATGAGTCAAAAGTTGAAGGTTTGAAATGGAATTTAACATGGGTATAGACTGGATTGCCAGCCCTATCATTATGTGAATTATTCAGAATGCCGTTTTAGTCGAATAAGGCCTTTACTTTTATTTCCTGAATCTATCATGTTAGTATAATTATTGTAGAGAGTTAACCTAAATCAGAGTACAATGAGGATAAGATTGAAATTGACTTAAGTCTGAGAGGTCTATACTGTGAGAATATCATGGGAGTTTGTGTGCCTGACTACTTTTGAAACAGCTGAAAATGACATACAAATGTGTCTACCGGTATGAAATAAAATATGCATCTGACATGCATTAGCATATGAATTGCTTTACGCACTCCTCCAGACCCCCGAGGCTGTACATGCGTGTTCAGGATCTCCCTGAAAGTGTGTAGAAATAGGATTCCTGTTGGGGTTTTTTTGGCACTTCCTTTGTGATGAGATTGCTGTGGGATATAGATTTCGCTACATGGTTAGCATTTGTATACAAATGACTGGAATGTATGTATTAGTCTTTTTGAAATCTATAGTGGGTAAAATAGGCAGTACATCTTGCACAGGAGGATTATAAAATTGACTACAGCTGCATAAAACTGAAGGTTACACCTTTCTTGTGTGAGATGTGATTGGTGATAACTTATAAAGCAATGCCATTTGATCAAACACCTCAAAGAGCACACAGTGTGCATGTAGGTCCTGGCAGGAAAGTCATTTGATACTACCTACATATGAAGATCGGGGCTAAGGAGGTATTGCCTTACTGCTGGGAAGAAGGGTTTTGTATGGGCTGTTTGAGAAAGCCAGCTGAATTATTATATAATTAGCATTCACTAAGGGTGACTAGACATTCTGTCTGAATCATAATTAAGGCATTGTTGTACTGTTTATGAGTATGTATTGAGTCAAATAATCGATGAGCATATTTGTCCTTGGAGAAGAGTGCATGTAGAAGGAAGGGTTGGTATGTAGGCTGCGATTAAGGATCACTTTTAGAATGGATTTTTGTCTCCTAACCAATGAAAATGCATGGATAGAAGTAGTTAACCAATAGGAAAGCAGGGATAGTTGTCCTATGCAAGTGCAGGGATTGTTATCCAATCAAAATGTACCTAAAAAGTATAAATACTGTAAGATTAAGGGGGTATACATTTCCACTATGCTTGAAAATGCCACGAATACCAAGACTGTCAATTGAACAAAGAGTTGCCATTTTCTAATGGAAAGAATGCCTATCTTACTGTAAGCTTGTTCCGGAGGGAGTACCCTAATTACAGGACACTATGCAGTAGCACAGTTCTGAGGGTGGTGTCCAAATTTGTGGAGCATGGCACAGTGCAGGATAGGCTGAAAACAAACTGTGGAAGAAAGAAAACTGTTCAGGTGCCAAGGAACGTTGGCATAATTGCTCAGATAATGCAGCAGACCCCAACTATGAGCATAAGAAGACTCCATCTAGGGACAGGATTGAGACGATCAAGTGTACAGAAGATGCTCAGGAAGACCCTGAAGATGAAGGCCTATAGGTGGCCTCTAGTAAAGGCTCTATTGCCAGGTGACATTGACAAGAGAGTCAAGTGGGCAGAAGATTACCTTGAAGCAGCTGAGAGGGACTTCACCTACCCTGACTACATCCTGTGGACGGATGAAGCAATCTTCCACTTGGATGGACATGTTAACAGGCATAATGCTGTCATATGGTCAGTCCAGAACCCACATGCTTTTATGGAATGCAGCAATCAGAAGAAGGCTGGTGTGATGGTCTGGGCTGGGCTGATCAAAGACCATATCATTGGCCCCTTCTCCATCAATGGAAGTGTCACAGGGCAAGTGTACCTTCAGCTACTACAGCAGAGGGTATGACCAGCCCTGCAAGCTATCATGGGGGAAGAGGAAGAATTTGTTGTTTTCCAGCATGATGGAGCCTCAGCTCATTATGAAACCTGTGTTAGAGCCTGGTTGGATGGAAAGCTGGAGGACAGATGGATGGGCAGAGGGGGACCCATACCATGGCCAGCACAAAGTCCTGATCTATCTCCATTGGACTTCTGGCTATGGGGCTAACTGATAAACAAAGTGTATGCAAATGCAGTGACAACATTGGACGAGCTAAGACAGGCAATAACTGATGAGATGCTAGCCATCCCGGCCACTATGGTCCACAGTGCGACACTGGGGGTAGTGAGAAAGGCAGGATTACTGCTCTCAATTGATGGGCTGCAGTTAGGATCACGACATAATTGACATTACTAACCTCGATAACATTGTACATGTACCTGTTTCGTCTCATAATGTTTTTATACTTCTCAGTGTGGTTGAATGCACACAGTAGTGCTATATCGTACTGCTAGAAAAATTCTGATAAACACCTTGATTATTATGTTAAGTGAAATTGAAATACAGTGGATGGCTAGGAAATACAGCGACTTTGAATTTGTGTGTGCTTTTGTGTGTGGTGTTTGTGTGTGTGTGTGTGTGTGAGTGTGTGTGTGTTTGTGTGTGTGTGTGTTTGTGTGTGTGTTTGTATGTGTGTGTTTGTGTGTGTGTTTGTATGTGGTGTATGTGTGTGTAAGGATGTAATGTTTTAAGGTTATTCAGAATAATTTTTATTTATTTCTGCATGGGGTGTGACAATGTGGTAGAGATGATAAGCTATCGCGTAGCTGCATGCATGTAACAAGTGAGTTTGTTCTTTTAAGACACTGCATCAGACACTAGTAAGAGTGTACGTTAAAGTCATGAATGGGATTATAATCAATTACATTCAAACTGGCAAAGTATTACATTTAGGTTGTTGGTATGTGATGTGTGTTGAGTTTTTGGAGTATCCATTGTTTGTGTGTGTGTGTTTGTGTGTGTGTGTGTGTGTGTGTGTGTGTGTGTTTGTATGTGTGTGTAAGGATGTAATGTTTTAAGGTTATTCAGAATAATTTTTATTTATTTCTGCATGGGTGTGACAATGTCATTAGCTATCGCGTAGCTGCATGCATGCATGTAACAAGTGAGTTTGTTCTTTTAAGACACTGCATCAGACACTAGTAAGAGTGTACGTTAAAGTCAGGAGTGGGGTTAAATCAATTACATGTGTGTTGGTTCGAAAGCCTTGAGTTTTTGGAGTATCCATTGTTTGTGTGTGTGTGTGTTTTTTGTGTATGTGTTTGTATGTGTGTGTATGTGTGTGTAAGGATGTAATGTTTTAAGGTTATTCAAAATATTTCTGCATGGGGTGTGACAATGTGGTAGAGATGATAAGCTATCGCGTAGCTGCATGCATGCATGTAACAAGTGAGTTTGTTCTTTTAAGACACTGCATCAGACACTAGTAAGAGTACGTTAAAGTCAGGAATGGGGTTAAATCAATTACATTCAAACTATGGCAAAGTATTACATTTAAGTTGTTGGTATGTGATGTGTGTTGAGTTTTTGGAGTATCCATTGTTTGTGTGTGTGTTTGTGTGTGTGTGTGTGTGTTTGTATGTGTGTATATGTGTGTGTATTAGGATGTAATGTTTTAAGGTTATTCAGAATAATTTTTATTTATTTCTGCACGGGGTGTGACAATGTGGTAGAGATGATAATCTATCGCGTAGCTGCATGCATGCATGTATCAAGTGGTTTGTTCTTAAGACACTGCATCAGACACTGCATCAGAGTGTACGTTAAAGTCAGGAATGGGATTATAATCAATTACATTCAAACTATGGCAAAGTATTACATTTAGGTTGTTGGTATGTGTTCGAAAGCCTTGAGTTTTTGGAGTATCCATTGTTTGTGTGTGTGTGTTTGTGTGTGTGTGTTTGTGTGTTTGTGTGTGTTTGTGTGTTTGTGTGTGTTTGTGTGTTTGTATGTGTGTTTGTGTGTGTGTTTAATTTGATGTGTGGGTGCATGTGTGTTTGTGTGTTATGTGGATGTGCGTATTTTTTATGTGTTTGTGTTTTTGTGTTTGTGCGTGTGCATGTGTGTGTAAGGATGTAATATTATGGTTATTCAGTAATTATTTTTAATAATTAAGATCTCTGGGTGGGGTGTGACAATATGGTACATGTTTTGAGATGATTAATATGGCATGTGAATATGCGTATCTGCATGCATGCACACATGCATCTATCAAGTGGGTTCGTTTAAGTCAGTAATGCGATTATAACAGACTATTGCAAAGTATTACATTTAGGTTGTTGGTATGTGATGTGTGTGTTGGTTCGAAAGCCTTGAGTTTTTGGAATATCCATTATTTGTGTGTGTGTATGTGTGTGTGTTTTTGTTTGTGTTTATGTGTGTATGTCTATGTGTGTGCATTTGTGTGTGTTGTGTGTGATGTGAGGGTGCTTGTGTGTTTTTGTATGTTGTGTATTTGTGTGTGTTTTAGTTTGCATGTGTGTGTTTGTGTGCGTGTGTATATGTGTGTTAGGATGTAATGTTATGGTTATTCAGAAATTATATGATAACAGGGTGGGGTGTGACAATATGATAGGTGTTTTGAGAAATATGGCATGTGAATTTGCATAGCTGCATGCATGCATGTATGAAGTGGGTTTGTTCTTTTAAGGCACTAGTAACACTGTGCAAAAACTTTGTTATACGATAGCGTATTCTATAGCGTATATTTGAATATACACCTTAAATATACACACCAGCGTATAGAACCATATACGCAGGTGCGTATATTCAAATATAACCAATCACGCGACATTTGTGGTTGCTTAGCAAACCGTTGAATTCACTTTGTGGCTACGTTGTCGGTCACCGTATACTAAGTGCTTCATATTCCGTATATCATCCTCCTACCACTCCCACCCCTCGTTCCCGATCCAGTTTAGTCAATTTAAAATTTTAATCATTTTGCACATGTACAACAAAACAACATACTAACAGTCCGAGGCGGCAATCTGCATATATTCGATCCAAGGCACCTGTACAGAATACGAACAATAAATTCAGATCGTAAAAAAATATATTTCACTCACCACATATCATATCCTCGTTCTGTTTATACACGATTCTATATACATGTATAAAGCAACAGATACATTATCGGGTAAGTGATATGCTTACCTTTCTTGTCTCCTATCTCCGATGTTTGACTTAAAACAATGGAACAGTGCGGGTTAACACTTACCGTACCGTCCGGTCGGAGTCTGCAAGTTAAAAAAAAAACCTTAGCAAAACACAACAAATGAATAGGCCTATACCTTTTTATATCGCGCTCCATTGTGCCTGTTGTTCTATCATTTCGGTTGTTCAACCGAACGGGAACACTTAGGACACTTGCCAACCTAGTGCAAATAGAGAAAGGTGAATTCATTCTTTAGCAACTGCAACACATAATACCGGTAACTTGTACACTCTGGAAAGACAAACTATTGCCATTTAACGATCAAAACCCTGATCTCAGCGCGATTCTTACAGTCCTTCTGTCTGTTCATACCAAAGCAACACGACCATGAAACAGCCCGCCTAAAATCTACAAATCACATGCACGGTTAGTTAACCACATTTCTAATTGGAGCACTTTTGTATCGTACTACATAAACAATTGTACAGGGGTCCAATAGAGGTCTACTGTGTAGGCATTCTACTGCTTCCATTGTAGCATTTACTGGGATCCGATGTGATCATGACAAACTCAACTGGCGAGTTAGCATAGGCCATAGCCATGCACCATGGGCCCGGCCTACAGCTCACAAAATTTACCGCCGTATATACGGGTACACCAAGCAGACATACATGTATATAGCTAACCAGTGGCGTAGCAAGGGGGGGGCAAGGGGGGCGGTCGCCCCGGGCGCCGAGTTGAGAGGGGCGCTAAAATCGTGGGGAAAAATTTTTTTTTATAGGTCAAACAAAAATTTTAAAAGTAGGTCTAAGGTCAGGCTCAGCATAATTTCTTTGATAATCGTACGGTACCGGTTGTATTCAGGCTCACTCAAGGAAAAATTATATAGCGATCATAGGACGACTATCGTTTGGATCGGTGTCTCTTGGCCTGAAATAGTTCGAAGAGGCAGGTAAACAGAAAATAAGTTAATTAACCCCAACTGATTAACCCGCTAGTCTCGTTTAAAAAACTTTGTTGTCCAAACGCAAGGGGGACCCCCCCCCCCCCCCCCCCCCGCTCGTATGTTCGGCCAAACGCAAGAGGAGGGGGGGGGGGGGGGGGCGCCATTAGTGCATTTTGCCCCCGGGCGCCCAACACCCTCGCTACGCCACTGTAGCTAACCTTTGACGTCCAGCAGCTTCGATGCCTACACACCTTCCTACCTCACGTGGGTCCGGGTACGGGTCTGACCACTCATGAATCAATTCTGTGGTATATTTATGTAAACAGTGGGATTTTATGGAATGAAATATACGCAGTAGTATAACTCACTACAGTATATTCAAATATACACTTAAGAATACACTATCGTATATTTTGAAGGTGTGCTTATATAAACGGTGACGTATTTGACACTTGCGTATTCTCAAATATACGCTGTCGTGCACTTCAAATATACTACACAGGTTATATTTTGCGCATTCCTCAAATATACGCATAAATATACACTATCGTATAACAAACTTTTTGCACAGTGTAAGAGTGTCAGAAATGGGATTAGGATCAATGACATATTTACGTTGTTGGTATGTGATATGTGTGTGTTGGTTCAAAAGCCTTGAGTATACCTGGAGGATAAATATTGTATTTGTTCAAACAACTGCTGGAAGAGAGGTTACTAGCTGGTGTGAATTTAAAATGTATTGCCCTGTTGCTGCGAGAATGTGATGGGTAAAACATATTTGGTAGCCTGAAGGTTTAATCAGGTTACTAGGTATTTTCCAGTGTTGCATCAGTATTTAGGTGATGGGTAGGGTAACCTTACTGGGTGAGTATTTTGGATTGGACAACCACACAGTAGAGAGTAACAAAAGTACCGAACATGGGTTTTTAACAGCTATATTTTGTGAGTGAAGTTATTGGCTCATCCTTCCATGACAAAGTGACATGCTCTTTAGTGACAAACAGGCATCTAAGCAGATTGCTTCCATTGCATGAGAATAATACTTTGGAAACACGCAAATGAATTGTATTAAAATACTTAGGCTCTAACAGGAAGTATGTGAATGTTTATCAAAGCTACTCAACCACCCACCTACAACACCAAATATTTTTTTTACAAACAGTATAAATTTGCATGAAACAACCAAGTCAGAATTCACTGACACTTGAAGATCATCTCAACATTACATTTAGATCTGAGAATTAGGTGGTATTGTTTTACAAGTCATGCCCAGTTGTAAGCGCTAAAGAGTAATCCTGATGTAGGTGAAACTGCTCACTCTCTTTCTTAATGAACAACGTTGGTTTTAAAACTGATTAGACTTAGCACACATCACAGATTTGAACAGAAGTCACCATGACTCACAAATACACATACACACCAGTTGAGAGCCATATCTACAGTTCCTATGACATTGAATACTGTTGAAAAGAATGCTCAAACAGTTCGGCACTTTTTTTCACACACACACATCGGTAACTAAACAGCACACTAAGAATTAAGCCTTAGGCTTCAATATTAGTAGGTGCTGTAGGCAGTATACACGCGGCTTCTCTAGTGTTACGGGCATATACCAGTTAGAGCTAGCTGAAAGGATGTATAGTTTGCTTGATGCATGGACTGCACCAATGTGTGCGTGTACCCGTAGGCCGTGCGTACATTGTATGCCAATAGGCACCCAGTCGTTCGTGTCTTTAACTCACCAACCATTTGCATCGAAGACATTCTCCAGTGTGGTTTTGTATAACGTAAGGCGAATGACAATCTCGATCTCGTCCACAACACGTAGCAAGAACGCTAATTGGTGCGCACCGCCCGTATGAATGACCTACGGCGGGTGTATGTTTTCTTTTACGAAGAGGTAGTAATACGGCAGCCGCAGGTACGGTAGTATCTATGATTTCACAAGGATAGCTTAGATCTTTATAAGACTAAATTAAAAAAAAAACAATTAAAAATTAAGCAACTCGAGGAGGTGGGGCTCAGTGGCACGTGATAATGTGCAAGTTGAAGGGGGTGGAGCTAATATGGTCCGTTAATGGTTGCGTCACTAGTCTCGGAACGGGACCTGCGTATGTAATGAAGTGTAACAAGTGCGCATGCGTAACCGTGGTGAAATAGTTGTTGCCTCTTACTTTCAGTTTAAAAGGTGATAAAAATATGATCATTTTGCTTTTGGCTTCGAAACGTGTGTCTGAACATGGTTTCACTTTTAAAGTTGTTAATTTGTTGTGTTTATTAAAGTTAATTAAGCATCGTTAATAACTTGTAAATAAAATGATGTAAACACATTTGCCTAACCTCAAGTTGTTAGTTTCTAAATATTAGATTTTTTTCATACTCCTATCAAAAGTTATTCCCGTTCAAAAGCATTGCGTTCTTTCGTGGACACCCGGTTTATGTAATCCAATGTGTACGGTCTGGGCACTACACCTAGTGAAATCGTGGCACGTATCCGGTTTGGGCACTAGCGCTTAGGCGGCTATTTACTAAATATCATCGGAACCCCGAGCCAGAACTAACCGGTGAGGGCATCACCGGAACCTCGAGCCTAAACTAAACTTTAAAGAGGCAACGATACAATGAAAATTCAGCGGCCATGAAGAGCTAGTGCAGAACATCGGGACGATTCCATCGCTTCTCCTTCTGCGAAAAGGATGCGATTCTAAGAGCGCACGACCGTCGACCAAAGCCGAACATGCTGCTGGAAAAGTGCTACAGCAGGGTAATCGGCTTGGAAAGCTACCAAACCCAATAGGTACGTTCGAATTGGACTGAGTGCATGATACAATAGGTATTTGGGTTAGATGTACTAGTACACCAGTTGACCCTTGTGTATCCACGTGACTGAGAGGTCACACGCATACCTTGTCCACGTATACAAATGTCATGTACATCTGTAGATCTATACATACACGTTCGTGTGGCATCATTTAAAAAAAAACCTTTCTATTCTTTATATTGATGTATGGTTATACAAGACTCTACAACTTATTTTTAAAAAGTAGCACAAGTGTGTGTTACAAGCAGACGCTAGGGCTATCCTATGTAAACTATAGCAGTAGAGGTCAGATTCATTGTGTACTTGGGAAACTGTGCTTTGTCATCAATAAAAAAGGTCTGCCCAGGTCAATTAACAGTTTTAACATGGCTCCTGTTTATCAATTACCCCATATTGTACATGATTTTGTGAGTAATTGTAAATTTCATTGCATGTGTTTATTTTCTGTATTTTTCAGCTTTTCCCTGTATGAACCAAAAAAACCATACTGAGGGAATATAAAGGTAGCTTCAAAAAGGCTATTGTAAGGAATAGCATACTGTTATATGGGCTTAATGATGCCTTTTGCAATCCCACCCATAGTTAGCACAAAAGGTCAGCTGTTTGCGAAGTTAGTGCCGGTGCATTGCTTAACAAGGCACTGGGCATGCATAGAAAAAAATAGGTGAATTTCTACATGATATTCGTGCTGTTGATGCAATCGAAATTACAGAACCTTTCTTTTGTGATGCCTCTTACAACCAAATAGGGAAGCTTGATACTCTAATGGTACATGTAGGTGTGTGTAATGGCGGACGAGATACCTGCATACATGTACCCTTATGCACCCTACTCCTCCCCATACCTACTACTACCCCTACCCCTCCCAATACCTACCGCTATCCCTACTACTATTACAACTCCTCCCCTAATTACTACCAGGGGCACCCCCAGCATTTCTGGAAGGGTGGGGCCAGGATAGGGTAAGGGGGCGTCATTTGACAACCAAATATTACTATAGGGGTGTTGTCCGCTTTCGGCCGATTCAGTCGGGGGGGGGGGGGGGGGGGGGGGGGGGGGGGAGTGGCACATGTTGCTAGTAATACTGAATACTTTGAAGTGGGGGGGGGCCCTGGGGATGCCCACGACCTACTACCCCTATTCCTCCCCTTACCTACTACTATCCCTATTCCTCCTCTTACCTACTACGTATATACCCCTACTCCTCCCCTTATCTACTACTACTCCTCCCCCTCCCCTTCCTACCACTACCCCTACTCCTCCCCTTACCTACTACTACCCCTACTCCTCCCTTTACCTACTATTCCCCTGGAGTGAGGTGACCTCAATGGTCACGTATGTGATGATGACAAATTCACTGATACACTACTGCCAGAGTATGAAACATATTTACATGGATACTGTTTATAAGTTGAGTTGACACAGATCACTTTAATTTCCAGAACACTGTAATAAAGGATGAGATGGTGGACACACCTTTTGCAGTCTTATCACGAGAGCCGGAGGGAGTAAAAGTTTCACTGGTATTAGTACCAATACAACATTGTTTATGTACTGAACAATATGTATCATCCATGGCTGAGTTATTTCTGGTTATGACATGTAGATATACATGATTACTATGTAAATGAAATATATACCAAGTTCAGATCGTAGCTAAGTGATCAGTATTTCTCTATGGTATCATAATTGTAACGTCGGAGGCTCTTATTTAATGGTTGGCCTTTTTGCATTTTAAAATGCAAAGTACTTTCTTTCCATTATTGGAGTATATAAGATTATGAGTGATGAAATGTCTGTTGCTAAGTGAATATATTTAGATATAGTGTGACTGTTGAAAGCATCCAATTATGAATAAAAAGCAATTAAACAAGTAAATAAAAACATTCTCTATGAGAAAGTTGGTGGTATATAGGATTTGAAGGCAATAGTGGTGTAAAAAACAAGGGTTGAATGATAAGGAAAAACGAAATAGTCCTATATTTAGCACATGCATGAACAATGTACATGTATTGTCCTACAATGTGTGCTGGGCTAAATATAGGACTATTTCGTTTTTCCTTATCATTCAACCCTTGTTTCCCTGCTTTTTAAACCACTATTGCCTTCAAATCCTATATACCACCAACTTTCTCATAGAGAATGTTTTTATTTACTTGTATAATTAAGCTGTCAATACTGCAATAGCCCGTATATAGCGATATCATAATGTTCTCCCCTATTTATTCACATTCATCATCCTTCCAATGCGTAATAATTACTTTGAGACTTCCTTGATTGATTTACACATATATGTCCATTGTATAGCACATTTTGATGATCCACATACCATAGGTATTCAATATACAGACCATTACTAACTGATCACGCCCATAGCCATTGAAACATCAGGAGAGAGCTTGACCATCACCTTAGGCAGGCATCAGGAGAGTGCAATGCCTACACTTACTTGCTACAAAGGCTATCAGTTGCAGTACAATGTGGAAATGCTGCTTCTATTATGGATTCTGTGGGCCAGCATGCAGTGGTAGACTTTTTTCTGTGTCTTTTTACTAGTATAGTTACATATTGTGCATTGTTTATGCTTACCTTTATTATTTTGTTATTACAAATAACTGACACGTTGGATAAAACGCTTTAATAATATTACATTAATTTTTTTTTCATTCTGAGATATTAGGAAACTCATTTGATAATTCCACTTCCTTCTGCCACATATTGCAACTTCTTTTCTATCTTCCTCCTTGAACTGTTCTCCTTCTTTAGAATCTTATCTTAAGTTGCTGATCAGTCTTGCAATATGGAAATGTTGTTTACTAACTAACTTTACTCTCTGAGCTTGTCTGATGCAAAATTTAACCAGCTATATTTTCTTGCTTGTTCTGAGAGTGTGCACACAACCACTGCATTGTTCCATTAATTTTACATCTTAGTTTTCATCATTTAACATTAGATGCTTTTCTATAAAGGTAATCAGCCAGGCCAAGGGTGCATTGTGTTCAGCAAATATACTTGGTGAACAATGGATGGTGATAGATGAGCTAAAGTACCTTCAAGATAGCCATGCAACTGTGTCTATATATTACACATATTACACCTTTAAGTAGCTAGTGTACTACTATCTTATCTTATCATATCTTGTTCTGTTGTAGCATGCAGAATTTTGTACTTCAAGCTTCAGGGAGAGCAGTAATTTTCAAACCTGCTATTTGATCCAAAGCTACTTCAATAACTGGGCATATGCTGGTTATGGGTAGATGTATTTGTCAACGTTACTGCATAGCTAGGATACACTAACATGAAAATATTGTCTTGAAAAATACACTGTGTGGGCACCACCATATTTTTATGATTGAGCTGTTTTTAATGATATGACGGTCCATGCTGTACAATACTTTTCATAACTAACGCGTGCCTTGACGAATTCGGTGCGTATTAATTAGAACTATCACACAACTCTTTGACACATAAACAAAATAGATTGTCTATGCGTTGAAAATACAAAAAATAAGTTTAATTCCCAGGGCTCTAACACAGAAATACCAGGTTAAGCATTATTATGTCAAGCTCTAAGCAATCCAACAGTAAACACCTGTGCCGATAAATGGACCCTTGGGCACCATCCAAAGCTCATGAAATTTTATCCTGATATAGGCTAAGACCTCATAAACATGGGAAACGCTTCCTCAAGTGAGTGCTTTAAGAATCTAGGGAATGGCTAATCGCGACCGATTACTATGGAATTCAACGAGGCACACAAAATAACGCCGTATGCTGGCTTACATTTAGATACCAATAGTGTATCGGGCAACCCCTTTTGTTCTGTATTCTAGCAATAAAGTCCTAAATACCTTGCAAACAACTTTACGAAGCGCGCGTCTTCTTAAGCACTCTTAGAGAAATCCTAAATACGGTCACAATTTTCGACGAGATTTAGATCACCAGTTTCCGCCTACGCAAACGCAATTTATTAAAGTACCTAACGTAGGGTCAGAATGGCAGGAATGTAGAATCCTCTGCTTCTCACATGCATCCAAAATGAGCCTCACAACCTATTTCAGTAAAGTTTAACATGCGAAAGAGCGACGACGGTTGAAATCGGACTAGTTATCCTAAGACCCTAAAACCATACGCGCACACTTCTTATCTTTGTAATGAGGTATTCTATAGCCATTATGTGTCTCCTATGCTACCACGCTTATCAATGATGCCGGACCAAAGAGTGGAAAAGAATGTGTTCACCACCAAGAGCACATAGGCCTAGTTACATGCTGCACGCACCTTAGTCGTTCCATTCATTTTTCTTTTAGTCCACACTTCGCCATTCTTTAAGAAAATCTTTTCCGCCTTTCGTCTGATCGATCGTTTCTTGTTCGCATCGCATCCTTCAGGGTACTTTCCCTTGACCTTGTAACTGTAGGCCAGTTCAAGAGTGTCACCTTCTTCGTCTGTCCCTGATTCTGACGACATTTTCAACACCTTCCAAACGAAAGAACTAACGTGGGACCAAAAAATGTCACGTGGGACAAAATCGAGCACCTAAAATTGTCCGGCCGGACAATTTCAGGCAGCCTTTTTTTGGTCCGGCCGGACCGAAATTAGACGCGGACCAAATCGTGCGTGACAGGCCTATGCCAAGTCGCCAGTTGAGTTTGGTCCTGACCACATCGAATCAAAGTAAATGCTACAATGGAAGCAGTAGAATGCCTACACAGTAGACCTCTATTGGACCCCTGTACAAATGGTTGTGTAGTACGATACAAAAGTGCTCCAATTAGAAATGTGGTTAACTAACCGTGCATGTGATTTGTAGATGCTAGGCGGGCTATTTCATGGTCGTGTTGCTTTTGGTATGAACAGAGAGGACTGTAAGAATCGCGCTGAAATCAGGGTTTTGATCGTTTGTCTGATCAAATGGTAATAGTTCGTCTTTCCAGAGTATACAAGTTATTATTTGTTGTAGTTGCTAAAGAATGTACTCTCCTGTCACTATTTGCACTAGGTTGGCAAGCGTCCCAAGTGTTCCCGTTGAACAACCGAAATGATAGAACAACAGTTATAGTGGAGCGCGATAGAAAAAGGTATAGGCTCATTCATTTGTTGTGTTTTACTAAGGTTTTTTTTAACTTGCAGACTCCGACCGGACAAGTGTCAGGGTTCCTACGGGTTTTGGAATCCTGGAATTGTTTTGGAATTTCATTTAGCCTTTTCAAGGGCCTGGAAATACTTTGCTGTGACGAAAGGTTTTGGAAAAGTTTTGGATTTTTATAAAGCATTGTTAGTATGCGCGTGCACTTGCGCTTCTTAATAAGCACTAACGTGCATATGTAATGGCAATAGATATAGACAGGGGTATATGTTAATATGTGATACACATCAGACATGCATGCGAGTTATTACGAGTCCCATACAGTGGTCTCTCGCACGCGCAAAGACTTTAATCATATCGAGAAATTGGCGGTCAAAAGGATTACGCGGTATTCGGTCATTGCGTAATTCAATGTCCATAGAAAATGTATGGACGCATTCAGAAAACTGCAGCTAACTGCAGAAAAAAAAATTATATTGACTACCTGCTCTCGGATTTGCAATGTGGGGACTAGTTGACATATTTTGTGTAGTTTTTCGCAACTTAGGTACCTATATCCGCACTTCCACATTAATTATGCAAGGTTTCCAATATCCATTCATTTTTATCTCATTTCCTTATTCAGGCATCAATAGTTTCCAAACCAAATGAAATTTTCCTTACCTGCTCGCGGATTACATGAGAGTAATCAATCCCCGTATTTATCATAATTTTTTCAGAGCTTAGGGCCTTCAAATCGCTCTTCCCTTGAATGGTTAGTGAGATACACCCCACATTCAAAACGCATAATATCACGTGCTACTCTTTCGTCAGTTAGCCGTGCCCAGACCGAGCTGTTTTGTAAGTACATGTCGTTAATGATAATATGTACATGTACGTATTGACGTCTATAACTACTACCCCACCCACCACTACAATGTACACAACAACTTAACATGCATGCGATTTAAAAATAACTTATTAACCGCTATTTACTGGGCCTGCTCATCGCTTTTGGTTCGGATGATTTCGAACAGTATACGAAGACGACGATATCGAAGATCAATCCCATGAGGATGGGACAGACCTGGAAGTCTGCCTGTGGACCCTATGGCTATGGAATACTGGGTATTACGGTATATGGAGTACCTCACAGCTAACAGCTACAGTACACTGAGTACAGTATGGAGTGGACCCTATAGTGACATATGGCAGACAACGCTACGGAATAGCCGACAGCTAGCAAACAAATACCGTACTAGTGCGGTGTGGACCAATAAGCTATGAAACTAATGTTGCTTGTTCAGCTATGGACTGGATTCTATGGCAGAACTGAAGCCTACAGGTCACAGCTAACTGCTACGCTAACGGAGGTACGGGAGTGCACGGACCCTATTGCAGACAGCTACGGCAGGCAGCTACGGAATACCCCATGTATGGTCGAATAGAGTAGACTCTATGGCAATAAGCGATGCATGGAAAATCACACAGTTAACAGCTATGAACTCAAATCTATGGCAGACACGTGCACCTAATAGCTACAGTGTATGGAGTTGGAGTGGTCCCTATGGCAAGAAGCTATGGAGTTAACTGGTCGTATGGCAAGTACCCCATATAGCAAGCACCAATCCTATGGCAGATACCCCACAGCTGCCAGTGTGTGTGTGTGTGTGATTGTGTGTGTGAGCATGTTGTGAGTGCGTGTGATTGTGTATGTGATTGTGTGTGTGAGCATGTGTGTGAGTGTGTATGCGTGACTGTGTTTGCGTGTTGTTGTGTGAGTGGCTATGAATCCTCTCTCCCCCTCTCTCTGTGCATGTATGTCAGTATGTACATGTATATGTATGCTAAGAATCAGTTCCTGTGTGTTGTTGTGTTAAGGTCGGCATACACGGCCCGGGCGTCTAGTCGATTTGTCGCATGCAACTCAAATGAATATGGACAAATGTTCCCAACCCATCAGTAAACTAAACAATTACGAACTTTTACCCTATATTCATTTGAGCTGCATGCGACAAATCAACAGGTAGTCGCCCTGTGTATGCCAACCGTTACCTTGTGCTAATGCACATGAAAGTAATTGGCTAGTTTTGATGACATTCTGCCTTGTTTTCCACAGTACACAGCTCAAATTCCAGCTATCAATGCTCACCAATGGTAAGCTTAGCTTTGCAGGGTTGGCCTATTTACCCACTCCCTCCCTCCCTCCCTCCCTCCCTCCCTCCCTCCCTCCCTCCCTCCCTCCCTCCCTCCCTCCCTCCCTCCCTCCCTCCCTCCCTCCCTCCCTCCCTCCCTCCCTCCCTCCCTCCCTCCCTCCCTCCCTCCCTCCCTCCCTCCCTCCCTCCCTCCCTCCCTCCCTCCCTCCCTCCCTCCCTCCCTCCCTCCCTCCCTCCCTCCCTCCCTCCCTCCCTCCCTCCCTCCCTCCCTCCTCCCTCCCTCCCTCCCTCCCTCCCTCCCTCCCTCCCTCCCTCCCTCCCTCCCTCCCTCCCCCCTCCCTCCCTCCCTCTCTCCCTCCCTCACCTCTTCCCTCCTTCCATGATCCTCTCCTTCCACTTTCCTTCATCAGAGGAGGCTCAGAGTGTTCAGTGACAAAGATAAGGACAAACTCAGCAAGGTGACCCACACATACCAGTCTGAGAGGGAGGCATGACATGGAGGCCACCCTCACCTTGGAGATGGAGACAGAACAGAACAGGGACCAGCGGGGAATCATGGAGAAGGCACAGAATTTGAACCAGGTCTGGGCACTGGTCACCACTTGCTGTAAACCTTTATAGGCCAGTCAGATACAGTGATATTAGCCCTTTAGTGACACCAGTTTTAACCCTGTAAAGACACCAATATCAGCATTATTCTCCAGAATAAATTTTTATTTGTATATCTACAGTGTCTAGTTGCCATGGTCCTACTATGCTGCAAAACTCATAGTCTGTTGTATGATGATTAATTAATATTGTTTGTTTTCCATATATAGTATGGAGGACAGCATATACAGAGGACACAATTACACCGAGTACTTCTCACAAGGGAGTGCAGCCAGCAGGTGGGTGTGGTCAAGGGAGGTGGTAGCAGATGTGATGAGGCCAAATATTGTGGCATACAATTGTATGATTCCATGAGTGTTGTGATGTGTGTGTCTGTGTATTTGTGTGTGTGTGTGTGTGTGTGTGTGTGTGTGTGTGTGTGTGTGTGTGTGTGTGTGTGTGTGTGTGTGTTTGCAATGTATGGTAGCAAGCACACGATGCATGAACATGAACTGTACAGAAAATGTCACACACTTCAAAAGGAGCACACCTTAAAGGGCACACTTTAAAAGGAGCACACCTTAAAGGGCACACTTTAAAAGGAGCGCACCTTAAAGGGCACACTTTAAAAGGAGCACACCTTAAAGGGCACACTTTAAAAGGAGCACACCTTAATGGGCACACTTTAAAAGGAGCACACCTTAATGGGCACACTTTAAAAGGAGCACACCTTAATGGGCACACTTTAAAAGGAGCACACCATAAAGGGCACACCTTCCCCTACAAAATAATCTTGGCATGACATGCCATGACATGTTCCAAATTCATGCGTGATATGTTGTCGCATGTGTTCCAGTTTTTCTAGAGCACTGTTAAACATGCTTATATGTATGTCATTAAATTGCAGGCATATCACTCTTCTAACTTGTACAGGTTGACAAGTTTCTAAAACGCGTTCCCCCAAGAAGTTATAAAGCAGCACGCCCCTTAGCATATTAACGGGTATGCCTCGTCGGGGAATCGCTTTTTAGAAACTCTTCATCCTGTACAAGTTAGAAGAGTGATATGCCTGCAATTTAATGACATAAGCATGTTCAGCAGTGCTCTAGAAAAACTGGAACACTTGCAAAAACATATCACGCATGAATTTGGAACATGTCATGCCAAGATTTTTTTCATAGGGGATCCATTGCGGGATAATGTGCAGACAGCATTCTACATGTAGGTGCCATTTTCCCCTCCCCTAGGAAAGGTCCCCTGTACTGTTCGTTGGGACTATATCCACCTGACATCTGCAAAGACTACAAGGAGGCAGGCTACTGCGGCTTTGGAGGTAGGTGTGTGCTGCTGTGCTGGTGTGTGCTGGTGTGTTCCCATACACCAGCTTACAGTATACACCATACACCAGCCTATATGCCATACACCAGCCTATATGCCATATACCAGCCTATATGCCATACACCAGCCTATATGCCATACACCAGCCTATATGCCATACACCAGCCTATATGCCATACACCAGCCTATATGCCATATACCAGCCTATATGCCATACACCAGCCTGTACACCATACACCAGCCTATACACCATACACCAGCCTATACACCATACACCAGCCTATACACCATACACCAGCCTATACACCATACACCAGCCTATACACCATACACCAGCCTATACACCATACACCAGCCTATACACCATACACCAGCCTATACACCTTACCCTATACATCAGCCTATACATCATACTTAAAAAACCCAGCCCATACACGTTCCTACATGTACATGTACCAGAATACTGAAGGCTTTTGTCATACATGTACCTACTCTTAATCCTAAGATCTGCCCATGGTTTGTGCTGTGAAATAATAAACTTGAAAGGGGAACCCACAACCTTATCTGATGGTTAGTGGCCCATGTAGTGCTGCTACCTTGCCTGCCCTGAAGCTACATGTAGACCTACCTCCTACATGGACTTACATAGGCCTACCCTGCATGAACCCTACATGGATCGACCTACATAGGCCTACCCTGCATGAACCCTACATGGACCTACATACATGTAGGCCTACCCTGCATGAACCCTACATGGACCTACGTAGGCCTACCCTGCATGAACCCCTACATGGACCTACACATGTACATAGGCCTACCCTGTATGACCCCCTACATGGACCTACATTGGCCTACCCTGCATGAACACCTACATGGACTTACATAGACCTACCCTGCATGAACCCCTACATGGACTTACATAGGCCTACCCTGCATGAACCCCTACATGAACATGAACCTCTACAGACCTACATAGGCCTACCCTACATGGACCTACATAGACTTACTTACATGTACCTACCTGAGTTCTGAAAATTACTTGTGTCTTTTGTCTACATGTATTCCCTTCAAACTTGCCCTTCTGTGCTGTGAATATAATTAAACATGAAAGGAACCCACAACCTTATCTGATGTTAGACTTAAAAGGAGAAGTTGCCACGTAAATAGTTACCATTGCGCTGCGCGAACCGATGCGCAGAACCCGCTATAAAAGGCGCTAGACTGCTCGGGGACTTTCCTCAAATACGTCATGACTAAATGGCGAAAGGTTGGTCGTTTTGTAGTTGCGTTTTCAATCGGTAACCCTGTTACTTTTTGGACCAAAAAACACAGAGGCAATTGGTTATCTATGTAGCTTTTCACAAAAGAAATACACCAGTATAGGCCGATCGTGATCGAGTTCTCTGCGATCCATGCCACATGTACGTTGTGCGCTACAACAGGACGTGCGAGTACTATACAGGCCTATTTCATTGTACTGAGTCTCGACTGATCTTATATAGACTTTTACTTTCATCGTCGAATCTGTTCACCGAGTACTAGAACTGTTACTTGAAGCGGTAACGATGTGCGCTGTAAACCGCATACGTCTCTCTTACTCTTACGCCCGGCTTATACTTATATTACCATCACCCAGGCCAGGTATAAACGAACAAAACATCACAATGAAACACAAAAAGAAGGCTGTAACAAACATAGCGTTACGTATTGCTACCCCTGGCCCTGGTTCGCTTGCTATCTCCAGCCACATCTTCACGTGCTTCAGTTGTTTTCCCCGTTTGGTATGCTGGCAATGGCACAAACATTGATAACTGATGTTCCACAAAATGCAACAAGTAAAGATATGTATATAGGTATTTCAGACAGCAGATCATTGAGGTAAAGGCCAGTGTGAGAGGTAGAGGATGTGAGTGTGAGTGTGAATGTGGGTGGAGGTGTGAGTATGGGTGGAGGTGTGATGAGTATGGGTGGTGTATGTATGGGTAAAGGTGCAAGTGTGAGTTGCATGAGGTATGAGTGGGTGGAGGGGAGGTATGAATGGCATGTGAGTTTGGGTGTAAGTATGAGTATGGGCGGAGGCGGAGGTAGTGAGTATGTGTGGAGGCGTGACTATGGGTGAATGTATATACAAATGAGGGTGAGGTGTATGGGTGGAGGTATGGATGTGGGTAGGGATATGAGTATGTGAGTATGGGTGGAGGTGGAGGTAGTGAAGGTGGTATAGGTGGAGTGGGGTGAGTCACAAACAATTTCATTCTTGATGATGACTCTAAATAAAGCCTTGTGGGCCCATCAAATGTAGCTCATTATAGAAGGTGTGGGTGCAAGACAAGTTAGCAAACACACAGAAACAAACACCCACACCCACATGTATGTTGATGCATCTGGTGGGGGGGGACAATGTATTAATGTCAAAAACCTAGTGAGGATATTGTGAGATCCCAATGTATGATACACATATGAACATATTCTCGGAGCAGTTACAAGTGTATTATATATCACCTTACAGATATAGGATAGCATGTACAATTTCACAATACATATCCATACCTTACAACTTCATGAATCAATATCATCATCCTCTTGGTATTCTTCGCTTTCATTGTCCACATACTCTCCATCTGAATCATCGGGTGACACCAACTCGTCAATTGCATCATCCTCCTCCTCAAGTGACCTAGTATAAGGGTGAATTGTATAAGGATTTGTTGCCATCTTTAGCTACATGTAAACCTACTGTAAAGATGAGATATTCTTCAGGATGTACGCATTCCAGATGTTACGTACGAATTGAAAGGTTTTCTTCTTTAATACATTGTAAGTGCTATGATGGTCCGGTCGGCGAACATCAAGGTATTCACCATGACTTGTTGATGCCCGTTGTGTGTTTTCATTCTAAAAGAAGTGGTCATAATGTTCACAGCCATCACATGCACAACACTCACCCAATCCATCACAGCCAGGTTCATCCGCATTTTAAAGGTGTTAGTATGGAAGTGTATCCTCTTGGGCAGGTAGGTTAGTTGCTGGTGGTTAAATGACTCCATCCAGAAGGTGTCTCGACACTGGAAAAAGGACCTAATTTAGATATAACTAGCAATGCCTTCATAAAGCTGCATACACGACAGAATGACTCAGCAAAGCGGTAGATAAGGGTTCTCTGCAGTGCATCCTCATATGCTTGAATGGCTTCAGGCATAGTCAGAATCTTCCTCTTTGGGTGGTAACCTGGCTGGCAACAACGACTTTCTGAGTGGCAATTAAGGTGGTGACCCTAGTGGAAGCAACAAAAAAAAAAAAAACATTCACACACACACAACGACCGGACCATCATTGTTGCATGTATAAAGTGCACACTACACATGTATGCATGCACACCTATACCTGAAAGTGCTGGCTTATATTCATAATCATGTTGCATAGAATGTCAGGGTTGCCAGCACAGTTCTTCATGCACCAGTACAGGTGTACTTTGGTACTCCTTGCTGAAAAAAAAAAGGATCAATACATTAAATGATTACAGGTGCATGCTGGTACTCCTTGCTGAAAAAAAAAAGGACAGCGCAGCTCATACCCTTGTCTGAAAGTTCAGCAAACCATGTCTTATCTCTAGTTTTAACAGTCCCAGCACAGATCTTTTTCAGCTCTTTAGCCACATTCTTCGTGCCTGCATGATTGCAATCAATACACACCAAATAAAATTTGATACCATACCATGCCATGTGTCATAAGAATTGACCAATCCAAGTTGTTCAACATACGTCTTTATGGTGGACTGGTAGTCATGGGCTACCTCTGTGACGTTCAACCCTACATTATAAATTGGATGCATATATGTATGTGTAAATATTTAAAATAATAACACAAACCTCTGGGTAAGACAACTTTCGTACATGCCACCTCTCTAGTCTGAGCTACTCTGTGCTCTGGTCTAGAGAGAGTGGTGATCCTAACAATCCTACGTGTACTGCTTTGCAAAACTATAAAAACACAGAGTACAAACATGCCATACAGGGTACTGTTGAGTGGTATGCATTCGCACTAGAATCATGCCGTGCATCAGTGATGACCCACTGTTATAAACAGATAAATTAAATCGATTGTATAAACCACGAGAAAACACATCATACCTCTCCACTTGTGGCGTACTCAAGGTTTGCCTTCACACATTGCACTGCTGCATTCATAGATTCTTCTGCTGAATCTGCTATAATTTGCTGGTACTGTCTGTCTATGTATACTTAAGAACCAGATTACAACATTACATCTATCACCAACGTATTACTAGTTAGTCATCTGTACCTACCTGAATGGATGTATTTATATGACACTACACCTATCTCTGCAAACTTGCAAAAGTTCATGAACTGAGATGGCAACATGCCAGCACAGGTAAAGGCATGGATGAGCCTACATGCATGGAGTGCAAGCAAAATTATTACTAGATGTTGTGCAGTACATGAGCATAGCTACTTGCTTTTGGCTTGCCAAGTAGTGACCCGCAAGAACTCTTGAAGAAGCCCAAGTGCGAGCCACTTTGCAGTGTGGGCAGACAAAGCGAATTCGCACAATGCCTCCTTTCTACACATTCAAACGAATAGAATGCAACCAGCATAGGAGGATTTATGTACCTTTACAAAGGACTCCAGCTGCCAAGTGGGACGTGGTCTACAGCAGTGTTGCTGTACCAAGCCCTTACAGAGACACCTATTAGACTTGTGCTCAACCACATAGAGCCTCTGGTCGTCTTTGTCTTCATCTCCTGTGTACATGCCTATATAAGAAAGGGCAGCATAAAATCCAATGCACGCTGGCCTTTTATTCTATAACTATGCATGCATGTGCATATACGCGTACCGGCGTATGATACATTGTATGTCTACTGTATGTTATGAAGTTATTAGGCCTCGATACATTTATAAGAGTATAGTACACGTACCGGCTGTGTCCAAGAAGGAATGAGTGGACTGAATGGTGGAGGGGGCCCGGGGCCGTCGATGGGATCGAAAGCACAATGTCCAGCATCGCATTCAACAGGGCGGCATTATCTGGCCTTTGGGAGGTACTTTCATCAGGAAAAAGGATACGCCTGGCACTGTCTACACGGAGTTTGATGGCATCCTTCTCCGCCTCAGATGAGAAAGTCATTCCAAGCGAGAACCTACATCCCGCTGTCGCCATATTTACCAGTTATCTTCACGTGCCCGGTAATTACATTAATAGTACAAAGGACGCGTTCGAGTTATGAGCTTAACGATTAGTTTTACTGGACTGTGTGTGTTTTATAGACGTGTCACTGTGTAGCAGGACCCGGATACGGTTCACAGAACGCCATATTTGGCCGCTTAAAACCGGCTGGCCGGTCAAAAATTGAGCAGTCTACGCCCTTTTATACCGCCTCTTCTCCTTTAAAATAAACATACCCTATACATGTACCTATGTAGGCCTTTCTATCCTGGACTTATATGTACCTACCTAAGACTACCATATCTACATTAGGCCTAAGACTAACATGTACACATGGCCAGCAATTGAGGACATGAATAATAAGTTACTATAGGATGATGATATTAAAATTCTGATTTCACCCGAGGGGGGGGCAAAAAAAAAAGTTATAGACACCATCCCAAAAATTCTTAAAACCAAGGGCCAGGTCAACCCCCCCCCCCCCCCTCCGCCTTCGAACACGCCCATTTTTGACCACGCCCCTTAAAATAATTACGTAATTGACAATTGACCACACCTACAATTAAGATAATATTACAAATTGAAAGCAGGCTTCGTTGCAGATTGCTGTTGTAGGTGTTGTCACTTCGTCGCTTGCAGCTGGAGACGCTGTTTCACTTGTACCATAGAATTTCGCGATACTCAGTCTTTCGTGCCATGACGTAATGCACAGGCTGTAGGCCTATCGAAGGTTTGCGGTACTCCAACAAGATTTTGAAGAACGGCACGCATTATCGTTCATGATTTGGTAAAGTACTCGTTTAAACAATCGCAGGCGGGGCATGCTCGCGTGAGGCGTGAGTCGGCGTGACCTCATGCATGTAACTTAGTACCAGGTGTATCCGTGGCTTACTTAGTAGCGTTAGTATAGTTTTTATCTTTACACTGCTTTGCGACGCTTCAATTGTTGCACTATTGGGTAGTGAATTGGTGTGAAGGCCACGCCCACGAATTGTGTCTCAGTCACGTGATAATATGCTTTCCACAAAGAAATAGCTTACAATCGCACTAGATAGGCAGTTAAGCCATATCTTTGCACAAATTGGACACCATGAACACTACAAACAATCTGATTCCATCATTATGTTGCTGTAGTGCGAGCTAAAGTGCAAAAAAAAAAATTAAGAAAAGTGATGAATTTTTTTTTTAAATTTTTTTTTGGCCAAGACCCCCCCCCCCCCCCCCCCCTAACTTTGATACCTCATAACTTTTTTTCCTAGACCCCCCTGAAAAAAATAATAGCATATTCGTGATGCTCTCAATGAGCTCTTCAAAGTTGGGGGATGGTGTCTTCCACTTTGTTTTTTGCCCCCCCCTCGATTTCACCAATATATTTTCCTGATTTTTTTATGATTTATCATACTTTCAAAATGGCTAATTATTAATTAAAATTAATTAACTATATTTACAACAACATGTTATTTTATGAACGCCGCATAGTAGTTAGCTTATAAAAAGACTAGTCCTGTATTTTTGGGTGCTAAAACTCTCGTTTTGTAGCTCAAAAACCTAAATACAACATACGCATGCGCAAAATTAATTGACTGCGTAACTCGTTCCCAGACTCTTAAAGCTCACGCGACGCAGGATCCCCCCTCGAGCTAGTTCGCTACTAAACATTTAGAACCTTCCGTAAGTTGTGAAGTGAATGTGTGTTGCTTGGCTTGCAAGGATGCTCTAAAAGCAATTTGTCGTGTTGGTGTGGCCTACATTGCGCAAGTGCGGAGTATAAAAATGGTCTTGTAGGTGTTCTAGTTAGGCATAGCCCGACCTTCGCGTTTAGCGGAAACGTTCCAGGTACCACGTTCCGCCAAAATGCGAAGGTCGCGCAAGCCCAACTAGCTTTTGCATAAAAGTTTTAAGCAACTTAACCATAAAAAGTATTAAGAGTGTGAAGGGTTAATCAGCCTAACGGCAAAAATAGCCCTGTGGGTGTGGTCTTTGTAAGAGTTCGAAGGGTTAATCAACCTAGCGGCAAAGAGGGTCCTGTGGGTGTGGTCTTTGTAAGAGTATCAGGGGTTAAGGCACATAGCCGAAAGAAACAGCCTTGTGGGTGTGTTAAGAGTGTCAGGGGTTAAAAGACATAGCCGAAAGAAACTGCCCAGTGAGTGTGTTAAGAGTGTCAAGGGTTAAAGTACATAGCCGAGAGAAGCAGCCCAGTGGTTGTGTTAAGACTGTCAGGGGTTAAACGACAAAGCCGAGAGAAAGAGCCCAGTGGGTGTGTTAAGAGTGTCAGGGGTTAAACGACATTGGGTGTTTTAAAAGTGTCAGGAGTTAAACGACATAGCCGAAAGAAACAGCCCAGTGAGTGTGTTTAGAGTGTCAAGGGTTAAAGTACATAGCCGAGAGAAGCAGCCCAGTGGGTGTGTTAAAAGTGTCAGGGGTTAAAGTACATAGCCAAGAGAAACAGCCTAGTGTGTGTGTTAATAGTGTCTGGGGTTAAACGACATAGCCGAGAGTAACAGCCCCTCCTTCCCTCCTCCCTCCCGCCCTCCTCCCTCCCGCCCTCCCTCCCCCCTCCCCTCCCCCTCCTTCCCTCCCCCTCCTTCCTTTCCCCTCCTTCCCTCCCCCTCCTTCCCTCCCCCTCCTTCCCTCCCCCTCCTTCCCTCCCCCTCCTTCTCTCCCCCTCCTTCCCTCCCCCTCCTTCCCTCCTCCCTCTCTCCCTCCCTCCTCCCTCCCTCCCTCCCCCTCATTCCCTCCTCCCTCCCCTCCTTCCCTCCTCCCTCCCCTCCTTCCCTCTCCGTCACACTCCATCTGTCTGTGTGTGTGTGTGTGTGTGTGTTTGTGATGCTACCAGTAAATATACATATTGTGGATATGCTTACATGTAGATGTGTTAATATTGTTTGGATCCTCCTTCACTCCCCCTCTCTCCCTCCCTCCCTCCCCCTCATTCCCTCTCTTCCTCCCTCCCTCCCCCTCCTTCCCTTCTCCCTCTCTCCCTCCCTCCTCCCTCCCTCCCTCCCCCTCCTTCCCTTATCCCTCTTTCCCTCCCCATCCTTCCCTCCCCCTCTCTCCCTCCCTCCTCCCTCTCCCCCTCCCTCCTCCCTCTCCCCCTCCCTCCCTCCTACCTCCCTCCCCCTCCTTCCCTCCTCCCTCTCTCCCTCTGTCCCCCTCCTTCCCTCCTCCCTCTCTCCCTCCCTCCCCCCTCCCTCCCTCCGTCCCTCCCTCTGTCCCCCTCCTCCCTCTCTCCGTCCCTCTCCCTCACACTCCATCTGTCTGTGTGTGTGTGTGTGTGTTTGTGATGCTACCAGTAAATATACATATTGTGGATATGCTTAGATGTGTGTTAATATTGTTTGGATCCTCCTTCACTCCCCCTCTCTCCCTCCCTCCTCCCTCCCTCCCTCCCCCTCATTCTCTCTCCCCCCCTCCCTCCCTCCGCCTCCTTCCCTCCTCCCTCTCTCCCTCCTCCCTCTCTCCCTCCTCCCTCTCTCCCTCCCTCTCCCTCCCTCCCCCTCCTTCCCTCATCCCTCTTTCCTCCCCTCCTTCCCTCCCCCTCTCTCCCTCCCTCCTCTTTCTCTCCCTCCCTCCATCCTACCTCCCTCCCCCTCCTTCCCTCCTCCCTCTTACCCTCTGTCCCTCCTCCCTCCTTCCCCCTCCTTCCCTCCTCCCTCTCCCCCTTCCTCTCCCTCACACTCCATCTGTCGGTGTGTGTGTGTGTGTTTGTGATGCTACCAGTAAATATACATATTGTGGATATGCTTAGATGTGTGTTAATATTGTTTGGATCCTCCTTCACTCCCCCTCTCTCCCTCCCTCCCTCCCTCCCCCTCATTCCCTCTCTTCCTCCCTCCCTCCCTCCCCCTCCTTCCCTCCTCCCTCTCTCCCTCCCTCCTCCCTCCCTCCCTCTCCCTCCTTCCCTCATCCCTCTTTCCCTCCTCCATCCCTCCCCCTATCTCTCTCCCTCCCTCCTCCCTCCCTCCCTCTCCCTCCTTCCCTCATCCCTCTTTCCCTCCTCCATCCCTCCCCCTACCTCCCTCCTCCCTCTCTCCCTCCCTCCTACCTCCCTTCCTCTCTCCCTCCCTCCCTCCCTCTCTCCCTCCCTCCCTCCCTCCCTCCCTCCCCCTCCTTCCCTCCTCCCTCCTTCCCTCCTCCCTCTCTCCGTCCCTCTCCCTCACACTCCATCTGTCTGTGTGTGTGTGTTTGTGATGCTACCAGTAAATATGCATATTGTGGATATGCTTAGATGTGTGTTAATATTGTTTGGATCCTCCTTCACTCCCCCTCTCGCCCTCCCTCCTCCCCCCTCATTCCCTCTCTTCCTCCCTCCTTCCCTCCTCTCTCTCTCTCCCTCCCTCCTCCCTCCCTCCCTCCCCCTCCTTCCCTCATCCCTCTTTCCCTCCCCCTCCTTCCCTCCCCCTCTCTCCCTCCCTCCTCCCTCTCTCACTCCCTCCCTCCTACCTCCCTCCCCCTCCTCCCTCTCTCCCTCCCTCCTTCCCTCCCTCCCCCTCCTTCCCTCCTCCTTCTCTCCCTCCCTCTCCCTCACACTCCATCTGTCTGTGTGTGTGTGTGTTTGTGATGCTACCGGTTAATATACATATTGTGGATATGCTTAGATGTGTGTTAATATTGTTTGGATCCTCTTTCACTCCCCCTCTCTCCCTCCCTCCGCCCTCCCTCCCCCTCATTCCCTGTCTCCCTCCCTCTCCCTCACCCGAGAGAAACAGCCCAGTGAGTGTGTTAATAACAGTGGCTTTATACCATATATGGCAGTGACATGTCAGGTCAACATCTAAAGAAGCCTTACAAATTATCTCCCCATAACCCAACACAGGTGTTAGGGACTAGGTCATGTGTGGTGTTATGTGATGCATCCTGCCTATTCACATGCACTCTACAGGGTTAACTGACCTTATGGTATGTACTGCAATGTGGTGGTCAGTGAATGTTTCGGTTTGAATTTACTCCATGTGTGTGGTTGTACGTTGAGAGTGTTCAGGGTTAATGAAAATAATGTTCTTAGGAGCTTTTAACTTGATAGCTACATGTAGTTGTGTGGTCCCCTTTTATCCATCAGTCCACACACACACTTGTCAACATGCACATGCACTCACACACACACTTATGCACACACATTGAGCTTGTATCGTAACACTTGGCACACTAACTGTTATTTCCCACATTGTTAACTGACCTTACAGCTATAATGTAGCCTGGAATTTGTGGCCAATGACTTAGAGAGATTAACTTACTGTAGCCAGGACATGTAGCAAGTGAGGGAATGGGAGTTGAGTGATGGACCTGTTAATATCATATTCATATTGTGCACCTACATGTATGTACTTATGTTTTACAGCTGCTACATTGCTTTTATCTGATTCAGGATGCATGTATGGTTCTTCTCCCTGCCACCCCTCCTGCACACACTGTCTCCCTTTCACACACACACACCACCCTTCTTCCCTACACACCTACTTCCTTTCCTTCCCCTCCTTCCCCCCACACTTGAGGGAAGGGCTTTCCTATTGTTCACTAGCTTATGTACACATGTGGTTGTGTACATGTACATGTATGTGTGTTGCAGCTGTAGCTTTATCTGATACAAGGAACTATTTTGCTACATATAGCATAAGCCAGCTGTAATGGCCTGCTTGAGCTACATGTAACCATGTCAGCAGATAGGGTACCATGCCAAGATATGTGTGTCCTCCATAATAACGTATCTCCTTCCATCATTAATGTGGTCATACTGAACGGTCTATGAGAATGGTCTTAAATTGAGAATGTAAAATAATGTTCTAAGGTACCCTTGTACATTTAGTTACATGTAGGTCTTCCACTGAGACAGCATGTATGGTTTAACATTACAGCTACATGTAGTTGTGTGGTCTGTACCGTAAGTTAACCCCATTTATGGACCATCCGTCCACACACGCTTGCACACACATTTATGCACACGCACACACACGTACACTTATGCACATGCACACACAATTATGCGCACGCACGTGCACACACATTGAGCTGGTACATATATCTTAACACTTGGCACACTAACTATTATTTCCCACATTGTTAACTGACCTTACAGCTATAATGTAGCCTGGGATTTTGGTCAAAGATTAACTGACTGTACATGTAGCTAGGATGGACCTGGTGTTATGTTAATATCATATTCATATTGTGTACCTACGTATACATGTGGTTATTTATTTGATTTACAGCTGCCCTTACATGTACAATGTACATTGCTTTTATCTGATTCAAAATATGGTTCTTCTCCCTGCCACCCCTCCTGCACACACTGTCTCCCTTCCACACACACCACCCTTCTTCCCTCCACACACCAACCTTCCTTTCCTCCCCCCCCCCCCCCCCCCAAATGTGAGGAAGGGCTTTCCTATTGTTTACTTATGTATTCATATGGTTGTGTATGTGTGTTGCAGCTGTACCTTATCTGATGTAAGATGCAGAGTTCTTATTTGGCTACATATAGGATAAATAAATATGAAGAGAAGCTTGCTGTAATGGCTTGCTTGAGCTACCTATGCCAGCAGATAGAGTACCATGCCGATACATGTGTGTCCTCCATATTACTCATCGTTAATGTGGTCATACAGAACCTTGATGGTCCCTGACTACCTTCATACCTTTTCATCATCTGCACATTATGGTACGCCTGCAAAGCTGCAAAATGTGGTGGAGGCAGGGACAATGGAGAGGTACATATGCCACTGAGAACCACTCCATTGACAATGTTCGTGTTGTATTATCCTCTCTCTCTCCTCCCATTCAACAGATCATCCTCCATCCAATACGCCAACATTTTCCTATGCTGCTGTCATTAGAAGCTATATTCATGAGTGTGTGCATTGTGAAACTCAGTAATCCTG
>OX442416.1:14331968-14454473 GCA_949361645.1 Spongilla lacustris | reverse complement strand
ATCAGATCAAGTGTATGGCAGGATTCTTCAAAAAGGGAAAAGAGTTTCTGAAAGATCCCTTGTGTTATATGGAGACCAGGTATGCAAACCTACGTGTATATATATATGTAAATTCATAATCAGATGTTATATTATTATTATTCATTTACCTGAGACAAAGGAATGTTAAAAAAGGGATCTTGTATGCAGTTATTGTACTCCTTTGCACGCTTAATATCCCCTCCATCATCCATAAAGTTTTGGTGGTCAAGCAGAATTGTGTCTAGAGTGCGAGGAGTGCATGGACCTTTTCGTGTACAGGGGTTTCGTAGCTCATCAAGAGTAATATGGCATAATAAACATGGCTGTTTCCCTGCATTTAAGAAATGTCAAGCTGCACTGTGATTGTGAATGGTTAAGCACTGAATGTATACCTGATGCACCTGATAGTCCATATATTTGACTGAGAAACTCAAGGTCACCACTGAGAAACACTTTCAGGGAGTACATCCTTTGTTTACAGTAGTATCATATAGACATAAACTATATCATGCTTGTTCAAAACTTCTGGGCCAATTGCAACTTACTTCCATTTCATGACGCCCAGTTGAGTCACCTCTGTTCTAAACCGGTCAAGTGCCACATGTAGGTTTGTCACTGTGTCATCTGCCTCGAAGCAGGAAAACACACACGTATTATGAACAGAGTTGGGTGATTGAGTGTTCACAATTTGAAAGTTCATCTTGAACATGCCACCCCCTTTGTCACCACCGAGCTTAATCCACACTTCATCTTTTGGTATGATTCCATCATGCCACACAAGTGTATCCTCCCTGAAAGGAAGTCATGCAACTCACATTTTATTTGTCATGTGTACTGACCTTTCATTTTGTTCCAGAAGTTGCTTGATCTTCTGAATTAGGCTGGGCGTGTAGCCATATGCTGCACCACGTAGTTCTTCACCACCATCAGGCAGTTTGAAAGAGAAGGGGGCCAACTCCACCATGAGGTTGTCACCTATAAACTCATGCACAAGAGCACGCTGCTTTCCTTCGCTACCAATGTACACTCCAGCCTGTTTTAACCATCTGTATAAATGCATAAATTTTTTCATACACATACATGAAGGATCCTATGTACCCCAATGTACCCAATGTACCTACGGAGGATTCTCAGTCTGTACCATGGGATGGCTAGCATGGATTTTATTGCAAGCCCTTGCATTGGTAGCATTTCCATTTGGACCCCAGCACTGTGAAGTAATTCCTGTTTCTTTTCCACACTCAGTACCCTGATCTCATCCCCAAGTATGAGTTCAGAACCCTTGGAATTGACCCCTATGCTACTTCGTATGTTTTGGACCTCATGAATACATCTTTTGCGGGTACGTTGGCTGAGCTGATCAGGGGGTGATTTAGGAGATGTAATGCGAGCTAGTTTCAGAGGCTGTGAGTAGGGGTAAGTATATAAATCATTCATACCATTTATCAATTTTATTTACTTACAGTTCCACCAGTATTTATCTGAATGATGTTCTCCTTGGAAGCATCAAGCATCTTGGGCACTACCTTGCTGACAAGTTGCATCTCTTGTCTGGTTACAGATTCAGTACAACAATGTGAGTCATACTCGATGGCTTTGATGCTTCTATCACATGACCTACAGCGCACCATAACATCATACAGGAGCAGCTGAATGATTCATGCAGCTGGTTTGAGATTTTTGCTGGTCAGTGGTGTTGTGGAGTGACAGCAGGGGCAGTACGTAGCATTCAAATGGATCCACTCAATTAGGCATGTGGCACATACAAGCCTGTCACATGGGAGTTGAATTGGTTGTCTTAGCACATCAAGACAAATAGGACATATCAACTCATCCATAGCAGATAGCACCTGTGTTGTAGCCAATAGTGGTTGGTTTGGATTTTTAATGACTTTTTGTGGTGCTATTGCCTTTATGTGCTGTACAGTGTCAGCTGGAGTACTGCCACATGCTTCTGGTTTCCACCACCGAGTCATGTAAAATGGCATATTCCTGTTACAACCCTATGGTGAAAGAAGAATGAATTGTGAAATTTTTTTTTTTTTTTTTTTTTTTTTTTCCACACTACCTTGCAGGTACTGACAGTATGGTTACTCCAGTCATATGGCTCCAGCGGACATGTGTATGGTGTTTGGCTTTGTGATGCAACTGTTGCACGTTTCATCATTACATAGCACTTGTTGCAGAACTTAGGTGGGTGGATCTCAGGACTGTCTTTTTGTGTGTTTATGTGAAAGGCCGATAGTAGCTCTTCATGAAACTCCGCACACAGGAACATGTAAGAGGGCCGCTTTTTTGCCATTGTTGCTTGTTTACGGCGTTTAGATGGTTTGCAACCACATAACCGGCACAAATCATCTAATTGACACTTGTGCTGTTCCATTGCGGCTGTCGTGGCGTGCAAATTATTCATGGTTTTGTAAGACATTATACAACTAGTTTGCAGGTGTGTAGTACGAAGCTGAATTCATTGAATGACTTACCGATTTTTTCTCTTTCTTCAGTGCGTTTTACAGCCGATTTAATAAGAGCAATTTTTTACCGTATGAGAGTGAACACGTGGTAGTTTTAGTTTTGTTTAGAAGCGCCCGTATGCGTGACCATAAGTGCATTGTTTTAGTTATAGTATTTGATTGCGCAAATAGGGCTATAATATTTCAGATGTTTTCCAATCATAAACCTGTTATTGGTTTTTGCTTTGGTAGAAAGGGCCAAGTACAAGCGACCTCCGAAGTTAAGTGTCAGTTAATGAGCTTTATGGCGACCATTTTTATACATATACCGTAATTCAAACCTTACGATCTAATTTCAAAACCTAATGTCAACAGCCGTGCCGTGCATGTGATTTGTAGATGCTAGGCGGGCTATTTCATGGTCATGTTGCTTTTGGTATGAACAGAGAGGACTGTAAGAATCGCGCTGAAATCAGGGTTTTGATCGTTTGTCTGATCAAATGGTAATAGTTCGTCTTTCCAGAGTATACAAGTTATTATTTGTTGCAGTTGCTAAAGAATGTACTCTCCTTTCACTATTTGCACTAGGTTGGCAAGCGTCCCAAGTGTTCCCGTTGAACAACCGAAATGATAGAACAACAGTTACAGTGGAGCGCGATAGAAAAAGGTATAAGCTCATTCATTTGTTGTGTTTTACTAAGGTTTTTTTTAACTTGCAGACTCCGACCGGACAAGTGTTAAACCCGCACTGTTCCATTGTTATAGGTCAAACATCGGAGATAGGAGACAAGAATATCACTTTAAATGTATCTGTTGCTTTATTCATGTATATAGAATCATGTATAAACAGAACGAGGATATAATATGTGTTGAGTTAAATATTTTTTACGATATGAATTTATTGTTTGTATTCTGTACAGGTGCCTTGGATCGAATATATGCAGATTGCCGCCTCGGACTGTTAGTTTGTTGTTTTGTTGTACATGTGTAAAATGATTAAACTGGATCGGGAACGAGGGGGGGGAGTGGTAGGAGGATAATACATGTATACTGAATTGAAGCGCTGAGTATACGGTGACCGACAACGTAGCCACAAAGTGAATTCAACGGTTTGCTAGGCAACCACAAATGTCGCGTGATCAGTCATTATATGCTGGTGCGTTTATTTAAGGCGTATATTCAAATATGCGCTATCGTATAACAAAGTTTTTGCACAGTGGCATGCATGCAAGCAGGGGGGTGCAATTGCACCCCCCCCCCCCCCCCCGATGCAAGGTCCGCTTGGTAGGCTATGAATATTATTCACTTTATTGTGCAATCTACACATATTAATAGGTGCACGAGTGCATGTAAGAGCACTGGTACGGGATCAAATCAGGGCTGTAGCAGCCGGTCAGGCATTTGGGCTATGGCTCTACCCTTTTTGCCCAAGGTCCACCTCGATATACATGTACTGATAAAATTGTGTGCATATACTCAGTATGGACCATTATATGTCACATAGAAGTCAGTTCTCAAGTACCCAACCATATGACCATGTTTGGTGCGAAGGAAATAACTCATGGCCACAATGGTTTCAAAAGAGGGTCTTGAATCCACTAAATCCACTAACTAAAGATGAATTTCGAGTGTTCCGTTCCATCTGTGTAAAAGCTGACTGCAGCTGGTGACGAAGCATCTAACCGAAAGAATTTGCACAGTGTCTGAAGTTAGTTTATGGCAAGGCAAGGCCCGGCAACATGTAGGGTGATCCGGAGATGAGGATGTTCGGGAAAATAATAAGGGCATGGAACTAACTAGTAACAGGGCGGAATAGTTTTTATACTGCATGTAGGGGGTGGGTATGGGAGGGGCTGGGAACTAAGAGCGGTATGCTCCTCCATCACAGCAGCTTTCCAACTTTTGCAATTTTGTACTGAATTGCACAATAAATTTGTGACACTTCAATCCTATGGTATTGCACGGCCAGATTTCAGTACTGCTTTGTAATAATGAAAATGTGGTATCAGCCTTCCTTTACCAAGTAGTAAATAGTACTATGTAATAACCGCATTTGCTTTCATGTATATCTGCATGCAGGGTGATCATGAGCTGCCGTATGCTATGCACGTGATTGCAATTGTGCATTGCCCCAGCAGCTTTGCATACAGCTTTTGAAATTTTTTTAATTTTGTATACAGTTAATTGCAACACTTCAATTCCGGTCTTATGGCATTGGCTACATGAACCAAATAATGAATATTGTAATAGCCTTCCTTTGTAGTAGTAAATAGGATTATTCTGGCAGTACAACGGTAAGGTAGACTTTACCACTGATATTTGCTTTCATACAGTAATGTCAGATTCTGTAGCGTGAGCTGCCTTGAATTGTGCATTGCCCCAGCATCTTTGCAACTTAAGCCATTTTTTTAAAGTCTTGCAATTTTCTACTCAATTGGAAAAAATTTGTCACACTTCAATCCTACGGCATTGTATATGGCCAGATTTACTACGTTTTATGACCCAAATAATGAAAAAGTGGTACCAGCCTTCCTTTACCAGGTAGTAAATAGTACTATGTAGTAGAGGAAGACTATAACCACATTTGCTTTCATGTACATCTGCATGTATGGTTACTGCCGTATGCTATGCACGTGCATGCAGTTTTTGCATTGTGCATTGCCCCAGCAGCTTTGTATGCAGACTTTGCATTTTTTTCAATTTTGTATTCAGTCAATTGCAAAAAACAATCGCATTTGCCTATAGATTTATTACATTAATGAAAATGTGGTACCAGCCTTACTTTGTGGTAGTAAATAGGACTGTGTAGTAGAGGAAGACTTTAACCATCTTTGCTATTATTTCATTTATCTGTAGCGTGAGCTGCCTTGAATTGTGCATTGCCCTGGGCTATTGAGACTGGAATAATTTTGCATTTAGAAATTAAGGAGGCAGCTGATATAATGGCAAAGAAGGCTTACTGTGATAGGTACCCTAAGTCAGTTGCCCTTGTTCTCCGACTAACAGAAATGCTACATGGTTCTGGTCGTGTCATACACGGAGACAGTGCTTTTGCCTCCGTTGATTGCTGTACATGTATGTATGGAGCTTATCTGTAAGGTGTAGGGGAAGGGGCACCAGAACCCGTGACAATCCAGCTTAACTTGAAGACCTAGCCTGCGCTTCCCCCCCCCCCCCCCCCCCCCCCCCCTCCCCCCTCCCCATGCCGCGACGGATGGGAATTATATACGTGTTTTAGGCATTTTTAAAATGAAAGGACATTTTTTCAAGCGCAAGCATGCTAATGACTGCTTAGAAAACGAGTCATTTTCGTTGTTATCTCAGTAAGCTAAAGATCTTACTTGTTCCATACTTGTATTAGTGCTTTGGTAGCGGGCGAACAAATAAGAACGTGTTTTGCGGTGAAAAAAATGCTTGAAACACTGCCAAGTAACATTGGGATGCACCCCGTTCCCAGTCCCTGTGGAATTCCGTGGTAGTCAATGCTTGCAATTAGGTGAATAGACGGAGATGAAGTCCACACATACAGAGATGAATGTGCTGACCCTTAAAGATGACTCAAGCACACAAGAGGATCTTCTGAAAACCAGCGCACAAAAGCCGCCTCTCTCAACGAGAGTGAGAAATGCTCTGGTCTTCGTTATGTGCTGGTTTGATGTTCTTGTCATCGGCTGCGCCATCTCTATTCTTGCTCCTTTCTTTCCCATTGAAGTGAGAGCCATGCATGCATGCATGCATATCATGTAGTAGGTCATGTATATAGTTAATCGAGCCTATATACGTGTCACTATAGATATACATGTATATGTACCTTTGCTTTGCTGGCGTTTAAATAACCATAGATCTAGATAGATTGATGACCTAACGTAACGTTAGGTCATCAATCTATGAAAAAAAACTGAGCTGGTGCATTTAGTTCCCTTCACGCAGGCCGGTCAAAAAGGCGTCACCTCAACGGTAATCGGAACTATCTTGAGTACGACACCCTTTTGCGTTGCAACACTTTCGCCGTTTTTCGGATATTATGTTAGTTAACTGGCGTCTGTGTTTGGATGTGCACACAACTGACACGGTCTCTCGATTGCAATCCTCTTTACTGACTTTAGGCCTCTTCAATTGGAGTCCATTTTATGTTGCTAATGGGCTCCTTTGCATCTGGAGTGTCGTTCACCTTATTTGGGTATAAAACAGCAGCGCATAATGTGCATGCATGTGTGTTTACGCTCTTTTTGTGCATAATACGTACAGCCTTGTCACCATGATAAGTGCAGACGGAGGAATATTCGTTGCAGTGTGCTTCGTCATTCGAATCTTGCTGGGAGCGGCGGTAGCCATGTTTTCTACGGCAGCCTTCGCCATGGTTACAGCATTGTACCCCGATAACATTGGACTTGTGATGGTAAGGTTTTGTGTCAATATGTCTTGTGCAAAAATGTTATCATCGACGGAATTTGACACCCCCTTTGCTAATAGGGTTTGACTGAAGTGGCTTCCGGCATTGGATATGCTATTGGACCCCCAGTTGGGAGTGGTCTTTATGCGGTAGGTGCATATGACATCATACAGATTGAAGAACGTTTGATGATAATGCCGGAACTCTTGTCTTGTAGGTTGGAGGGTTTAAGCTTCCTTTCATTGTCATTGGAGTACTTCCAATACTTTGTCTGCTGCCATTATATCTCGTTCTCCCACAGAACAGTAAGCCTTGGCCTCTCCCCCGTACTTGTGTGTAGTCAGCAATGTTTTACCTTAATTATATAGACATTTCAGCGGAGAGGCTACCTGCAAATGCTGTTTGGAGACTGCTTAGGAGTATTCAAATGTTGTGCATAGGCAAGTGTGCATGCATTTAATTAAATTGAAAAAATAAATAAATCCAAACTGACCAAAGCGATCAGGTCATTAATTTATAATTAAAATATGAGCACGCATTCAAAATGTTCGTTATTTTATTTTATGATTCAGTTCTTTTTATATTGGTTTATACTTGTAATTATGACAAGTTTTGCTTCCCCCTGCAACTAACAGTTTTGTGCTGTGCTCTTGCTCTGGCTGCATTTGGCTTCATTGACTGCACCCTATCATTATTCATGGTTAAACAGGTATCCGCTGTATATTAGTACCAAACGTACATGTACATGTATCTCGGTCACGCTAGTTTCATGCTGATGTGGTCAATATTGGACTGGCATTCTTTGCTGGTACAGCGATATACTTGACTGCTGCCCTGTGTATAGGGCCCTTGATAGACAAGTTTGTAAGTTAATTGAATATCATTCCGGCAGGCCGATCCGCATATTGCTGATGCATACATGCAGCACCATATAGCTCGAATATTTAATTAACCCCATGCAAACACATATCTATTGCCTGATCCCTAGACCATTAATCCTCCTCTCTACATTGCAATTCCATCGAATCTTTTTATACATTGCAGGGTTCCAGAACTTTCATCATTTTTGGACTACTCATATCTGGAGCAGGGTTCTTTTTTATAGGGCCTGCTTTCTCAACTCCGTATGCTCCGCCATGCACTTTCCCAATTACCTCATCACCTTTTGTTCACAGGAAGCTCTGGTTGACAATATCATCATTTGGTGTAATAGGATTTGGTTGTGCTTTGGCCATTGTACCCACGTGCTCCGATTTGTTGAACATTGCAAAGTAAGTGCAAGTTGTATGTATAGTTGCCGGCTGGTGATTGTGTAATGTGATTAGCAATGGCGGATGTGAATGTGTGCACGCGATGATGATGTGTGCGTAGATCATTGGACACAGGCTACAGCACTGATACTCTCAGTGCGGTCATTTCTGGGATTGTTGTTTCAGCCATGTCCTGTGGGTGAGAAATATATGTCTCTTCGAAGCAAAATAATCACTCCATGTATTTCTGTGTGCATGCAGAGAACTGATTGGACTTTTCATTGGAGGAGTATTAACTGATCATCTTGACTTTCAAACTAGTGCTGTGGTGAGTAAAACACACATGTACACGAATTAATTAAACCTATGCATGCATATACATATGCAGGCAAGAGTATAAATAAATAAAAATTCCTGCACAAAATCGAAGGATTTATATTTGCACACAGCATCCCATGAAAAGTTTAAGTGTATTGAATTGGTATTAGTGTATGTCACAGCAGTTCTATATTAAAATAATTAGTTCCAAGTAATGTCAGTTGTGTATTTGACCATGCAGTCATGTAAAAGCAATGAGGCTTAAGCTCATGGCAGTGTCAGAGATGCTAATAAGAGTCCATGCATAACTGTTAGTGTGAGCATCATTGAGGTAACTTTAAAGTGTCACAGTGTGTGTGACATTACAAAAAAAAAAATCAATACTGTATATGTCTATGTGTAGCATGAAACACATTTCAACTGAGTCTTTCTACAATCTCTCATATTCATTTTTATGATTGATAAATGTACTTTCTATTAGAACATTGCATGCAAATTCATCAGCACATGTTTATATGCACATGTTTGCACCCTAAAATCCTGGCTATTCTCAGATATGTGGTGAAGTTCTTCTAGCTCACGTAAGCCTCCGATAATCCTTAAGTCATATTCCAAGACCTTCCATCCTAACAGGGAACACTCGTTCTTCTGTTGACACTCTTGGGAAGATATCTCCAAAAGCAAAAATAGTTCTTGTTTTGCCTACTTTTACTGCAGTGTATATTTCATGCATGACCACCATACATTTGGCTACGTAAGACTTTTTATACATCAGTGATTATCTTGATTACTATTATCCAAAAAAGCACACACATACATTGATACACATACACACAGCAATTAGTTTGTCCTAGTGTATTTATTCTTTTGTATTTTCTGTTTATGATATCTGTATGTATTCCCTGTTTGTTATTCTTATTATTACATTCCTTAAAAAAAAAAGTTTGTCCTAGTGGTCCCTATAATCGAAAATTATAAATTTGATAAATGCCATGAAGCAGGACAATGTGGGAGCTTTAAAGCTGAAAAAAGGGCACGCACATTTGTATTTTATATGAACATATACCTATTTGTATATTGATGTTTCTCAAATCCCTTACCATGCAGTGCAATGTACATAAAATTGTAGTTCGAATAGCTTTTCTAAAGAAAACACCAGTGGCTTGGTCTTCCTTTGACACCAGCTGATGGCACTTCATGCCCGCTTTGTCATCACAACATAGATGCTTGGGGATATCACATGCTTACTTGTCGTTCTGGAGGTGATCGATATGATAACTAGACACAACCAGCTAAGAGACTGCATTGCTGACTTCTGCAACAAGGCATGCCTTTCCCCACGAATTGAGAAAGGATGTGGCATTCTTCCTAAGGATCAATCTAGACTAGCAGATATCCTAGTGCCAAACTGCCTCCCAGCTGCATTTTACATAAAGTTAATCAATCCGCTAAATTTGCAATTTTTACAAGAAGGCGGCTCAAACCTGTGGTCGTGCAGCTGAGATGGGAGAAGAATCCAAGCACTCTAGAAATGATGTGACATGTGCCCTTCGAGGATGGTCATGCATCCCTTTGGTTGTGGAAGTGTTTGGGGGTTGGGGCAATGAAGCTGCCGGCTGGTGATTGTGCAATGTGATTAGCAATGGCGGATGTGAATGTGTGCAAGCATCATATGCAATGATGATGTGTGCGTAGATCATTGGACACAGGCTACAGCACTGATACTCTCAGTGCGGTCATTTCTGGGATTGTTGTTTCAGCCATGTCCTGTGGGTGAGAAATATATATGTCTCATCGAAGCAAAATAATCACTCCATGTATTTCTGTGTGCATGCAGAGAACTGATTGGACTTTTCATTGGAGGAGTATTAACTGATCATCTTGACTTTCAAACTAGTGCTGTGGTGAGTAAAACATACATGTACATGCATTAATTAAACCTATGCATGCATATACATTATTTGCACACTTGCAAGAGTATAAAAAATTCCAGCACAAAATTGATATTTGCACACAGCATCCCAAGAAGTAACCTCTGTCATTTAAAGTGTCACAGTGTGTGTGACATTACAAAAGAAAAATCAATACTGTATGTCTACCTGTAGCATGAAACAAATCTATAATCTCTCATATTCATTTGTACGATTGATAAATGTACTTACTTACTACTAGAACATTGCATGCAAATGCATGCAAATGTATACATGCATCAGCACATGTACATATATGCACAGAAACATGTTTGCACCCTAAAATCCTGGCTCTATTTCACAGATATGTGGTGAAGTTCTTCTAGCTCACGTAAGCCTCCGATAATCCTTAATAAGTCATATTCCAAGACCTTCCATCCTAACAGGGAACACTCGTTCTTCTGTTGACACTCTTGGGAAGATATCTCCAAAAGCAAAAATAGTACTTATTTTGCCTACTTTTACTGCATTGTTTATTTCATGCATGACCACCAAAAGTTTGGCTACATAAGACTTTTTATACATCAGTTATCGTTATCTTGATTATTAGTATCCAAAAAGAAAACACACACACATACGTTGATACACATACGCACACACAAGTACAATGTACACGTATAAATGCTTCTTTGATTTGATATCAAAGAGGGGGTGTGAGGTGGTATAGGGACATGACCACCCTACCAAAGAGAATTCAACACCTCCTTTTATTGAATGATTAATTGCAGTTGACGTTTGCAAACAATTTTCAAAGTTGACTACAAGTGTCTGCCTATTCCATGAGACTATGAATATCTATATTATTGCACTACCATGATGACTCCATCGGGACGCTTACCATCTGATCAAGACCAGTGGGCTCTAGCCAGAAGGAGCATAGGCAGAGGACAAAGCCCTGTGCAGAATGTCATTATTTCCCCTTCAATGACTACTTCATATTTTGTACCTGCTGCCACTCCCACCACCACACCAACAGCATCAGAAGGTACTGATCACAACTACATCATATCAGGTGAAACGTTTATGTGTGGTGAGAAGGTCCCACTTTATCAAGTTGTCCTCTATGCAAGATGCAACATTGCCCTCAAAGATGTTCAATGTGATATTTTGGATTGGATGCAGGACAACATCTTGTGCAGTGACAAATTGCCCCTGAAACAGGTTCAAACCTGAGAAGGTGGTACTGTGCCCTGAACAGAGCAGATGGAGGCAGCACCATTAGAGTGGGTGATCATGTCTCTCTCACGCGCGCAGCTAGAGGGAAGTGCTATGCCATCACCTATAGGGTGGCACATATGAGAGGACGTACTGTTTTACTAGGTCACACTGGTGTCTGGTTATATTAAGGCAATCCAATGTAAAAAAAAAAAGAGAAGAAAACAGGATATAAAAAACAGTTATAGGTTTTGAAGGCAATGGTGCCGTAAAAAAGAAGGGAACAAGTTAAGGGATCAATGATGATACGGATTTTTTTCTAAAGTCCGCACTTTGTAGTACGTTGCTAAATACATGTATAGGACTGTTAATTTTATTTCCTATCATTGTTGTTCCCTTCCTTTTTTACACCACCATTGCCTTCAAATCCTATGTACCACCAACTTTCTCAGAGAGCATGTCTTTTTATATCTTGTCTATTATAATTCCGTTTCTCTTATATACTAATTCCAATTTATTATTGCTATCACAAAATAGTTTACAATCTCTCTCACTGTGCTACAAACGTGTTTTACGCCAGCGTATATTCTAATGTATAGCACCAATTTACGCTAGTTATACACCTATCGTATATTAATAGAATCTCTGGCGTAAAACTAGTGGATAGGAACAGTATACACTTCAGTTATACGCTGAGTGTATATTAATTCTTCTCTTATGCACTTTAGTATACTATTTGCGTACGCTTCTCGTTTATGGAGTGAATATCAGCCGGATATTATCTAATGTCAATGACGCAATTCTTATCTCATCCTCCTGGTCCCCTGCCCTTCACGCCCCCCTCCCTCGCCAATTGATCACCTTTTAGAAATATAATGTTTCTTACATACATGAACACATGTATACACACACGTTCGAAACGCTGCAACGGCGTGACCCGCGTCAGAAACTGAAATGAGAGAGAGCGTAGGTAAAACTTTGCCCTATTAATAGACCAAGGCTTACCAAAGTTACCATATATCCATTCCATACTGCACAGTCTAAGTGAAACTGGCAAAAGAGACCAGTATAATAGCATGCGCAACTATCTACAACAGCTTACTATGACTTCAAGTATTCAGCCAAGTGCACACTACGCGTACGGTGCTCTAGATAGGAAAGAAAAACACAGCACAATGGGACAGATAAAAAGATATGCGCACTTGGCCCACCTTCACTTCACCAGCGTGCCGGCGTAATGGGAAAGAAAACAACGTACTGAACTTACACTTTGTGGTAGATCTAGAAACACTTGCACGCTACTACATTTTGACTAAAAGAACATGATAAAGGTACATAATTTACATACCGACAGTCCGACACGACTTCCTATGCCTATGGGATACTGAGGGAAAGAAGTTGCAACGTAGGAAAACACAAACGGCGCAAGATAAGGTCATACCTGCTGAGGGCCGGGATTCATCGCAGCTATACAATAACACCTGCCTACGGCGCTAATATTATGATCCTGCCGCAGCTGCCAAGATTTGCGCGTCATATCACGTGACGTAGTATACGTATGTCTGCATGGGGCTCAATGCATCAAATGGTTCAACGATCGATATGCATTCGGATTAGTTGGGCGTGGCCCTCCCTTCGCGTATTGGCGGAAGGTCGGGTTGCAAGCCTATACCAAGATTTGTTCTGGAGTGTTATGTAATATATTTGTGAATATGGTTATGCTATTGCATTACGGTAGGTGAAATTGAGTGTGAGATTAAGAGGTGATAATGCGGTTTGCATCCTCGTGTCTGCGGAGCAGCTGCTCGAGATATGTATTGCTTCGGGTGCGGTATCGATGTTCCTAAAACGAACGACAGGCGGGCTCTTGATTCACCAGAAGCTGAAGACGTTGTTATCGTGTGGAGAGCCTTTCTAGGTGATGAAGAACAGCAGATAAGTGTGGACATTGATGTAGACGTAATCTTAAAAGGTGGAGACAGTAAGAGACAACCAAAGATGTGCAGAAAATGCTTTTATAACTACAAGAAGTATTTTGAGTCTCATCAGACCATACAGAAGAAGCTGAGAAAGGCTGGAGAGGTTTTAGAATTGTTCCCCTGTTCTACATTGCCACTACCTGCTTCGAAGAGACCTAAGTACAGTAAGTCATTGTCTTGGCCAACTCGAGACCAGTCTTCCCCTAGTGATCATCAGTTTAATTTGGAACCCACTGTGCAGTCCCCTGAAGTTGAGGTTGGTGTGGTGTAATGTTCATACGCTAATTCAACACATACATACATGCATGTAGATCCGTGTTGGTTACACAACTCCGAAGACATTCATACTCACTCCTTCAAGGAAAAAAGTTAATTCTTGCCTGGTCTTTCATGATTGCGAGTAGAGGGGTCACCACCAAAGCGATAGAATAGCCCCGCGTATTCTTAGAGATTTTGTCGAAAGCCATTGACAAGCAGGCGTAACACAAACTCTTACCAAAGCCCGTTGGAAGAATTGCAAATACGTCTCTGCCTTCTATAAAAGCTTTTGTTACATCCAATTGTTCAGGCTTCATAGCAGGGTAGCCCAACTCTCTAGCCGCCTCGATGATACACTCGCAAACAAAACTTGTCCACTCCATGAGAATTATAGCGAACAGCTGCCTATCATTATCTCACATCAGCCGCTAATTGGGTGATAATGAGCCCCACTTGAACGCTGCAATCCGATTGGACTGCAATCCCCGTTGCAGCAGAACAAATCTTGGTATAGGCTTGCAACCCGACCTTCCGCCAATACGCTAAGGGAGGGCCACGCCCAACTACATTCGGATGTGTTTAATTGATTATACGCTTAAGACGCAAATTTACGTTCAATAATTATTACGCTACTCATTCGGAATGCCTAGATCGGCCCTCAATCCTGCTTTCAGTGCTTTGGAGTCAGCCTCTTTGACTACTCGGTATTGGTTCACGTACAACCTTAGTTGGGCGTAGCCCGACCTTCGCGTATTGGCTTCCGCCAATACGTGAAGGTCGGGCTACACCCAACTAGTACAACCTGACTCATACTTGAGCAGCCATATCCACAAGACAGTCCAGAACTTCGTTATGTTGTTGGATGACAAGACCACCTGACTTACAGTCTAATGCATGTTGCAGCGTGAAATTTGCACTACATCATCAATGATCCGCGGAGTAATAAACGGAGGCTCGCTTACGTGCGCGTCATCAGGCAAATGGTCCATTGCTATGATAACATTCCAAATGACAACATAAATGGATAGAGAATGGCAAAGCGCTCGCGAAGGTTGAATCGCGAAGGTGTCATAAGAACTTAAAGATGATGATGCCCTGGAGAGCTATTGTTGTGACCCCGACGAGCCTTTTGTGTCAGGGAGTGATGATGAATTCAGTGACCTTGAACAGGAAGGTAGACTATTATACCTGTAAGTGCATGCAGTACATATAAAAATACATGTAGATGCACAGCATATTGCTGAACGCAAAAGGAAGCACAGACCAGAGAATGACAGCACATCACTCCTGACACAGTCAGTGCTAAAGCACGGCTATCTACACTCAGGCTACACATCACTCCTGACACACTCATGCTACTTCCCACAGTAGGCCATATCTGCAGAGACACAGATCCCTTGACCCAGGGAGCCTGTGGCCACATCTACGTAGTTCCGACACTGGAGGAGAAAGGGGATGGGGAGGGAGGGGAGGGAGGAGGGAGGAGAGGACAGAGTGGATGGAAGGGAGGAGAGGACAGAGTGGATGGAAGGGAGGAGAGGACAGAGTGGATGGAAGGGGGGATGATAGTACGACAGTGAGGTAAGAGGAACACAAGTGGTCAGTGAATATCACAAATGTACTTAGCAAACAGGGAGAGGGAGGAAGGTAGCTGAGGTGCTTACAGGTGTGGGGTGTCCCTCTAAGATGGAGTCCACCTTGCGCAGGGTGAGCAGATGTTCTTAGGTGATGAGCCTCACACCATGCTGCATACAGGATGGGACAGGCATGACCCTGTGAGGGTGTGAGGGGGTAGTGACATCACTACCCACACATCTACAATGTACACAATAAATTTTAAAATGCCAACAGTATGTATGCAAGTTTCCACACCTACATGTATGTTTTCACTTTAATGACAGGAAGTGCAGACATATACATGTATGTAGCTTACCTTGGAGAGTACAAATCTGTCACTGGACGGATCCTTGGGGACGTCATCTGTGTGGAGAGGGGGGAGGTAACCATATCTCAGTTAATATTAATTATGGACACCCATATGGACGACATTCAATATCAAAATAGCTACATGTATCTATCCCTAGATAAATGAACATACATGTATATAATCGCCCTCCTCTTCTCTCAGACTCCACCTCCTTAACCACCCTCCTTCACCTGACACAATGCCCCCCTCCCTCCTCCACCATGACCTTCCTCCTATGCCCTCTCTCCAGAGGACAAACCTACTGGTGTAGTGCAGCTCATAGAAGAACAGCACAGCTAAGATCTCCGCAGCTGATGCACTCGAGGTAGGATGGCTGCAGATATAGAAGGGGAAAGACATATAATCTATATCCAATGGAGGAGGAGGGAGGGGGTGATAGGGAGGGTCATAGCGATGACGGAACTGAAACTATAAAAACGGAGTCACTCAAAATCTTTTCACTTTGCACCAGCACGGCTATCTGCATCACTCCTGATACACCAGCATGACACTCCCCTTGTGCGCACCAGTGACACTCCCCTTGTGCGCACCAGTGACACTCCCCTTGTGTGCACCAGTGACACTCCCCTTGTGCGCATAAGTGACACCCCACTTGTGCGCACCAGTGACACTCCCTTTGTGCGCACCAGTGACACTCCCCTTGTGCGCACCAGTGACACTCCCCTTGTGCGCACAAGTGACACTCCCCTTGTGCGCACCAGTGACACTCCCCTTGTGCGCACCAGTGACACTCCCCTTGTGCGCACAAGTGACACTCCCCTTGTGTGCACCAGTGACACTCCACTTGTGCGCATAAGTGACACTCCACTTGTGCGCACCAGTGACACTCCCCTTGTGCGCACTAGTGACACTCCCCTTGTGTGCACCAGAGACACTCCCCTTGTGCGCATAAGTGACTCCACTTGTGCGCACCAGTGACACTCCCCTTGAGCGCACTAGTGACACTCCCCTTATGTGCACCAATGACACTCCCCTTGAGCGCACTAGTGACACTCCCCTTAAGCACACCAGTGACACTCCCCTTGTGCGCATAAATGACACTCCCCTCGTGCGCACCAGTGACACTCCCCTTGTGCGCACCAGTGACACTCCCCTTGTGTGCACCAGTGACACTCCCCTTGTGCGCACAAGTGACACTCCTATGGTGCGCACCAGTGACACTCCACTTGTGCGCACCAGTGACACTCCACTTGTGCGCACCAGTGACACTCCCCTTGTGCGCACCAGTGACACTCCCCTTGTGTGCACCAGTGACACTCGCCTTGTGTGCACCAGTGACACTCCCCTCGTGCACTAGTGACACTCCCCTCGTGCGCACCAGTGACACTCCCCTTGTGCGCACCAGTGACACTCCCCTTGTGCGCACCAGTGACACTCCCCTTGTGCACCAGTGACATTCCCCTTGTGCGCACCAGTGACACTCCCCTAGTGCGCGATAGTGATACACCCCATGTGCGCACCAGTGACACTCCCCTTGTGCGCACCAGTGACACTCCCCTTGTGTGCACCAGTGACACTCCCATTGTGCGCACCAGTGACACTCCCCTTGTGCGCACCAGTGACACTCCCCTTGTGCGCATCAGTGACTCTCCCCTTGTGCGCACCAGTGACACTCCCCTTGTGCGCACCAGTGACACTCCCCTCGTGCGCACCAGTGACACTCCCCTCGTGCGCACCAGTGACACTCTCCTCGTGCGCACCAGTGACACTCCCCTCGTGCGCACCAGTGACACTCCCCTTGTGCGCACTAGTGACACACCCCTTGTGTGCACCAGTGACACTCCCCTTGTGCGCACCAGTGACACTCCCCTGGTGCGCAAAGTGACACTCCCCTTGTGTGCACCAGTGACACTCCCCTTGTGCGCAATAGTGACACTCCCCTTGTGTGCACCATTGACACTCCCCTTGAGCGCATAAGTGACACTCCACTTGTGCGCACCAGTGACACTCCCCATGTGTGCACCAGTGACACTCCCCTTGTGCACCAGTGACACTCCCCTTGTGCGCACCAGTCACACTCCCCTTGTGCGCACCAGTGATACACCCCTTGTGCGCACCAGTGACACTCCCCTTGTGCGCACCAGTGACACTCCCCTGGTGCGCACAAGTGACACTCCCCTTGTGTGCACCAGTGACACTCCCCTTGTGCGCACTAGTGACACTCCCCTTGTGTGCACCATTGACACTCCCCTTGAGCGCATAAGTGACACTCCACTTGTGCGCACCAGTGACACTCCCCTTGTGCGCACCAGTGACACTCCCCTTGTACACCAGTGACACTCCCCTTGTGCGCACCAGTGACACTCCCCTTGTGCGCACCAGTGATACACCCCTTGTGCGCACCAGTGACACTCCCCTTGTGCGCACCAGTGACTCCCCTTGTGCGCACCAGTGACACTCCCCTTGTGCGCACCAGTGACACTCCCCTTGTGCGCACCAGTGACACTCCCCTTGTGCGCACCAGTGACACTCCCCTTGTGCGCACCAGTGACACTCCCCTTGTGCGCACCAGTGACACTCCCCTTGTGCGCACCAGCGACACTCCCCTTGTGCGCACAAGGACACTCCCCTTGTGCGCACCAGTGACAATCCCCTTGTGCGCACCAGTGACACTCCCCTTGTGCGCACCAGTGACACTCCCCTTGTGCGCACTAGTGACACACCCCTTGTGTGCACCAGTGACACTCCCCTTGTGCGCACCAGTGACACTCCCCTTGTGCGCACTAGTGACACTCCCCTTGTGTGCACCATTGACACTCCCCTTGTGCGCATAAGTGACACTCCACTTGTGCGCACCAGTGACACTCCCCTTGTGTGCACCAGTGACACTCCCCTTGTGTGCACCAGTGACACTCCCCTTGTGCGCACTAGTGATACACCCCTTGTGCGCAAAAGTGACACTCCCCTTGTGCGCACCAGTGACACTCCCCTCGTGCGCACCAGTGACACTCCCCTCGTGCGCACCAGTGACACTCCCCTCGTGCGCACCAGTGACACTCCCCTCGTGCGCACCAGTGACACTCCCCTCGTGTGCACCAGTGACACTCCCCTTGTGCGCACCAGTGACACTCCCCTTGTGTGCACCAGTGACACTCCCCTTGTGCGCACCAGTGACACTCCCCTTGTGTGCACCAGTGACACTCCCCTTGTGCGCACTAGTGATACACCCCTTGTGCGCACCAGTGACACTCCCCTTGTGCGCACCAGTGACACTCCCCTTGTGCGCACCAGTGACACTCCCCTCGTGCGCACCAGTGACACTCCCCTTGTGTGCACCAGTGACACTCCCCTCGTGCGCACCAGTGACACTCCCCTTGTGCGCACCAGTGACACTCCCCTTGTGCGCACCAGTGACACTCCCCTTGTGCGCACAAGTGACACTCCCATGGTGCGCACCAGTGACACTCCACTTGTGCGCACCAGTGACACTCCACTTGTGCGCACCAGTGACACTCCACTTGTGCGCACCAGTGACACTCCACTTGTGCGCACCAGTGACACTCCACTTGTGCGCACCAGTGACACTCCACTTGTGCGCACCAGTGACACTCCCCTTGTGTGCACCAGTGACACTCCCCTTGTGTGCACCAGTGACACTCCCCTCGTGCACCAGTGACACTCCCCTCGTGCGCACCAGTGACACTCCCCTTGTGCGCACCAGTGACACTCCCCTTGTGCGCACCAGTGACACTCCCCTTGTGCGCACCAGTGACACTCCCCTTGTGCGCACCAGTGACACTCCCCTTGTGCACCAGTGACACTCCCCTTGTGCGCACCAGTGACACTCCCCTTGTGCGCTATAGTGATACACCCCATGTGCGCACCAGTGACACTCCCCTTGTGCGCACCAGTGACACTCCCCTTGTGCGCACCAGTGACACTCCCCTTGTGCGCACCAGTGACACTCCCCTTGTGCGCACCAGTGACACTCCCCTTGTGCGCACCAGTGACACTCCCCTTGTGCGCACCAGTGACACTCCCCTTGTGCGCACCAGTGACTCTCCCCTTGTGCGCACCAGTGACACTCCCCTTGTGCGCACCAGTGACACTACCCTTGTGCGCACTAGTGACACTCCCCTTGTGCGCACCAGTGACACTCCCCTCGTGCGCACCAGTGACACTCCCCTTGTGCGCACTAGTGACACACCCCTTGTGTGCACCAGTGACACTCCCCTTGTGCGCACCAGTGACACTCCCCTGGTGCGCACAAGTGACACTCCCCTTGTGTGCACCAGTGACACTCCCCTTGTGTGCACTAGTGACACTCCCCTTGTGTGCATCATTGACACTCCCCTTGAGCGCATAAGTGACACTCCACTTGTGCGCACCAGTGACACTCCCCTTGTGCGCACCAGTGACACTCCCCTTGTGCGCACCAGTGACACTCCCCTTGTGCGCACCAGTGACACTCCCCTTGTGCACCAGTGACACTCCCCTTGTGCGCACCAGTGACACTCCCCTTGTGCGCACCAGTGATACACCCCTTGTGCGCACCAGTGACACTCCCCTTGTGCGCACCAGTGACACTCACCTTGTGCGCACCAGTGACACTCCCCTTGTGCGCACCAGTGACACTCCCCTCGTGCGCACCAGTGACACTCCCCTCGTGCGCACCAGTGACACTCCCCTTGTGCGCACCAGTGACACTCCCCTTGTGCGCACCAGTGACACTCCCCTTGTGCGCACTAGTCACTCCCCTTGTGCGCACCAGTGACACTCCCCTTGTGCGCACCAGTGACACTCCCCTTGTGTGCACCAGTGATACTCCCCTTGTGTGCACCAGTGACACTCCCCTCGTGCACCAGTGACACTCCCCTCGTGCGCACCAGTGACACTCCCCTTGTGCGCACCAGTGACACTCCCCTTGTGCGCACCAGTGACACTCCCCTTGTGCGCACCAGTGACACTCCCCTTGTGCGCACCAGTGACACTCCCCTTGTGCGCACCAGTGACACTCCCCTTGTGCGCACCAGTGACTCTCCCCTTGTGCGCACCAGTGACACTCCCCTTGTGCGCACCAGTGACACTCCCCTTGTGCGCACCAGTGACACTCCCCTTGTGCGCACCAGTGACACTCCCCTCGTGCGCACCAGTGACACTCCCCTCGTGCGCACCAGTGACACTCCCCTTGTGCGCACTAGTGACACACCCCTTGTGTGCACCAGTGACACTCCCCTTGTGCGCACCAGTGACACTCCCCTGGTGCGCACAAGTGACACTCCCCTTGTGTGCACCAGTGACACTCCCCTTGTGTGCACTAGTGACACTCCCCTTGTGTGCATCATTGACACTCCCCTTGAGCGCATAAGTGACACTCCACTTGTGCACACCAGTGACACTCCCCTTGTGTGCACCAGTGACACTCCCCTTGTGCGCACCAGTGACACTCCCCTTGTGCGCACCAGTGACACTCCCCTTGTGCACCAGTGACACTCCCCTTGTGCGCACCAGTGACACTCCCCTTGTGCGCACCAGTGATACACCCCTTGTGCGCACCAGTGACACTCCCCTTGTGCGCACCAGTGACACTCCCCTTGTGCGCACCAGTGACACTCCCCTTGTGCGCACCAGTGACACTCCCCTCGTGCGCACCAGTGACACTCCCCTCGTGCGCACCAGTGACACTCCCCTTGTGCGCACCAGTGACACTCCCCTTGTGCGCACCAGTGACACTCCCCTTGTGCGCACCAGTCACTCCCCTTGTGCGCACCAGTGACACCCCCCTTGTGCGCACCAGTGACACTCCCCTTGTGTGCACCAGTGACACTCCCCTTGTGTGCACCAGTGACACTCCCCTCGTGCACCAGTGACACTCCCCTCGTGCGCACCAGTGACACTCCCCTTGTGCGCACCAGTGACACTCCCCTTATGCGCACCAGTGACACTCCCCTTGTGCGCACCAGTGACACTCCCCTTGTGCACCAGTGACACTCCCCTTGTGCGCACCAGTGACACTCCTATTGTGCGCTATAGTGATACACCCCATGTGCGCACCAGTGACACTCCCCTTGTGCGCACCAGTGACACTCCCCTTGTGCGCACCAGTGACACTCCCCTTGTGCGCACCAGTGACACTCCCCTTGTGCGCACCAGTGACTCTCCCCTTGTGCGCACCAGTGACACTCCCCTTGTGCGCACCAGTGACACTCCCCTTGTGCGCACCAGTGACACTCCCCTTGTGCGCACCAGTGACACTCCCCTCGTGCGCACCAGTGACACTCCCCTCGTGCGCACCAGTGACACTCCCCTCGTGCGCACCAGTGACACTCCCCTTGTGCGCACTAGTGACACACCCCTTGTGTGGACCAGTGACACTCCCCTTGTGCGCACCAGTGACACTCCCCTGGTGCGCACAAGTGACACTCCCCTTGTGCGCACAAGTGACACTCCCCTTGTGCGCACCAGTGACACTCCCCTTGTGTGCACTAGTGACACTCCCCTTGTGTGCATCATTGACACTCCCCTTGAGCGCATAAGTGACACTCCACTTGTGCGCACCAGTGACACTCCCCTTGTGCGCACCAGTGACACTCCCCTTGTGCGCACCAGTGACACTCCCCTTGTGCACCAGTGACACTCCCCTTGAGCGCACCAGTGATACACCCCTTGTGCGCACCAGTGACACTCCCCTTGTGCGCACCAGTGACTCCCCTTGTGCGCACCAGTGACACTCCCCTTGTGCGCACCAGTGACACTCCCCTTGTGCGCACCAGTGACACTCCCCTTGTGCGCACCAGTGACACTCCCCTTGTGCGCACCAGTGACACTCCCCTTGTGCGCACCAGTGACACTCCCCTTGTGCGCACCAGTGACACTCCCCTTGTGCGCACCAGTGACACTCCCCTTGTGCGCACTAGTGACACACCCCTTGTGTGCACCAGTGACACTCCCCTTGTGCGCACCAGTGACACTCCCCTTGTGCGCACCAGTGACACTCCCCTTGTGCGCACCAGTGACACTCCCCTTGTGCGCACTAGTGACACTCCCCTTGTGTGCACCATTGACACTCCCCTTGTGCGCATAAGTGACACTCCACTTGTGCGCACCAGTGACACTCCCCTTGAGTGCACCAGTGACACTCCCCTTGGGTGCACCAGTGACACTCCCCTTGTGCACACTAGTGATACACCCCTTGTGCGCAAAAGTGACACTCCCCTTGTGCGCACCAGTGACACTCCCCTTGTGCGCACCAGTGACACTCCCCTCGTGCGCACCAGTGACACTCCCCTCGTGCGCACCAGTGACACTCCCCTCGTGCGCACCAGTGACACTTCCCTTGTGTGCACCAGTGACACTCCCCTTGTGCGCACCAGTGACACTCCCCTTGTGTGCACCAGTGACACTCCCCTTGTGCGCACCAGTGACACTCCCCTTGTGCGCACCAGTGATACTCCCCTTGTGTGCACCAGTGACACTCCCCTTGTGCGCACTAGTGATACACCCCTTGTGCGCACCAGTGACACTCCCCTTGTGCGCACCTTTGACACTCCCCTCGTGCGCACCAGTGACACTCCCCTCGTGCGCACCAGTGACACTCCCCTCATGCGCACCAGTGACACTCCCCTCGTGTGCACCAGTGACACCCCCCTTGTGCGCACCAGTGACACTCCCCTTGTGTGCACCAGTGACACTCCCCTTGTGCGCACCAGTGACACTCCCCTTGTGCGCACTAGTGACACTCCCCTCGTGCGCACCAGTGACACTCCCCTCATGCGCACCAGTGACACTCCCCTTGTGCGCACCAGTGACACTCCCCTTGTGCGCACTAGTGACACACCCCTTGTGCGCACCAGTGACACTTCCCTTGTGCGCACCAGTGACACACCCCTTGTGCGCACCAGTGACACTTCCCTTGTGCGCACCAGTGACACTCCTCTTGTGCGCACCAGTGACACTCCCCTTGTGCGCACCAGTGACACTCCCCTTGTGTGCACCAGTGACACTCCCCTTGTGTGCACCAGTGACACTCCCCTTGTGCGCACCAGTGACACTCCTCTTGTGCTCACCAGTGACACACCCCTTGTGCGCACCAGTGACACTCCCCTTGTGCGCACCAGTGACACTGCCCTTGTGCGCACCAGTGACACTCCCCTCGTGCGCACCAGTGACACTCCCCTCGTGCGCACCAGTGACACTCCCCTTGTGCGCACCAGTGACACTCCCCTTGTGCGCACCAGTGACACTCCCCTTGTGCGCATCAGTGACACTCCCCTTGTGCGCACCAGTGACACTCCCCTTGTGCGCACTCCCCCTGTGCGCACCAGTGACACTCCCCAAGTGCGCACCAGTGACACTCCCCTCGTGCGCACCAGTGACACTCCCCTTGTGCGCACTAGTGACACTCCCCTTGTGCACACCAGTGACACTCCCCTTGTGCGCACTAGTGACACTCCCCTTGTGCACACCAGTGACACTCCCCTCGTGCGCACCAGTGACACTCCCCTCATGTGCACCAGTGACACTCCCCTTGTGCACACAAGAGACACAGCATGTGACCTACATGTACAATCTCTTTGTTGGAGAGGTGTGCAGCGACCTTGACACAATATTCCTGATGGGCAGCAATAGGGTTACCTGCCAACTGCAGCTGAGGGAGCATGGGAGGGGCAGAGGATGAGGAGAGTAGGGTGGGAGGGGCACTGATAAAGGGAGGGAGGGGAACAGAAAGAAAGAGGGAGGGGAACATCTGTTTCCCTACCTCTACCTACATATACATGTAAACATTAGAGCCACCACATCCACCCTCCCTACCATTACACTTGGGGATCAGCACACCCAGGATCAGCTCAGTGCCCTATAGCATGTGAACATATCAAGGTGACCACATTACCCTGTACTTGTCTTATAAATATGTGTATGCCACATGCAAGCATAATGGCCTTAGCACCTGTCCATTGAATGTTTATAGACATGAACATATGTAAGCATCCTAATATGGTCAAAGTGAAGGCATTGAACCAAATTTATTCCATTCCAGAAATTCAGTTCCAGCATTAGAGGCCTGTATATCTAACACGAGTTATTCTGCTGTACCTGCCTATCCGGTGATCGGATAACATCAAATTCCCACACAAACTCAACAGAGATGTGCTTACATATGCCTTTAATGAGTATAAATGGAATGGTGAGAAATACACCCACTTAAACACGCGCACTCATGGGGACAAATGTCCATCACAGGTTGTGTGAGTGTCAGAGTCTACACAACATCACATCCAATGTTCTGATGGATTTTACAAATAATATTTTAATCAGTTTTCAACGGTCTACTTCGTTAAAATGTATTTCGTGTGCGCTACATGTAGGCCTATGCACACGCCAGTGCTGCCTCTCTATGAAGTGCTAATGCTACGCCGCTGCTGCAATTGGAATTGCTATGTGTGCAGGATATCTAGAGTGTTGATATTCACTAGGCCTACTATACACACAATAGTTTCTACACCTAGCTTACACAGACACGCACATCAATTAACGCACTCCTGTATATCACTCCTAGACACAACGTATCGTACATGGGATTGTACTATACTCAGACACACGAATTAAGAGCTGACAAAGGGCTACCCATTTGAGGTACGGTTAAATAACGGAGCCCAATTCTATGATATTTGGCAGGAGCCAACCTAGCCGAATGCACCACGTACATGTATGGGCCACATGGATTCTTACCAATTTACGTGCATCATCAGATGAAAGTAGCCGTCATGGAACATACTGTACTCAGTACGGAGTATTTAACGATCGGAGCGATCAACACACACCAATATGTAGCTGCTAACAGTTACATTGCTGTCCCAGACTCCTCCAAGGCTTGAGAAAAGGCGATCCATATCTGTTCAAAAGTTTGCTCACGCGCATACTACTTGTACATAGTCTCGTACCCAGATTATTAATACGTCTGGGTACGAGACTGCATAATGCCGTTATGTTGGGTCTGGTAACGAGAGTGTAGTATAACAGTAGTATACTCGCAGTGCATCTTTGGTAGTGGTATAACAGCAGAATACGCCAGCGTATGTTGCCGTTATACGCTCTAATTGTATAACACTTGTATTCTAGAATAATACAACTTAATATACTCTGCAGTATAACATTGTTTTAGCACAGTGTCTTAAGGTTAACGCGCCTAGCCTACGTATATGTAGTGGTCGAGCTACTATCATGCAAGAAACAAACAGTTGTAAAGGAAGGATCTGGAGAATGGGTGCACTTGTATGATAATTATGTATACGAGTGCATTCCTTGATTTCAGTGTGTGCATGTACATGGATCATATTGTGTGCCTGTGTCTGATCATGAGAATGCATGTGTGGGCGTGTTGGTGCATATGCCTAAGTATAATGCCTGTTATTTGGACAACCTCACAATGTGTCAATTGCAATTCTTAAGAGTTATATACATGCATGAGTGATTAATGCACAGGATTGCATGGCCCTTCAGAGCAGATGGCATGAAACAGAATATGATTGGTAAGGCGTTAATGTTTGCATGTCTTTGTATTTATAAATGTACTTCTCAATGCGACCTTTGGCTTTGATGTGCAGTATGGCGAAAAGAACCTTGTCAATCATGGTTGACAAGTTAGGGGTTAATCTTGGTTTCTCATTCTGTATATCTGTATCTGTCCATGCAGTTTATGTGTTATTTCATGGACACCTGGTATACATGTACAGGGACATTTACATGCATCATAGAAACTGTCCCATTAAAATTTGAAAAAAAAAACCACTGTTGAGATCACTGCTGTCCTTCCTTATTGGCTGCTGTCGCGGGAACTCTTCCGCTACGAGGAGGGAGAGCTGGAGGAGATATGGTGGGACCAGGTTCTGGTGGCATCACCACAACCTTTTTGGCTCTCCGTGAGGGGATTGCGGGCATTACTACCTGGTCCCGCTTCTCACCACTGGTAGAAGTGTTCTCCAGATATCTCGAGCCACATATACCTGGATCCTTACAGTTTGCTTGATATTTGGATTCTGTGGTGGTCCCTGACACTATGGTGGCGGCCTGTGTCTTTACTGGTATCATTGGTTCCTCGGTATCTCCTGGTCCCTTGGTCTCTCCTGGTCCCTTGGTCTCTTCTGGTCCTTTGGTCTCTCCTGGTCCTTTGGTCTCTCCTGGTCCCTTGGTCTCCCCTGGTCCTTTGGTCTTTCCTGGTCCCTTGGTCTCTCCTGGTCCCTTGGTCTCCCCTGGTCCCTTGGTCTCTCCTGGTCCCTTGTTCTCTCCTGGTCCCTTGGTCTCTCCTGGTCCCTTGGTCTCCCCTGGTCCCTTGGTCTCTCCTGGTCCCTTGGTCTCTCCTGGTCCCTTGGTATCTCCTGGTCCTTTGGTCTCTCTTGGTTGCTTGGCAATCTCCACCTCCACATTTACCTCTATCACACCTTCTTTGTGTTTCATCATTGGTGTGTTGTCAGGGATGCTGGATATGGCACGATGCCGACCTTTAGCAGAGCTTGTGTCATAGTATTCCGGCTCCTCCCCCTTAAACTGGTTCAGGTTGCTCTGAGGGTGGCTGTTGATGTTCTTAAGAGGAAAGCTCTCCTTGGTGTTGTTGAACTGAAATGCAACCCTCCTGTTGTTGCTCCTTCCATTATTCTGTAGTGAGATAAATGTTGACCCAAAAGGCTGAGATGCAAAACTGGGAAAGGGGAGGGTACTTTTTCCAAAAACTGTTCTATCAGACCACACTAAAACCTGTCACAGTGCTTACTTCGTGTACATGTATTGTGTTCATATGAAGAGAATTCCCACTCCTTTTCTTTTTGTACCTACATGAAGAATTGATTCACAGAACAATATGCTGACATTGCTTATTTAATTCTAAAACTGACTAAAACACATGTAATCAGTTTATTATGAATTTTGGACTCCACTTCAAGGGTACACCTTGGCATATAAGGACACCAGATATCAACCCCATTACCCCCCCCCCCCCCCCCCCCATACCTGCGCACCACCACGATGAGGACAATGATGATTGCCGTCAACACCACCACCACCACAAGACTCATCACTATGCTCACACCAAGGAGCATGACTGGTGGGAACGAGAGAGGATGCAAAACATAAACACATCGTACCCTTCATGACTGCATGTACATGTATCACATTCTAGTACACTCTATACACGTACCTCATCACTACATAATATATCACATACCTCATCGCTACATACATGTATCACATACCTCATCACTGCATATCACATACCTCATCACTACATTTCACATACCTCATCACTACATACATGTATCACATACCTCATCACTGCATATCACATACCTCATCACTCCATATCACATACCTCATCGCTACATACATGTATCACATACCTCATCACTGCATATCACTACCTCATCACTGCATATCACATACCTCATCACTGCATATCACATACCTCATCACTCCATATCACATACCTCATCGCTACATACATGTATCACATACCTCATCACTGCATATCACATACCTCATCACTGCATATCACATACCTCATCACTCCATATCACATACCTCATCGCTACATACATGTATCACATACCTCATCACTGCATATCACATACCTCATCACTGCATATCACATACCTCATCACTGCATATCACATACCTCATCACTCCATATCACATACCTCATCGCTACATACATGTATCACATACCTCATCACTGCATATCACATACCTCATCACTGCATATCACATACCTCATCACTCCATATCACATACCTCATCGCTACATACATGTATCACATACCTCATCACTGCATATCACATACCTCATCACTGCATATCACATACCTCATCACTGCATATCACATACCTCATCACTCCATATCACATACCTCATCGCTACATACATGTATCACATACCTCATCACTGCATATCACATACCTCATCACTGCATATCACATACCTCATCACTCCATATCACATACCTCATCGCTACATACATGTATCACATACCTCATCACTGCATATCACATACCTCATCACTGCATATCACATACCTCATCACTGCATATCACATACCTCATCACTCCATATCACATACCTCATCGCTACATACATGTATCACATACCTCATCACTGCATATCACATACCTCATCACTGCATATCACATACCTCATCCCTGCATATCACATACCTCATCACTGCATATCACATACCTCATCACTACATATCACATACCTCATCGCTACATATCACATACCTCACCTACTTCATCACTACAGTCCCCTCTCAAAGAAGCCTTCCCTCCTCGCACACACTGCTCTCTTATCATAGTGTCATTAACACGGCTTGAGGCCCCTCAACACACACCTCATGTGCACAATACGCAACTCACTGTTAACTGAATCTTCACTTGTCCTACATGTGAAAAGTGATGTAAAGCAATGTTTTACAAGCAATAAAACCAATATTAACATTTGCTCTTTCACTGCATCATCCTCCGTTCTCCCCTCCTTTGTACCCCTTCTCCCCTCCCTTCTTCCCTTCCCTGCTTGCCACATACTTATATTCTGTGTTGGAGCTAAGTGATGTTTCCTGAAGGCTGACTACTGATGACATTGTTGGCAGTGGCTGGCTCTGTTGTGTGGAGGAGTACTGAGGAGCAGGTGGGAGGGGCTGCGAGGGAACACCAACTGCAGCAGAGAAGAGTGCAGAGACAAGCGCCTTACGCATGAGCAGTTTACTGACACGGCGAAGTGCTCGGGCATATTGTAATGAGGTGGGAGGGGCACACATTGATAGGGGAGTGGCACATGCTAATGTGGGGTGTGATACGTGTATGCGAGCATGTGCACCATTGCTTTGTGTGCTCATGTCATGTGTACATAAGATGGTGTGTACATGTGATGGTGCGTACATATGATGGTGCGTGCATGTGATGGTGTGTACATGTGATGGTGTGTACATGTGATGGTGTGTACATGTGATGGTGTGTACATGTGATGGTGTGTACATGTGATGGTGTGTACATGTGATGGTGTGTACATGTGATGGTGTGTACATGTGATGGTGTGTACATGTGATGGTGTGTACATGTGATGGTGTGTACATGTGATGGTGTGTACATGTGATGGTGTGTACATGTGATGGTGTGTACATGTGATGTGTGCACTGCAAAATCAAAAGTGTGAAGGTCACCTATAATCACTCGTAGTATGTTTAAAAAAGGGTGACCTTCACACTAAATTTTACTTTCGGTGTAATATCACACCATCGAGTGAGCTTGTGTGAATGATTCACTCCGTAATTTGGTGTGACCTTCACTTAGTTTTAGTTTGTATTAATAATTGATGATATGGTGGGATAACGGTTAATTTAATTACATATTTAAAAAAACATTCATGTTGTGATAGCTTTTGGAGTTAGGTACAGGGATGCAGTGCAAAGGGTTGGAATCCTGGCCAATATATCTTCTATTTTTTTTTCCTTCTGCATTTTGGGTGAAATCACCTGCACTGTCACACTTGATTTGGTGTGTCTATTGGCGTACTCCATGTACCAATTCACACGAAAAAGATACGGGGGCCTTCACACTTTTGTTTTTGCTGTGTGTACATGTCATGGTGTGTACATGTATATGTGCAAGGGTGTAAATGTGATGTACTCACATGTCTCATTGCAAGTAAGATTTTTGGAACATCCGCAGAGACGATGTGTAGAGTTTGAGGCGAGGCACAACTGTGGGCAGCCACCATTGTTGACAGAGCAAGGAAGAGGTGATGGGAGTGGGGTGAGCTCTATTTGAGGTGGGCAGGAAAACAACAGTTGGGAGAGGGAGTAATAAACGTGAAGGAAAAGCAAACAAATAATCTTGCTGTGGGCTTACACAGCCTTCGGGAAAGGGGGGGGGGGGGGTTGAATTATATTACAAGGAGACCTTTCGTGACATAAGGCTAAATATTATCACTACTACATGTACATGTAAGTGTAAATGTACATGTACATGTACACATTTTCGTATGTATAAGTGTATTGGATTGATCAACAAATAGTGAAACTTTTAAATCTCGTTTTGGGAAGAGGGTCATTCAACCCCCCCCCCCCCCCCCAACCCTCTTTTTCTCCAAAACTTCCATACCTCCAGGCCGCAAAGGGTTAACGATGGCAAGATTATTTGGCTGCTGTGAGAAAATACTCAATGTTTGCAGTAAGAAGTTGCTAGGTCCAGTCTGCAGGGCCCGATACAGCGCGCTGGGGTACCACTTGGTCCAGAATACCTGATTGCCCAATTTAGCCATCCCATACGGCGGGTACCGCTGTGATGGATTGGTGGGCGTGGGTAAAAAGACACGCTGGTTACTGCCATCGAGGTCACAGACACGCAGCTCATGGTTGCTGTTGGGCCAGTAGAGCTTGTTGGTGGTGTAGTCCACGACGAGCTCATTGATCATACTTGTGCTGTTGACGATGAGCATCCTGTTAGAACCATCCAGATTGCAGCGCTCAATCCTTGGTTGAGGCATTAGGTCAACCCAAAAGAGGTAGCTGTTTGAAGCAGTGTGCAAATGTGTGTATGTGTATGTGTGTGGTTGTTTGTATGCATGTGTGTGTGTGGGGTGGTGTTTGTGGGTGTGTGCATATATATGTGTACATTTACAATACATGTACACATGTATCATAACATCGCTTACATCATCAGGGGAGGGGCCAGGGGAGGAGTCAGGGGAGGGGTCAGGTGATGAAGGAGGAGGCAGGAGTGGTACATTTAGGAGGTGTGCTCAGAAGTACATGCATATGTAGGGGAGTGGGAGGGCTTAAATGTAGAGATCTGGAAGACATGACAAACCACATTAGAATGCAAATGTTCAAAGAAGCAAGAGTTAATGTACGGTGCAGTGATGGGTACATGTATGGTGCAGTGATGGTACATGTACGGTGCAGTGATGGGTACATGTATGGTGCAGTGATGGGTACATGTATGGTGCAGTGATGGGTACATGTACAGTGCAGTGATGGGTACATGTATGGTGCAGTGATGGGTACATGTATGGTGCAGTGATGGGTACATGTATGGTGCATGGGTACATGTTTGGTGCAGGCATGACATGTAACACAGCCACTATACATGTACACACCAAGCATGATGGAGCTCTGGACAAGAGAATGTGGCAAGACTCACCCTAGCGTGGGATGGATGGCCAGGGTACCCGGATAGCTCACGTCCCTGGTGACCACGGCCCTAGGGAAGGATCCGTTGCTCCTGGCAACGTAGATGCCAGCTGCGACCTGCAGGCTCCCCTGTGCCGTCCAGTACACATTGGAGGCTATCCAGTCCACCGCCACCCCCTGGGGGGCCCCCGCATGGGGAACGATGGTGAGAGGGGAACTGCCCAACAGGCTGGAGGAGAAGATGGCATCGACAGAGGATTCCACCCAAAACACTTGGCCATCGCTGGAGTCGGTGAGGAGGAAGTCGGTGGCTTGGGGGTGCTGCTGCTGGTCGCTCACTATAAGGACCACAGAGTCTTGTTTTGGTGTGTCGAGGGAAATCTGCTGTATGGTGTCCCCAACTGACACCAGAAGGAAGGTGGACGGTACTGTGTGTGGGGAGGGGGGGAGGTGGTTATATATGGGGGGTGGGGGTGGGGGTGGTTACATATGGAGGGTGGTGGTTACATACAGTATGAGGGGAGGGGGGGTGGTGGTTCATGTAGGTAGATACATGGTGGGCACCTAAATAGAGTATACAATGTTATGACATCATTAACATCCCCCAAGGTCAAGTACATGTACATGTACATGACCAGTCACGACGCTCTTCTCTATTCAAAGACAACCTTTATTCCCACCATTGGACACACCCGTCCTCTATTAACTCACCCTTGGGGCACGTCAGGCCATCAGCGTTCAGCTTGATGCCCGTGGGGCAGGCACAGCTGTACAGGGAAGCAGACCACACATTGGGGAGGCACAGGCTGCCACACCCCCTGTTCTGGGCACATAGGTGCTGGAAGTCTGTGTGTGTGTGTGTGTGTGTGTGTGTGTGTGTGTGTGTGTGTGTGTGTGTGTGTGTGTGTGTGTGTTTAAAGTGAAATTCAGAACTGGTACACATGTACATGTACATGGTACATGTACAATTTTTTAATACGCGTGGAAGCACCATCAGAGAGCAAATTCAAACAGTGGTATACCCATCCACTTACATGTATACCAGCACAGCGGTCATCACACCTTCTTATACCATCACATCTCACTCTTACACATCACATCTCCCTCTCACATATCACAGCCTAAAAAATACCAACACCCTTCCCTACATCACACCCTCTTCCCCTCGCAAACACATACCTCCATTGGTGAGGTCACTCTTTTGGATCAGCCTCACCTCCCTCACATCCACGGCCATCCCTGTGACCATGATGGTCTCGTTGGCACCAGTGGTGAGGGCAGCAGTCCCGGTGGTGTCAAAGTGGGCCCTGTGCAGGCTCCTGTCCTGCCTGTTCACCCAGTACAGGTAGCTGTTATACACGGCTACCCCACACAGCTGCTGGCCTAGGGCTGGGGAGGAGAGGCATGCATGTGACAGCTGTGCAGTGCATGTACCTGGTACTCATAAGCACATCAACGCAGCATGCATACACACACCTACATGTAAATGTACACCTGTATTACACACTTGCACACACATACACATTGCACACACTATGCACACACATACAATATGCACACACATACACACACTATGCACACACATACACACACTATGCTCACACACCATATATTGCCCCCTGACTCATTATGCCCGTGTCAGCATCGGCCACTGCAATGGTAGGGACTAAAGGGTCGGACCACACTATCCATCTGTTGCTAATGGCAACAGAGGTGGGCGTTATTTGGCCCCCTATCAGGGTGGTCATCATGGTACCATCCATGGCCATCCTGTAGATACTGGTATCATCAGTCCAATATATGTACCTGGGGGGAGAGGGGGGGAAGTGATGGAGTGAGGGAATGAGGGAGGAGTAAGGAGAAAAGGGAAGAAGGGAGAAGAGGGCGTGGCCATGCATGTACAATGTGAGTATCTTTATACAGGGACAACATGCACACATTCCTCCTACAAGTACATGTACATGTGACCTTTAATGCACAGCGATATCACATGTACATACGTGTGCATGAGGTCCAAGGGCCAGCCCCCTGGGGGGTGCTGATGTACATACGTGTGCATGAGGTCCAAGGGCCAGCCCCCTGGGGGTGCTGATGTACATACGTGTGCATGAGGTCCAAGGGCCAGCCCCCTGGGGGTGCTGATGTACATACGTGTGCATGAGGTCCAGGGCCAGCCCCCTGGGGGTGCTGATGTACATACGTGTGCATGAGGTCCAGGGCCAGCCCCCTGGGGGTGCTGATGTACATACGCGTGCATGAGGTCCAGGGCCAGCCCCCTGGGGGGTGCTGATGTACATACGTGTGCATGAGGTCCAGGGCCAGCCCCCTGGGGGTGCCGATGCCCTGGCTGTGCAGGTTGGACAGGAGGACCATCCGATTGGTGCCGTCCAGGTGAGCCACTTCCATGCGCTGAGTTCCCATGTCCACCCAGTAGATATTCCGACTAATCCAATCCACCGCCAAAGATTTGGGCTGGATTATTAGCTGTTGGAGCACTACCTGAGCAGCACCTGATCAATGTGTGTGTATGTGTGCATGTGTGTGTATGTGTGTGTATGTGTGTGTGTATGTGTGTGTGTATGTGTGTGTATGTGTACATGTATGTGTGTGTATGTATACATGTATGTGTGTGTATGTGTACATGTATGTGTGTGTATGTGTACATGTACATGTATGTGTGTGTATGTGTACATGTATGTGTGTGTATGTGTGTATGTGTGTGTGTGTGTGTATGTGTGTGTATGCATGCATAGAGGTCACACAATTACTTAAATGTCTAGCACACCAGTTGGTAAGCTCATCACGGCATCCAGTAAGTACATGTGCACATACAAGAGGGGAGGTGTGTGGGTATGATGGGTGAGGGTGTCTTACATGTGCACATACAAGAGGGGAGGTGTGTGGGTATGATGGGTGAGGGTGTCTTACATGTGCACATACAAGAGGGGAGGTGTGTGGGTATGATGGGTGAGGGTGTCTTACATGTGCACATACAAGAGGGGAGGTGTGTGGGTATGATGGGTGAGGGTGTCTTACATGTGCACATACAAGAGGGGAGGTGTGAGGGTATGACGGGTGTGGGTGTCTGTGTATCACAGGGCGTGCAGCAACAAGAATTGTAGTGTATTACATAACTTAGGTACAATGTACAATGTAACTTGATTCATGAAGGTATGCACAGGAATTGCTAGTGTGTGATGCAATGTTATGCAAGCAGGACTAATCATTATACATGTCATGTTGCACATACATGTACATGTACATTTGTACATGTACATGTATGTGTCAAGTGATAGGTCATGCTGCCTCTTTAACCAGCAGCCTTCAAAACCATCCACACCCTCGATCCTCCCCTCACCTCCAGTCAGGGGGGCCCTATATATCCCAGCCTCCTCCCCTCACCTCCAGTCAGGGGGGCCTATATATATCCCACCCTCCTCCCCTCACCTCCAGTCAGGGGGGCCCTATATATCCCACCCTCCTCCCCTCACCTCCAGTCAGGGGGGCCCTATATATCCCAGGAGCAACATCATCGCTCCAGTAGACCATGTTCTGCACAATGTCCACATCCACAGACACGGCATTGATGATCCCGGTGATGGGGAGGACTATGTCCGCCACATAGCTCACGTCCAGGGACACCTGGTGGATGGTGGGGCCAGCAGCTACCAGGAGGTAGTGGCTTATCTCTGAGTAAGGGAGAAAGGGAGAGGGGGAAAGGATAGGGGCATGACAATGGGATTATGCATACACTGTACCTTTTTTGCTTTGTCACTCCTCCATACCCACACACCCTCCTCCCATAAGGTTCCCACACACCCTCCTCCCATAAGGTTCCCACACACCTTCCTCCCATAAGGTCCCCCCACACACCCCTCCCAAAGGTCCCCCACACACCCCTCCCATAAGGTTCCCACATAGCCTCCTCCCATAAGGTTCCCACATAGCCTCCTCCCATAAGGTTCCCACATAGCCTCCTCCCATAAGGTTTCCACACACACTCCTCCCATAAGGTTTCCACACACCCTCCTGCCATAAGGTTCCCACACACCCTCCTGCCATAAGGTTCCCACACTCCCTCCTCCCATAAGGTCCCCCCACACACCCCTCCCATAAGGTTCCCACATAGCCTTCTCCCATAAGGTTCCCACATAGCCTCCTCCCATAAGGTTTCCACACACCCTCCTGCCATAAAGTTCCCACACTCCCTCCTCCCCTGAGGTTCCCACACACCCTCCTCCCATAAGGTTCCCACACACCCTCCTCCCATAAACGTCTCACCTGAGGCACAAGTCTTCAAATTGCTAGACATTCCAAAACCTGTTGGACAGAGACAAGATGCCACGGTGCTGCCATTATGACCTGGCTTTGTCAGGCACAAATGGCTGCAGCCACCATTGTTGACTGCGCAAGGATTGGGACCTGTAAAAAAACAACAGCACTACATTACATGTCGTTGCGTAGGAGGGGAAGGGGATACAGAAATCATGCACAGGTGAGGTGAAGGGGTGGAGCCTAGTTACATGTACATGTACATGTACCTGATTGCCTGTCCCTGTTCACCACCTGGATGGCATTCATGTAGCCAGTCCCACTGGCAATGAAGGTCTGGGCACCTCCTGTGGTCTTGTTCACCCGCTGTATGGTCTGGCTGGTCCAGTCAGTCCAGTACAGGTACCCGCCATATAAGGCCATCCCGTAGGGGTGAAGTAAATTGGACAAAAAAACCCTCCGATTGCTAGTGTGGTTGCATGAAGTGTGAGGGCGAGGGGTGCATGTATGTGGGTGCATGTCGATGGGTGATGTGTATTAATGAAAGATGGGTAATATGTGTTAATGAAAGATGGGTAATATGTATTAATGAAAGATGGGTAATACGTATTAATGAAAGATGGGTAATATGTATTAATGAAAGATGGGTCATATGTATTAATGAAAACAACGCACTGCATCCATTAGAAGGAAACAAACATGGAAGGGCATAATGAGCTCACCGTCCATTGAGGTTGGATGTCTCTATGAGGTGTGTGTATGCATCAGCCCAGTACAGTGTGTTGGTGTCAAAGTCAATGGCCAGGGCATTGATGTACTTGAGGTTAGAGGTGACAAGGTTGGTCCTTCCAGAGCCATCAAGGGCTGCCCTGCCTATCATCGGGACCGCCCCCCAGTCAGTCCAAAACATGTATCTAGTGGGAGTGGCCAACGGGTGCGATTGGGTGCAAGTGGGAATGGAGGGGTGCATTTGATGTGGGAACAAGATGTACTGTAAATTACCTATTAGAACCCCCCCCCCCCCCCTCCGCCCCCAATGTGAGTGATTGAGTACTTTTTTAAATCACTGCATAACAGTAACCATTTACACTATCAAACTTTGTAGGACTACCATTTCTTTCCAGGAAAAAGTCCCTGTTTGGCATCTCACTGACATTAATTACTTTTGACAGGTCAGATAACTTACATGTACCTGGTTTGGGACAACCATATCATTCAAACCATTCATCTCCAAAAGCGGACATTCAGTGTATGTACATGTAAAGTAAAAACATCCTTCAGCACAGGAAACATGTTTCTGCAGCACTTACCGTACACTTGGTGGTATTAAGCATCAAAAATATTGTGAGACCGCATCGGACCACCATTTTAAAAATAGGCCTGATTCTGAACCATATGGGTCTACTTCTCATAGAGAATGGAATATCTTGAGATTGATGTGCACACTTTATATACATTTTGATATGAAACATATACGAAGGTCAGACAGTCACATGCAGGCTACATTGTTTACATTTAAAGTTTTGACATCCAACACATTGCTGCATGGAATTTGATGGCAATAATATGAAACTGTATGTAACCACTTCAACCCTGTGTACATGTATGTACATGTACACATCAATCTCAAGATATTCCATTCTCTATGAGAAGTAGACCCATATGGTTCAGAATCGGGCCTATGTTGTTGCAACCCAACTTAAAAATGGTGGTCCGATGTGGTCTCACGATATTGTTGATGCTTAATACATGTACCACCAAGTGTAAGGTAAGTGCTGCAGAAACATATTTCCTTTGCTGAAGTTTACATGTACATGTACATACACTGAATGTCCTCTTTGGAGATGAGCGATTTGAAAGATATAGCTATCCCAAACCAGGTAAGTTATCTGACCTTGTCAAAAGTAATTAATGTCAGTGCGATGCCAAACAGGGACTTTTTCCTGGAAAGAAATGGTAGTCCTACAAAGTTTCAACAAGGTAAGCGCTAGCTTAAATGGTTACTGAGATACATGTACAGTGATTTTAAGAAGTAACCATTTTTTCAATCTCTAGAGTTGAGGGGGGGGGGGGGGGGGGGTTTAATAGGTACTTTACAGTACATAACTACATGTACATACCATACAACATAATATAAGTGCTGCATGCAACAATGAAGGCACATGTAATTGTACACATGTACATGTACTACACATGTACATGTACATGTACTACACAAGTACATGTACATGTACATGTACTACACATGTACATGTGTACATGTACATGTAAATGACAGGGCATGAATATGGACAGCATAAGGAATCATTGTACATGTGCTAAGTCATCCTGGGGACATGTGATTCAATTTTGGGTGGGTGCAGGGATCTTATGAAGGTCATTTACTTACACTGTTAACTAGTACACCCATGTCTTATGGGTGCAATTTGACACCAGATTCAGCTCCTTGGTGGAAAGGTGGGGTCAGGAGTACACAACCATAAGCCGTTTTACTCCTACATGTACATGTACATGTACATGTACATGTACATGTACATGTACATGTATATCGCCGCATACTTTCAGCACATTTGTGCAGATTGACTGAAAGGTTTTGGGTCTTTGCTCGATTGACAGTGCAGTGACTTTAAGATTACATGACACTTATAACGTCATACAAGTACGTGTGCCCTGCCATGCTTTAATCTCTTACTAAATAATTTCCTTATCCTAAAGCAATGCCCCACACCCCACCTTTCCCCTGCAACACCCCACCAGCATCCCACCACCCTTATCCTTCCCCTAAACAGATCAGAAGAGCTGGCTGACCCGGCCGAGGGATGCACGGCTATGTCCCTGGGCTGATCCAACCCGCTGGAGATCAGGATGCATCGCTGCGTGCCATCAAGGTTGGAGACCTCTATACGCTTGAGCAGTGCATCAGTCCAGTACAGCATCCTGGTCTGCCAGTCCACAGCCAGAGCCACGGGGGTGCCAATGTTGTCGGTGATCAATGGCCGCTGGTTTGACCCCTGGGAGGAGTAAGGGACAAGTGGGGAACATGAGTTACAAGAGTAATTAACTACACACCATGAGTTCTTAATATACATGCATGCAACGGAGCAGTACAGTGTTGTAGCTTACATTGAGATTAGCCACATAGATTAATGTATCAGCCCAAAACAGTGAGTTGGTGGGGAGGTCCCAGTCCAAACCAGCAGCTGCCGAAAGGTTATATACTGAGAGGGGAACGGAGACTAGTTCTGGAATGTCCAGAGATATACATCCGATGCCATGACGGCATGTGTAAACAATGAATGTGTTCATGTCTACAGAGGATAATGGAAAGGCACATGTAAATGTTGATTGATATTTAACCACTGATAGTTTATTTGCTAGCAATGCAAGCTTATAATATTTGATTTCATTTATAACCATTAATTGCAGTTGTAAATTTCATTTCTCTACTGTTAAATATAAACTATAACTTAACTCAGTACATATTGTTAACCTTTGATCTCCAGGGCCAGGTCCTACACGTACGACCAAACTTTTGCGTTATGTGACTTCATGAGTAATTTAGCAATTGTCAATTAATTTCTATCTCATTCCGTGGTCTATATTACATGTACATGTGTATGTTACAAGGTGCAGTAAAATGTATGATAAACATACCTTTTTATGAATGTTTTATGAAGCTTGGATGTGCCCTCATGTACTTCACATTCTCAAATTATGCCTTTTTGATGGTAATTTGTGATACAACCATATAAAAATTCCTACAACACCAATTTTAAATCAAATTACTTTGGTATATCTTGTCTCAATGTAATCCTGCACTTCACCCAGAAATGGAATCATAAGAGACACTGATTAAAGATTGTGATCAACTGTACATGTAGTTTTGGACCAAAGGAAAATTTATTTTCTAAAATAGCAGGAAATATTATTATTCCAGCCAGTTCTGAGCATTTTTTTTCTAGAGCAGGCTATGTAAAACTGAACAGCACAATCTTGTATGCAATTAGCTAAATTACCAACTTAACTGGGTTGTGGCAAAAACCAGTATAGGTTTAGTTACAATGCAACTTAACTGCATGCACAACTGAAAACCGGACCTGTCTAAAACCACTATTCCAGTATGGCAACTTCTGATAGTATACCAACCACACAACATAGTTAGTGTATACAACATTCACCTTGAACTGTGAGGTTCAGCTGTCTGCTGTCATTGCCAAGGGAGTTAGTAGCAATGCACACATACACACCAGTATCACTGGGCAGAGGTGACTGAAGTGTGAAGGTGATGGATGTGGAGGTGGTGGTGTTAAGGACAGCAGCTGTACCATTGGACAGTACCCTCTGCAGGGTCAGTGTGGGGGTGGGCTGGGTACCAGTGATCACACTGCACTTGATGGTGTATGGGGGAAGTGTAGCTGTAGTGACGGCTGTGTCCATGAACCCATTGTCACCAGGGAAACCAACTATCTGTGCAGAGACTGGTGTGGAGGTGAATATTCAATGCCAGACTGACTCATCAGAACACTTACACGTACATGTACCTAAAATCTGAAAAAAGATTGGTTTGTTCTCTGTTCATAAAGAGTTTGCTAGAATATAATTTTAACTTCCATCCTACATGTATGACGATAATCTTAGGACGACGATGGATTAGAGGTTAAACATGCGATATTATAGGCACCTGTTACCTGAATGACGAGTCAGGAGTAAGGTGTGAACCTCCCCTGAATAATGATAATCGATTTTTCTGAATACTTCTAAAACACTAATCGATTTTTCAGGTTTTTCTGGATCTGAAAATTGATTTTTCTGAATACTTGAAAAAAGAAAATCAAATTTTCCAAATAGGTTTGACAATTTGCCCGCCGAATACCTAGGTTATCAGGCTTTCTGCTCCATGAGCCTAAATGTACACATCACATCCTACAGCTACCCCATAACACCAGATGTCCTCATGAGGCACACAACCACAGTACCCACATTATACCAGATCAGTACCCTCAGCATGGATCAACAGCTACCCACATCACACCAGATGCATGCAGCACACAACCACAGCTACCTACATAGGCCTAAATCGCTTGGCCTAACACATAACTAGATGGGCATGTCCAGACTGAAGTTAGCATGGCCACGCTGAGGTCTACCTTATACACATCACACTTGATGTCAAAAGAATACAATGTAGAACCACATATGAAGTTTACGCACCACCGGCCATGCTGCCTCTATTTCACCATCGTGAGTTTTGAAAATACCTATAGTGGCCGAAGTGCAATTGCGGCAATATCAGTTCAGAGAGATTGATGCAGAAAACCAGCTCATTCGAAATGCACTAAGTGAACTAACGTTGATTTGTAGCGGGAACTGTCCATCGACTCGTCATGACACATGAAGAGGAAGATCTGTTGGCTAGTTCGAATTACTGCCCATACATGTAAATTGTAATTATTTCTGCATCTAATCTCATCCCCACGTATATATAACAACTGTGACATTAACGTTACGTTTCAAATTAGAAGTAATTATCATCGTACACGTAATATAGTAAACATGCACGTATCCGAAAATAGGTATTCGAATAATGGGCAAATTGTCGATGAGTATGACGAATACCTAAGTACCTCCGAATGGAGATGCACAAACTGGTTATTTCGAATAGAACAAATCCAATAATCTAATAATAATTGAGTAATGCCAAATTACTATTTGAACCGATAGGTTTTTGCGAATATCTGAATAACCTGAATAACCCGATAACCGGTTACACACCCTAGTAAGGAAGGCTCCCCTTGACACATTCCCCTTGACACATTCCCCTTGACACATTGCCTCCAACTCAGGACAAGCGCTGTAGCTAGTATTATGATTAGGCAATTAACCTAAAACATAAACACATTACCTGCAATAGCTACATGTACATGTACATTGTACATTGCTTCTTTCTTTATTGTGACGTACAATGCCCACGGCATAGCATTTCATTACTCTCAACTGATTTAGTCTAAATTAGCTAAACCTTTTATTTAGCACACCACCAGGGTTACAAATATTTAGCACACCCCCAGGGGTCCTCATATTTAGCACACCCCCAGGGGTCCTAATATTTAGCACACCCCCAGGCAGGGTTTTCCATAGACAGGACATATATGATCAACATTCACCTTCACATGTTTACACATCAACCCACATGCAATCATGTCAAGCCATGAATACATAATTTAACTAAACCACATCAGAAAGGTGAAATTTAGAATGACCCACCCTAATAATGAATGTCATATATGTCCTGTCTATGGAAAACCCTGCCCAGGAGTCCTAACATTTAGCGCACCACCCAGGGGTCCTAATATTTAGCACACCCCCAGTGGTCCTAATAATTAGCGCACCACCCAGGGGTCCTAACCTAATATTCAGAATACCACCAGGGGTCCTAATATTTAGCACACCAGCAGTGTTTGAGGTACGTACATGTAATGTACATTTGGGTTTTAATATGTTTAATGATACATTCAGGCCAAGAGTGAATTATAACCTTCTGTCATGCCAAAATTCACACACAAACAACATACATGTAAATGAGATTTAAATGACATTATCATAATTTCAATGCCAAATGCATGGTAGTGAGGACTGAGGAATGGAACAGACAAGATATAAACATTCCCTATGAGCAAGATAGTTGGGATGTAATGTACATTTGGGTTTTAATATGTTTAATGATACATTCAAGAAGGGATGGACCTGGGGAGGAGGTCAAGAGTGGATTATAACCTTCTGTCATGCCAAAATTCACACACAAATAACATACATGTAAATGAGATTTAAATGACATTATCATAATTTCAATGCCAAATGCATGGTAGTGAGGACTGAGGAATGGAACAGACAAGATATAAACATTCCCTATGAGCAAGATAGTTGGGATGTAATGTACATTTGGGTTTTAATATGTTTAATGATACATTCAAGAAGGGATGGACCTGGGGAGGAGGTCAAGAGTGGATTATAACCTTCTGTCATGCCAAAATTCACACACAAATAACATACATGTAAATGAGATTTAAATGGCAATATCATAATTTCAATGCCAAATGCATGGTAGGACTGAGGACAAGACATAAACATTCCCTATGAGCAAGATAGTTGGGATGTAAGATTAGGGGGCTAACCCTCTACATAAAACGGATCCACTAATGTGTCTGCTTGATGCACCGGACATACATACCAAGGTTGACTGGACTTGAGGTGTTGCTGACTCCACCCACGCTGATACCACATCCATATGCCCCCTCATCGACAATCCCAATTTTGGAAATACTCAGTATGGACTGGGCAGCGCCACTGATCCTGCCCCCATCAGTGAGGGCCACACCGTTCTTGGTCCACTGGTAACTAACGCTGCCACCACTCAGGGAAATGCTGCAGCTAAGGGTGGCATTTGTTCCTATGACAACTGGATTGATAAGAATGACTGTGGGCTGAGGTACTGAAAAATATAATACATACACAAAGTGAAGAGATTAAAATCCCGCCTACCAATAACCTACCAAACACTGATAGCAGCACTCCACTTGGAGAGCTCACGGTCACGCCATGAAGCTGCACAGAGCAGGTGTAAGTGCCTCTGTGGCTGGTGGTAACTATGGGGATAAGCAGGGTGCTCGCATTCTGATTGGACAGGACAGTTCCGTTGTTTTGCCACACGTACGTGGCAGCACCATTCAATGGCTGCAGGCTTAACGTACAGTTTAGCAAGAACGAATCACCATAAGTGAGAGTAGCAGCAGTGCTGGGAATAATGGTGACATCTGAGGGTGGTAGAAAAAGGTAATAATGATGTGATGAATGGACTAAAAGAGGACGTGATTGAAATATTGTGCTTACTGATAGGATGAATAGTGACGGCAGCATAATCCTCTTTCATGCTATAGCAAGTATACACCCCGCCACTGGCAATACTCAAGAGGGATATGTTCAAAATACCGCCTTCAGTGGTGTTCATCAATGTGTTGTTAGGCCAATACCAATGTTCTTCCATCATAGAACTTTCACAGGCACAATGAAGTATGACATAGGAGCCAATCAATTCTCTTATTTCGCTCACGGCCGTATCGTTTGAGTTGAAGGGGGCATCTTGAACTATGTCACACTGCTGCCCCTTGGTGCCTGTTGGATATTTCCTGGCCCATATAGCCAAGGGGGGATCGACAAATCCCCCCCCCCCCCCCCCCCCCCAAGTCTCGTACCCAGACCCATCACGTCACAACAGCGGATGGATTACATCACATTCAAGGGTCTGGAAAAAAGCCTTACAAAAGTTCAAAGGAATTTTTATTTTATTCATAGCTAACTACACAATATTCATCAAGTTAATGTCTAATTGGCTATTCCATTATTTAACCTTCCATCCCTATGGATGACAATAATTGCAAACTAACCCCCCCCCCCCCCCCCCCCCCCCCCCCCCGGGACAATACATGTATATTTAAAAAACCCTGGACAATCATTCATAATGTCCCAGCCCCTGGGACAGACTTGTAAATGCCCCCCCTGGACAAGGGACAAGCATCTACATGTATTTCGTTACACCACCCTGGACATGCTTGTGTTTGGTCAGGACAAGCTCCTTCAACACCCCCCCCCCCCCCGGGACAGGCATTTTAATGACCACCCCCTGGGACATATTCACAATATTCCCCCCCAACCCCCCCCCCCCCCAGGATACCATTTATTGTCATCCATAGGGGTGTACGGTTAAATATTGGAGTATATGGGCATGCTCCGCGGTGCACGTTTGTACACCGCGGGGTACGCAAAACAAAGTTTTTTGCATTCCGCCGTTTCAGCAATCCAGTGAAGTTTGACTGTTAAGCCACGTTGTATAATTATAAGTCCTTATCTGCTTGGGCCGAAGCATTGAAGGCCTAATACTGTTTGCTGCTCTTAAAGCAACTTGTCACTGCGGAGGTACACGAAACGTCCGGTACGTACGTTATTATTATTATTCAATTTAATACGTACTGCAGCGCCGTACAGTCTACCTCCGCCGACTTGCTGTATTAGCAGCGAAAGGTACTAGGCCTTCAAAGCTTCGGCCAAAACAGATAAGGACTTGCACAACGTGGCTTAACAGTCAAACTTCACAAGAATGCTGAAACGGGGAAATGAAAAAAACTTAGTTTTGCGTGCACGCCCAGGACATTATAGTTTAAAGTCATCGAAGTGAGAGAATGAAGTACAAATTACGTAGCTAGACCTTTTGAGGAGTACTTTCTAATCTGGTCCATCATTAGAGAAACTAGGGGCAAAACACAAACCACAATAGACCATCCTGGTGCTCGCTTGAGCAGTCGGCATCTTAGTCGAAGGTTTTTTCCGTACCATTTTTTTCCCCCTAGAACGAACGCAGCAGTGATGTAAATCCATCCGCTGCGGGTCTGATTCCCCGCCCCCCCCCCCCCCTCCCCGTTTTATACTTGAGTCAGAGATAAGATAACATAGATTCCGCACCCTCCAGTTATCATACTTTGGTATCAGGCCAGAAACTGGCAGCAACCCTATTGGGCCCTCCCTCGCTCTTCATATTGGGCCTGAAAAGCACCCCCCCCCCCCCCCTCCCCCCGCAGTCATATTTAGTAGTAATCCCCCCAGCGTGAGCCAGACTACCTGGCAACAGACCTGACTTAAGTGTTACCTGTAGACTAACCACATTCACCACCTCGCACGGAGTCGCACCAAACTCACCTGCAAAGCTGGCTACCATAACTGTGACTAGAACTAGTAGTTCCATTGATCGCACCACACGTGCAGAATTAGTCGCGGCCCCAGACCCTGATTCCACCATGGTCAAATGAAAGTAGGGGGCGGTTCCCTTGAGATTGACCAAATATTGCCAGCCTCGTCCCCAGGTCCTTTTTTACTATCATTATTAGTATTTGTTATTATTTTACGTTTCGGGGGCGAAAAACAGGTGGAATCTCGGATGTAATTCTTTTGGATGTGGTTGGTGCAAAAACTACACCACACAGGGTTTACGACGCACACCATACTTAATCTGGAGACCCGACTTATACAAGTCGGGTCCCCAGACTAGTGGTCGTCGCACATGCCATTCGCTGCTTTTCTTTTTTTAAATAAGACGTTCCATTTTGTTTCTCGTACTCAACACATGGCCACACTTTGGACTTGTCTTCCAGGAAAGGTTTTATCTTCTACTATTGCACCCTAACAGTGGCGGCCTAGCAACTTTATGGCGGGCCCCCCCCCCCCCCCCCCCCCCCCCCCCCCTAGTCTCGTACCCAGACCCTGATTCCCACAGCTGCGGATGGATTACATCACCGCTACGTGGAAAGAGAACTGCTGTACTCAATTCTGTCCACGGTCACCAGAATGTTGGGGAACCAATCAGATTCGAGGTATGGAGTAATTGCATACCTTAGTTATTATAGGGAGTTATTGGTAATTGCGATGGTGTTGAAGGATGTACGGCGAACGATCAAGTGAGCGGGTGAACGTAAGGGTTGTTTTACACATACGACAAACACTTCCCAATCATCGTAGACGTACTACTGGATCGGGATGTCTTCGTATGTCTTGCAACTGGCATGGAAGTCACTTTGTTAAGCCGTTTCTGCCTTGGGCATTTGATGCGCGGTGGGAGGAAGGACAACGAGCGAAGCGTTGTTTGGAAACGTTTTGTCCTTTCTCCTCTGTCAGTTGCGTTAATTAATTATTCAATTAACTAATTGCATTCGTGTTGACGCTAAACATATTCATAATACGTCACTGCATTCCTCCCGACGTTAGAATAATAATGTTATGTAATCGCGGGACAAAATTGAATGCAGCAGTAATCCATCCGCAGCTATGGGAATTAGGGTCTGGGCACGAGACTACCCCCCTCACGTACCCAGACCCAAACTTACGTAAACTTATAAAAAGTGATGACTGATATGTTTGGGTCTGGTATCCCACGAATACGCAAAAGTAATGACATGTGCTTCAAAGTTGAATAAGTATATGTATTTACTTGCACAGCTACTAGCTACCTGTACATAGGTACTTTCACATTATTTCACGTTACGTACTTCCGCCTATCCAAATATCTGCCATAAAAATTGTGACTGGTTTTTACGAAGGTTAAAGATCGAGTGCGCGTGTAAATACAGCGCAATGCGTCATTCGTTGACGCACGCGCAGCGCCGGAGGATTCTTTGTTGAGGGTATAAAAGGAGCTTGCCTGGAAAAAGGTTTTTCCCCGTATCACGTGATACACAGCTAGTCCCCTTTGGGTGTGCGACGAGAGAGCCTCAGGGGGGTCTTCGATAAACTCATAACATTGCATTAGGGACACATAACATTGTAAGGGGTAGGGTTACATGTATATGTCCTCAAAGGATATGGAGGACCGTCGGATTACCGTATACCTTCGCAGGCTTGGCTTCGCGTTGGAACTATGTTACTCCGGTATACGTACGCTCCGTAGCAATGATGAATGATCTCGTAGCAGCCCAGGGCTATGAGCTGTCTTTATGGTAAGTTTAAGCGTACGTACCGCTAGTAAAAAATAAAAATAATAAGTCACGCGACCATTGACAAAGCCACGGCAATAATGTTTACATAATACCAGTACGTCAAAATGCTGTTCAAAGGTTGTTGTTTGCCACTAAGATGAAGTGCCATATTACATTTCAAGGACATACATGTAGAGACTGACATTACTCATGCCAGGTAATGATAGCACATACCAGTACTCTAGTAGTGCAACTAGGCTACCATAAATGCTTATTAGTAGATGTGGCAATATATCAGAGGAGAAAATGAATGGTGGTCCTCAACGTGCACCTTGTTTATGTGGACCATGCATAGTGTCGTAGCCACCTGATTTCCTGCACACACACACACACACACACACACACACACACACACACACACACACACACACACACACACACACACACACACACACACACACACACACACACACACACACACACACACACACACACACACACACACACACACACACACACACACACACACACACACACACACACACACACACACACACACACACACACACACACACACACAAATTAACGCACACACACAAACACACCATATACATGTATTAGCAAGATTGGCATATATGTAGTCAGTCTTTTGTAATGTAGCAGTTCTGAAAAGAACTGTTTTTTTATTACTGTGTACTATGGTCCACAGGGGTGTGGACCATAGTACACAGGGGTGTGGACCATAGTACACAGGGGTGTGGACCATAGTACACAGGGGTGTGGACCATAGTACACAGGGGCGTGGACCATAGTACACAGGGGCGTGGACCATAGTACACAGGGGTGTGGATCATAGTACACAGGGGTGTGGACCATAGCACACAGGGGTGTGGACCATAGTACACAGGGGTGTGGACCATAGTACACAGGGGTGTGGACCATAGTACACAGGTGTGTGGACCATAGTACACAGGGGTGTGGACCATAGTACACAGGGGTGTGGACCATAGTACACAGGGGTGTGGACCATAGTACACAGGGGTGTGGACCATAGTACACAGGGGTGTGGACCATAGTACACAGGGGCGTGGACCATAGTACACAGGGGTGTGGACCATAGTACACAGGGGCGTGGACCATAGTACACAGGGGTGTGGACCATAGTACACAGGGGTGTGGACCATAGTACACAGGGGTGTGGACCATAGTACACAGGGGTGTGGACCATAGTACACAGGGGTGTGGACCATAGTACACAGGGGTGTGGACCATAGTACACAGGGGTGTGGACCATAGTACACAGGGGTGTGGACCATAGTACACAGGGGTGTGGACCATAGTACACAGGGCTGGGGTGGAGGAGGGGGATTGGTCGACCCCCATATGCCCTCTCCAAGGCCTGGGTGGACTTCTCCTCTCCCCTCACCCTCTCCTCCTCCATAGTACACAGGGGTGTGGACCATAGTACACAGGGGTGTGGACCATAGTACACAGGGGTGTGGACCGTAGTACTCAGGGGTGTGGACCATAGTACACAGGGGTGTGTGTGGCATAAGTACACAGGGGTGTGGATGATAGTATAAAGGGGTGTGGACCACAGTACACAGGGGTGTGGACCGTAGTACACAGGTGTGTGTGTGGCATAAGTACACAGGGGTGTGGACCATAGTACACAGGGGTGTGCATGGACCGTAGTATACAGGGGTGTGTGTGGCATAAGTAGTAGATAAGGGGAACAGTAGGGGTAGTGATAGGTAAGGGGAGGAGTAGGTGTAGGGAAGAGTAGGACTATTACACCAACTCCCCCTACTGTTCCCCTACCTACCACTAGGGGAGGAGTAGGGATAATAGTAGGCTAGGTGAAGAATAGGGGTAGTGGTAGGTAAGGGGAGGAGTAGGGGTAGTAGTAAGTACTAGTAAGGGGAGGAGTAGGGGTAAGGGGAGAAGTAGGAGTAGGGGTAAGGGGAGAAGTAGGAGTAGTGGTTGTAAGGGGAGGAGATACTGCTTTGACCATATATACGTACCACAGTTGTCCAGTGGTGTAATGCTGGTACCAGGTGCGTCACAGTAAGTTGCGCGATCAAGTATGGCATTCAAGAAGATGGAGCGGACCGTGTGGCAAGAGTAGCCTCTTTTTGGTATCGGTAACAAGCTTCCCTTTCCTTTGCTCTGAGGCAAAAGTGGCTTCAAGAGTCAGTCTCTGACAGTCTGCCTGACCGTCGCCATTCTCAATCATAAACACGTGTTATTCGATTTTAATAGTCGTGAAAATTAGTTATTGCTGCCAGGATGTAAGAGTTTACAGCAGTACGTTACGTAGTAAGGGTAATATGAAAGAGTTTGAGAGGTTTATAGACACCCCAAGTTTCACAAGGCTAGACAGACGCCATTTTTAGTCCATTAATTTGGCCGCATGGCCGGCTGACCGTTTTCCAGGCAAGCGCTTTTTATACGCGCACTCGATCTTTAAGAGAGGTAGGTATTTTTGAAAATCAAGTTCTCGATAGTTTTAGGACTATAAAACCTCAAATTTGCCTGGATCATAGAGCTGTGAGCGCTCTTTCACGCATTAGTGCATATAAGATCGTACGCAATATCTAAGTTAAGGATGTTGTGCGTTCTAATTAGAGTATAAAGTCAACGTTGTTTATTCTACTCTTCCAAAGATGGGACCTCCTCAAAAACGTCAAAAAACGTTGCTGGCAAGCTATTTCTATGTACCATGAAACATTTAGGACGATCTGACTATGCGCAATGGCTCATTTTCAGCTCGCCGTTTAATGTGTCACAGCTATGTCATAGCTTATCACATTATAACAGAATTTGGTTTTCATAGAATGGAATCAATACTCTGTTAGGAGGTATAGTGATTGGATTTACAACACACTTATTTGTAGAATTGTGTAACCCAATCAACCTTGGATCCACATAAATACGCCCTTTTTTGAGGATGTTAACTCCGGACCTATGTATAAACACATTGCATCGTTGTATTGACCTATGAGCGTTATTATATGCAACTTTCAGAATTTTTGGACTGTGCGCAATGATATATTTTCGCCACAGACCAAGTTATAGTATTGCGGGAGATGCGTTAACCATGCATACAAACACCGTTTGATAAACCTGAAATGTGAATGCTTTTGCCGCCTTGATATTAAATATCATAATGGTTACATGCCGTATCCCTTTTCAGATGGCTAATATATTGACGAAGGACTTTGATGAGCTAATTCAAACCTATGAAAATGATTTAAATACTTGCATGGTTCTCTAAGTCACCCATCAAAAGATATGCTAGTAAAAAGTCAAGCTGCTCCAGTGCATAAAATGCTATCTGAACAGACCCTTGGTCTTGTCGACTACCATGTTCGGCATGCACCTAATGCTAATATGGGCTTCATTGATGGGAAGGTGAAATGTGCAAAAAATCAAACACTATCGTGGCTTCAAGGCAAAGCTGATGAAATTCAAGAAAAACTTATATTATTTGCAATAAAGAGAGTAAGATTTACATGGAAGCAAAGAAAAGCAATGATGAACTGAGAATACAAATTCAACATTACAGACTTCAAGAAGAACAAAGTAAGCAAGATAAAGTTTTTAGAGGCAAAACTGAAATAAAGGTTAAGTCAATACTTGCTAATGAATGCAAAATAGAAGAACAATTTCCTCAAATCTCATCAGATACATTAGAATTTATTAAAATAGTTGTTAAAAACCCTTCATGGTTATTGGGTAAATACATAGAGCAGGAGTGGAACATCTCCCCTGGAATTAACAAAAAATATAATGGAAAAGTGCTGCTTATAAAGAACAGTAAATTAATTATTTCATATTGGAAACTGGAAGAAAGTGAAGATGATGGAGAAGATGAATTTATTACTTTGGTGCAGTTTGTTACTGATGTCATTCACAAAGATTTAGTTGTGCTTGTGTTAATGTGTAATATTCATGTGTTTTCATTTATTCATACATGTACATTTTTACAGATTGTATGTAGTCAAAACGTACCAATGTCTTTCAGATCATTTATTTGTTTTTTAAAAATCTTTTTGAAACACTCCAACGAACGTCAAAACTTCAGTTTTATACATTTATAAATGCACGTTGAAATTCCACTATATAACTTATAAGGAAATAGTATTTTTCCCTAATGCACATTCTTTGTGTAGGCCTACAATATGCTGTTCTTCATATGAAATTAGGAATCAAAATGTTCAAAAAAAAAAATCTCTTATGACCGTTTGAATATCGGCACTACCGCAATCACAGTTTTTATAATATCTCCGCATCAGTCTCCATACATTGTTTTATCGGTACTTAAAGGCCCGTTTCTCCGGTTAGGATTAAGCTAAAAAAAGATAAAAACAGTTTTGAAAACCATTCAATATGGTCTTTAAATTGATGTTATTTGTCATGCGTGAAAGTTTATTTGAAACTTTTTTGTTAAGTACCTACTAATTTCACAAGTACGCTTTGCTATGATGTGCGACGCGTATACGTAATAGTCTCGTGCCCAGACCCTAATTCCCACAGCTGCGGATGGATTACATCACCGCTACGTGGAAAGAGGGTCTGGTGAACTGCTGCATTCAATTTTGTCCCGCGATTACATAACATTATTATTCTAACGTCGGGAGGAATGCAGTGACGTATTATGAATATGTTTAGCGTCAACACGAATGCAATTAGTTAATTGAATAATTAATTAACGCAACTGACAGAGGAGAAAGGACAAAACGTTTCCAAACAACGCTTCGCTCGTTGTCCTTCCTCCCACCGCGCATCAAATGCCCAAGGCAGAAACGGCTTAACAAAGTGACTCCCATGCCAGTTGCAAGACATACGAAGACATCCCGATCCAGTAGTACGTCTACGATGATTGGGAAGTGTTTGTCGTATGTGTAAAACAACCCTTACGTTCACCCGCTCACTTGATCGTTCGCCGTACATCCTTCAACACCATCGCAATTACCAATAACTTCCTATAATAACTAAGGTATGCAATTACTCCATACCTCGAATCTGATTGGTTCCCCAACATTCTGGTGACCGTGGACAGAATTTAGTACAGCAGTTCACCAGACCCTCTTTCCACGTAGCGGTGATGTAATCCATCCGCAGCGCTCTGTACCACTTTCGCAGTTTCACTGATCTCAATCCGCTCTATTGGTAGTTGGCGGCGGCTGCTTTGCCGTCGGTACTCATGGAAGTTCTTTGTTTTTAAACTGCGGTATGCTATAGTCTCGTGCCCAGACCCTAATTCCCACAGCTGCGGATGGATTACATCACCGCTACGTGGAAAGAGGGTCTGGGAACTGCTGTGCAATTTTGTCCCGCGATTACATAACATTAATATTCTAACGTCGGGAGGAAGCAGTGACGTATTTATGAATATGTTTAGCGTCAACGCGAATGCAATTAGTTAATTGAATAATTAATTAACGCAACTGACAGAGGAGAAAGGACAAAACGTTTCCAAACAACGCTTCGCTCGTTGTCCTTCCTCCCACCGCGCATCAAATGCCCATGCAAGGTAGAAACGGCTTAACAAAGTGACTCCCATGCCAGTTGCAAGACATACGAAGACATCCCGATCCAATAGTACGTCTACGATGATTGGGAAGTGTTTGTCGTATGTGTAAAACAACCCTTACGTTCACCCGCTCACTTGATCGTTCGCCGTACATCCTCCAACACCATCTACCAATAACTCCCAATAATTACTAAGGTATGCAATTACTCTATACCTCGAATCTGATTGGTTCCCCAACATTCTGGTGACCGTGGGTACAGCAGTTCACCAGACCCTCTTTCCACGTAGCGGTGATGTAATCCATCCGCAAGCTGTGGGAATCAGGGTCTGGGTACGAGACTAGGTATGCTACAACCGCACCAGAATCTGATTTCTTTCTGTAACTTTTAGACTCCATTCAAGTTTAGCGCGCCAATATTCGTGACGAATGACGATGACCGCGCGCACAGTTAATTTGTTAATCAGAATGTAATTTTATAACCCTTAAAATAGACGATTGTGCAGTAGCGCTGGATAATACAGTGACGGTGAAGTTGAGTGAAAGCCTGCCGCCTGGCGCCCTTCGGTGCCCGTGGACTCCTATATGGAGCGTGGCCAGCAGACATGTATATTCAATAATATCAATTGAAAATGCATCCTTTATATAGTTTTGTCCTGTGTTCTTGCTATGGCTGCATTTGGCTACCGGCTTCGGATCAACCCTATCACCATTCATACAAGTTATGCTAAGCTATAATCTCGTGATTCTCGTCTTAATTAAATGGCAAAATTTTGGTACCTCCACGTAAACGAAACTTTTTAGTGAATTGATTTATATGTGCATATCTGTTATGTTTGTCAGATGCGAGCTGGCGAGTATAGGCAACGCTTCGTTATAAACGCTCGATCGAAAACCACGCGCCCACTAAAGCCAATCCGAAGCCAATCGGTACATAGTGGGTCCTATGATCTCTATTCACAGGTATGTCGTGAAGTTCTTCTATCTCATGCAGTGCCGGGCCACGTAAGCCTCCGCTTTAATGTCATATACCAAGACTTTCATTCTAACAGGGAATACTCGTTCTTCTGTTGACACTCTATGAGAAATACTGATCTCTTGAAATTCAAATAGTTCTTTGTTGCATACGTTGTTTTTCACGCATATTGAGACTTTAATTCAAATATGTGTAACTCATCAGCCAATGCGATGATTGTATAGTTATCCGGCGCAGCAGAACTAAAGAAAAAGAAAAAAAAAACAAAACAATACTGTAATTTGGTGAAGTTATCTGCATGATGTTAACATGCTATTTATGTTAGCAAGACACCCTCTACATATGTTGCGTGGTACCTTTTTTCACCAAAGCGATACCAAAATGTAATTTTCAACTTAACTGGGAATAATTTGAACCAAAAAGAATGTACTTCAACTGAAACAATACGGTAATGAATTTATGTAACTTCACTGCTCACGAAAAATTAGAGCACGATTGTATGCAACTTATCCACTCTCACTTTCCAACATCAGATTACAAGTAATATACAACCTCATCATGCATGCATGTCATGCTCGCATTGTCTTCAGAATGTGCTTGTGCATATGCTGAGCCGGAGAGGGGCGGGCGTCTAGTAATATGATCAAGGTTTCACCCTCCCCCCCCCCCCCCCCCCCCTCCGGTTCCGCCGCCGCTCTTCCATACACGCACGTGATTGCACTTTTGGGGGGGGGGGGGGGGGGGGGGGGGGGGGGCGAGGCACGTGTCCCCCTGAGCATGGCCTTGCATGCAAAAAGCTTTCTGCAATTGTGATATATTTTTAAGACACTATTGAATGTTGATATAGGGATATGTCTTCAACAAAACAATACTGATATACATGTATGCAATTCACTTAAGCCAATTAACACACCAGTCTATTCTAATCAGTTGTGTTTGTTTAAACCTGCCTTTTCAGTCCATCTACACTCTTTGTTGTCATTTATATCTCCCTTCGCGCGCAGGGGGACACTATGTCTTGGCGACGAACGAGAGGAAGTAGACGATGGGCAAACCCGTGAAGATGATGATGGGCGTGGCGACGAGTCCGTACCGCATGTGGTGGAAGAACGTGAGTTTGAACCCGGCGATGCTTCTCGCCTTCTCTGCCACTATGAGATTCGTAACGCTCCCCAGGAGGGTGATGTTGCCGGAGAGTGTGGTGAGCCAGGCCAGAAGGAGTCCGACGATGGGGATGGGGCACGATTCCGCGCACTTGCCCGTGGTGCACACGAAGTTGGCGATCTGCTGTATAACCAGGATCGTCATGGGGACGTTGCTGAGTATCTGGCATCCGATGATGACGAACACGGAGAAGAAGATGACTCCGCCCACGCTCTTCAGATTCATCGCCTCGCGGACGGCGAGGAAGATGATGCGAGGTATACCGGTGTTCTGGAACCCTTGAAGCCAGTTGAAGAGGCCCATGAACATGAGGAGGACTCCCCAGTCCACTTTAGCGATGGCGTCGAAGGCGTATTTCTGGTTGAGACCGGCATCGACTAGCATGAGAATGATGCCGGCTCCGAGCGGGACGAGGCCGAGGTTAAAGTCCGCGGTGATGGTGGGCGGAGGCGGGATAGCCAAAAGTATGAGACCCAGGACGGAGATGGTGACCAGGATGCAGAGGAAGATCTTCTCGCGCCACGTGCGCTCCATGATGCCTTTCACTTTCACGACGTCCACGACTATCTCCTCCACGGGGAGAGCCGGCTCGTCTTTCGGCGTGCCATTTGATTTCCCATTCGTGTCTCCATTGATTTTAGTGTCGCCGACAGTCAAGACGATCTGAGGGTGCTCCATACTTCTGCTCCGTGGCACACCACCCGCTGTAGGGATGCTTAGGTGGGAGGTGCTTCGCTTCACTTGGTACATAACATCCTTCTCGTGTGCGACCTGGCTGGTGGTGTTGGGATCGGCGCTTCCGTCGTAAGCCCGGGCCATGTCCTCGCGCGATCCGGCCAGCGTCATCATGCCGATGCCGTCCATCTTGTGTTCAATCGCCTTCGGGAGCTCGTTATCTTTTCCGTTTTCGTTTCCGTTTTCAGCGTTCTTCGCGGGCTTTTCCTTCATGAAGATCTCCGGGAAGAAGAGGAGATGCATCATACCGATGCTGATGAAGATGGACACCACAGCGGCTGGGAGCGTGGTCTGGAAGAACACGAACAGCGAGATCTTTCCGAGCGAGTTAGCCGCGATGTACGCGTTCTGCGGGTTGCCGAAGAAAGTCGACGCGCTCCCGATGTTGGCAGAGGTGCAGATACCGAGCAGGAGGGGGACGAGTTCTCGCTTGGAGCGCTTCTGTTTCATGTGCTCCGAGAGGACGAGCGGGGACATGAGTAGAGACGTGGCGTCGTTGGTGATGAGGGCAGCGAGGCACGCGGTGAGGAGCATCACCTTCCAGAGAACGAACTTGAAGGGCGTGTTCTTGCCGAATATCTTGAGTGCCACGATACGGAGTACGCCCTCCCTGTCGTAGTAGTACGACAGGAGCATCATGCCGAGGAGCAGGAAGATGGTCTGCAGGCTCCCTTTGGATCCCACGACTCCGAAAACTTGCCACGGAGGCTCGACCGTGAAGATGACCATGAATGCCGCCCCCGCGAGGGCCGCCGCGGGCCTCCCGATCGGGAAAAATTTCATGTCGAACACGACGAAGGGCCAGATGATGAAGAGGCCGAGGGTGCCCATGACGGTACGGTAGGTGGTTTCCTTCGGGCACGTGGCGCACCCGAACTGCTGGAAGCTGGTGTTGCACCCATCGCCCGTCAGATTCGAGTAGTTTAACTCCATCTGTGTATGGAGAGGAAGGATATAATAATGAAGACATGCGTGCGATCAATACGAGCATGTTCATGCTCTATATAAGCTTTTACATATGTACGCATGCATGCATGCGCATGCAAATCTCTAGCTTACCCTTGACAGCTAGGCGGTGTGTAAACTGCAGAGGACTAGGAGTTCCGAAGACAAAAATGCGGCGGAGAGTTTATCACGAATTCAGGCTCAGGCTTCAACGAGACGGAGATATGTATAGGTATACAACGCACGCTCTGTAGCAAGAGGACTCCCACTTCCTTTGCAGAATACAACCGCTGCAGTGGCATCGAGAGAATATTGGAGACTATAAGAAGTCTCTCCCGCTGTCGACAAACATGCCGGGCATTGTCTGGCATACAAGTTCCTCTGATGGAGCCCCATTGTTGTCCTTTCAAGGGATCTAGATGAAGTCACTGTGATCGAACACTGTGTGAAGTTTGTTTTTGGCATCAAAACGCTTTTCTTGTTCTGTTCGTACATTCAGAGGCCTATACACGAGTCGTGCATGAGACCATACGTGTTATACGCTTGCCTGCATTATTTTGAATAATCGACAACAGGTGTCAAAAATTTACTAAGGATATAGAAATCAGTTTGTAATATTGTGATATAGCCCAGGCTGTGTGGCTATCTCTCGCCCCCCCCCCCCCCCCCCCCCCCCCCCACCACCACAACACACCCGCGGGTAGGCGGCACCACTGTCCCTCAGACAATTGACAATTGTGCCTATATGATAGAATATAGCGTATATACCTGGAAGTCTATAAGTATAAGCCACCACACACATGCAACTCCCGCACACATCCACACACATGCATATGGAAACCCCCACACTTGAGTGCTATTGTGAAGGTGCAGGTATGTATAGATTTACACACCCTCACATGTGCACACACACACACACACACCAGTACTTAAATAATTACATCACCAAGGATCATGTCCCAACCCAAGGGGCAAGGGAGTGTGTGCATGCATGGGAGAGAAGAGACACATTTATGCACAGCACTCCCACCCACCGACCTAAAAAAAAGAGACCCGCCTTCGAATTGTATCACGTGATTGAGACTGCTTATTTAATGACGTCTTGGGACGAGGTCGCGTGCGCATGCGTACGCGAAGAGAAATAAGTAGTGGGTCGTAGTTTTAGTTGTGAATGTGAAAAAAATCCAATATTTTGAACGAAGCTTCACAATCGATATGTGAACACATACGAACTTTCAGATTTGGTTAATTTGTTGTGCTTATTAAAATTAATTAGCATGATTAAAAATGTATAAATTAAATGGATGTAAAAAAATTTGAGGAAACCGACCAACTTAGTTTCAAAATATGAGATTTTTTTTCTTACTCCTATCAAAAGTTATTCTCGTTCAAAAGCGTTGCGTTCATTCGTGGACACCCTGTATAAATTTGGCTGTTGAAATATCATGTACATGTGTTTAGGCGCCCGTTCGGCAGTCACAAGGATACTATGAAGTCATCCAACTCAGTTATAGATATTTGCCTTACGCATTCATGGGGACCCTTATTTTATGAAGGGATCTCCAAATTTAGGGACCCGGGGGGGGGGGGGGGGGGGGGGGGGGCCACAATTTACCGAAAAATTGGGGACGGTGTCCACAGATCTCCAAAAAATAGTGGGCGGGGATCCCCAATTTCATGGGGTCCCCAATTTTACATGACACTAGACACAACAATTAACTTGCTGCATGTATGTATATGTACTTAAACATAATTGTAGTTGCACATGTACATGCATTTTGTATTGAACACATGATGTGGACATGTATCTACATGTACATGCACATGCCATACTTAGTAACATTTACATGTTAACGTGTACACACAGGGATGCCTACTATCAAACTACTGACTAGCTTACCAAGCCTTGTTGGTGGTGTGAGGAAGAACCTGAACATCATACAGAGGACCAGTACTAGGTATACCAAGCTGGGGATGTACCTCCTGGATGATGACAACTGTGATATAGTATATGCTCTTAGGGAGAAGTACCACCATGACCCTGCATGTGGAGATTGTTACAGCTGTGTACAAGAAGTGGATCTCTGGTACTGGAAGGCAACCAGCAACATGGCAGACATTGGTTGGTGTGCTTAGAGACATTGAAGTGAATACATTAGCAGATGATATTGAAGCCACTTTAGGCAATTGAAATTAATATTTCGTTTTGTGCTAATAGTCTTTAGGCTCCAGATATGTACCTACATTGTACTATATGTCAGTATTGGCTATATATTTGCATTTGCATAAATTGCATACAGTATGTACATCATTTTTGTCCAATAAGAAAATTGAAGCAGTTGTTAAATTTAGTCTTCAGAATACAGAGGAATGCAATTTGAAATTAAAATCCATTAACTGAGTTGTTGGTTTTTAGATTGAAAGACTTAAGTTGTGCAATGAAAGGTGATTATAAACTGCCATAGGCATCAGTGGAAGGAAGCATAAGTATCACAAAAGCAGCTCGGTGTACTACACAATGTTACTACAAAGGATCTCAGCCTGTATTAATGTAAAAAAGCAAAGGGTCGAAACAATTCTTCTGTTGTCACATGTGTATACTATGTAATTAATGTTTAAGTTAATTTTATTGCTAATAAAGCGTACATGTTCCACCACCCACCCCACTCACCCCCTTATCTAGGTTTACTCAACACAATAATACAACAAATACACAAGACTTGTACATGTCAACTATTACTCTTCCCCGAGTTTGATTTAATAATGGCCTTCCAGGGAACAAAGGATGGCTTAAGGGAAGCCATTGCAGAGGAGAGCATAGTGATGAAGAAGACTTTGTGGTGCTAAAACGTGACTTCCACGTGCCTTTAATATGGCTTCCTGCTGGTTCTTCTTGATGAGCCTGGTGTCCATATCCCAGAGCTGGGCACTACGGGCTCTGGTGTTATGGCCAACTATTCCATCCAATGGGTATCATCACCTCAGAGATGGGTGTTCGGCATTGTACATGCACACATGTGTCTGCACATACACTTGCACATGTACACTGTGGCCCCCTGCACACCTGGGTAAACACACACCCACTCACACCAGGCTTCTCCCACAGCACAGTTTGGCATCCATCTTTAAGGGGATGGTTCTCCTTCACCTCCTCACCGGGCACCTCCTCCTACTGCTTGTGGTGGATCAGGTGACCTCCCAGTCAGCCCCACCCCCCGACACCACCTCCTGCTACTCCAACAGCTGTGGGCCAGGGATGCCCTGGTGTGTCCCATTTCCTCCGCTGTGCGTACAGCCCTGCTGGTGGGTGCATGTCCTGGTCATGTGACCCGGCCAGCATCAGTGAGGTGGGCGTGCATGAGCAGCTGCTGCTGTACTGGGAAGCTGTGCAACTATGTCTCCATGGTGATGGCCACACCTCTTCCTGGTGAGGGTGTGTGGTAACAGCAGTTGTGTGGGTGTTGGGACGCATGCAGTTGTGTGAGTGCATGATGTGTATAGTTGTGTAGGGATGACATGGCTTACATTAATGGCCGGGCATCAGACAATTTCCAGTCAATTTTAATAATTGGGTGGGGTAATTATGTTTTTAGCCAGACAAAAATTATGTCCGGACGTACGTACACGTGCTAACTTGCACTCGAGTAGGAGACTAGTATCGCAAAAAAAAGTCGGGTTTTACAAAGCGATCTGAACACGAGGACAAGCTGGAATCCATGCGAAACTTCCATTCATAGAAGGTACAAGTATATAATGTGCGCAAATGCCATGCCCCGGCCGCAGTATTTTTCAATACGCACCCACAGCCGAGACGTTTGCTCAGTCCTCGATGGATGCTCGTACTAAGCTAAGGAAGCGATGAATTTTTTTTGTTGATATTACCTACATGTATATGATTGCTAAGGAAAACATGGCATTGACAAAGGCACAAATGCCAACCACGGACCTCCTCACGGGGGTGGCCACGCCCATTTCCTTCCGCTGTGCGTACAGCCCTGCTGGTGGGTGCATGTCAGGGGCGGATGCAGGAATTTGGCGAGGGGGGGGTCCGACATGAATAATTGATGAGGGGGAGGGGTGCGCGCGAAGCGCGCGAAAATTTTTGTGGTGTGCATTCCTATTTTTCCACAGATTGTATATACAGGGGGATTGTATGTACGCTACGTGTATTGACACGTGTAGTACGCTAATATACATTAATTATATTCATATACAGGTTCGGGGGGGGGGGGGGTCCGGACCCCCCGGACCCCCCCCCTGCGTCCGCCCTTGCATGTCCTGGTCATGTGACCCGGCCAGCATCAGTGAGGTGGGTGTGAGCAGCTGCTGCTGTACTGGGGAGCTGTGCAACTATGTCTCCATGGTGATGGCCACACCCCTTCCTGGTGAGGGTGTGTGGTAAAAGCAATTGTGTGGGTGTTGGGACGCATGCAGTTGTGTGAGTGCAGGATGTGTAGGGATGACATGGCTTACATTAATGGCCGGACATCGGACAATTTCCGGTCAATTTAATAATTGGGTAGGGTAATTATGTTTTTAGCCAGACAAAAATTATGTCCGGACGTACGTACACGTGTAAACTTGCACTCGAGTAGGAGACTAGTATCGCCAAAAAAAGCCGGGTTTTACAAAGCGATCTGAACACAAGGCCAAGCTGGAATCCATGCGAAACTTCCATCATAGAAGGTACATGTATAAGTAATTGTATTTTTCAATACGCACCCACAGCAGAGACGTTTGCTCAGTCCTCGATGGATGCTCGTACTAAGGAAGCGATGAATGTTTTTAGTTGATATTGCCTATACATGTATATGATAACTAAGGAAACACGGCATTCACAAAGACGCAAATTCCAATCCTTATGTGCAACGCCATGGTGTTGACCTTGGCACTGGCTATAAAAATAATACATCACGTGCTACCTTGGTACGCTTTACATGTATTGTTGATTATATAGTATTTGAATGTTCAATATTACATGTTTAGACATTTTGTCTGGACACTCTTATAGAGTTAATGTAAGCCCTGGGAAGACCTCATAGCTTACCACACACCATGTACCCACCTGGTGAGAATGTGTGGTGAGGGTGTGTTGTGTGTGTCTTCTGTGTGTGGTGAGGGTGTGTGTGGTTCACGAGGGTGTGTTCTGTGTGTGGTTCTGTGTGTGGTGAAGGTGTGTTGTGCAGTGAGGGCAGGTTGTACATTGTAGATCTATTGGGCTACATTAAGAGCACATGATGTATCATGTGATGATGGGAGGGGCTACATTACCACATACACTGCACTGTAAAAGCTTAGCTGCCCCACGTCTTATGAAAGTACATTTTTTATTACTGCCTCACATTTTTTTACTGCATGTTGCAACTGAAGCTCGGAAGCTTGAAATTGTGGAGTGAATGTTTCTAGCCATTCAAAGGAACATGTGAAGCATTGAATGTGTAGTCACGTGACCTTATGAATATTAATGACCCACCAACCTCTTCTGATGCACAGCTGTACATGTGCATGTGATCAGTTACTTTATCATATCTAGTCCCCAGCCTGCAGCATTAGATGTTCATGCTCTGCTTTGTGATGACCTGAAGGCAGCTATGGAGCTTCTGTCCTGTGGTGAGGGGAGGGAAGGTGTGGGTATGTTCTGTGTCCCCCACCCCTCCCTCTGCCCCTACCACTGGTCCCTCTGCCCCTACCACTGGTCCCCCTGCCCCTACCACTGGTCCCCATGCCCCTACCACTGGTCCCCATGCCCCTACCACTGGTCCCCATGCCCCTACCACTGGTCCCCCTGCCCCTACCACTGGTCCCCCTGCCCCTACCACTGGTCCCCATGCCCCTACCACTGGTCCCCATGCCCCTACCACTGGTCCCCAGCTTTATTTAATGTTGTTGTTCTTAATTGATATCATTTCAATTTTATCTTTTTAAACTATACTGTTTATTTTACAACAGTTATCGGCTCCCTTTAAAAAAAATCACATGAAGTAAATCATTTAATAAACTATTGATTCCCATTGCTGCAATACTACTAGTACTGCAGGTACATGTATTCAATGTCCTCTTTTGCTCACTTGGGAGTGTTAAGGTATTGGAAAGCATTCTCTTTAGGGCACTGTTGTTCTACCCTTTGTATTGGGGAGGGTTAACTGTACATGTAGTTATGTAGGTGTTCCATTGTCTTGATCTGCTGCTGTGTGCAGGAGGCCCACTCAAGTCTGGGAACAAGGACAGTGGGTTTGATAAGGTTGAGGTGTCCAGCAACACATTTCGGCTGCAGAAGCTTCTTGATGGTGACTGTAGCACCTACTGGGAAACCTCGGGCCATTCTGGAACCCACTGGATCAGGCTGCATTTCCACCACGGGATGGTGATAAAGTGTGTGTGTGTGTGTGTGTGTGTGTGTGTGTGTGTGTGTGTGTGTGTGTGTGTGTGTGTGTGTGTGTGTGTGTGTGTGTGTGTGTGTGTGTATATGCAAGTGTCTGCACACATGCTGGTGACCTAGTACATTCTACAGTACAAGTACTTAGTTAAAAACTGACCAGTCACTCATACCCCCACACACAGACATGCACACCTTGCACACACAGAATTGCACATTGTCAAGTCTGCTAGCTTTGTGATGGGTTGTGATCTTTTTTAGGAGGCTAGCAATTGAAGTTAATGCAAACGACTCCAGCTACATGCCTCAAAAGGTCACGGTACTAGGGGGATTTCCCCCGAGACAGTCACTGACCTGTGCATGGTCAGTTAGGGGTATGAGATGTTGGTGTGGTGCATGTGTGGGTGAGTAGGGGTATGAGGTGTGGGCGTGGTGTATGTGTGGGTGGGTAGGGGTATGAGGTGTGGGTGTGGTGCATGTGTGGGTGGGTAGGGGTATGAGGTGTGGGTGTGGTGCATGTGTGGGTGGGTAGGGGTATGAGGTGTGGGTGTGGTGCATGTGTGGGTGGGTAGGGGTATGAGGTGTGGGTGTGGTGCATGTGTGGGTGGGTAGGGGTATGAGGTGTGGGTGGGGTATCAGCTGATTATCCATGTGTAGCAGTGTTAGGGGATCTGTTGGTTGGATGTGAGCTTAGCAGTAGGAAGAGCCATGATGAAGAAGCAGCTTGGTGCTAGCAGTGGTCAGTTTGCACAAGCTGGGGCATCACACACATGCAAGTATATTGCAATGGTTTCTGCAAAGTTTTCAAATATATAGTTTTCAAATAGCTACATGTAGGTGTGTACACTTGCTGTCTACATGTAGGTGTGTACACTTGCTGGCTACATGTAGGTGTGTACACTTGCTGGCTACATGTAGGTGTGTACAGTTGCTGGCTACATGTAGGTGTGTACACTTGCTGGCTACATGTAGGTGTGTACACTTGCTGGCTACATGTAGGTGTGTACACTTGCTGGCTACATGTAGGTGTGTACACTTGCTGGCTACATGTAGGTGTGTACACTTGCTGGCTACATGTAGGTGTGTACACTTGCTGGCTACATGTAGGTGTGTACACTTGCTGGCTACATGTAGGTGTGTACACTTGCTGGCTACATGTAGGTGTGTACACTTGCTGGCTACATGTAGGTGTGTACACTTGCTGGCTACATGTAGGTGTGTACACTTGCTGGCTACATGTAGGTGTGTAGACTTGCTGGCTACATGGAGGTGTGTACACTTGCTGGCTACATGTAGGTGTGTACACTTGCTGGCTACATGTAGGTGTGTACACTTGCTGGCTACATGTAGGTGTGTACACTTCCTGGCTATATGTAGGTGTGTACACTTGTTGGCTACATGTAGGTGTGTACACTTGCTGGCTACATGTAGGTGTGTACACTTGCTGGCTACATGGAGGTGTGTACACTTGCTGGCTACATGTAGGTGTGTACACTTGCTGGCTACATGTAGGTGTGTACACTTGCTGGCTACATGTAGGTGTGTACACTTGCTGGCTACATGTAGGTGTGTACACTTGCTGGCTACATGGAGGTGTATACACTTGTTGGCTACATGTAGGTGTGTACACTTGCTGGCTACATGTAGGTGTGTACACTTGCTGGCTACATGTAGGTGTGTACACTTGCTGGCTACATGTAGGTGTGTACACTTGCTGGCTACATGAAGGTGTGTACACTTGCTGGCTACATGTAGGTGTGTACACTTGCTGGCTACATGTAGGTGTGTACACTTGCTGGCTACATGTAGGTGTGTACACTTGCTGGCTACATGGAGGTGTGTACACTTGTTGGCTACATGTAGGTGTGTACACTTGCTGGCTACATGTAGGTGTGTACACTTGCTGGCTACATGTAGGTGCGTACACTTGCTGGCTACATGTAGGTGTGTACACTTGCTGGCTACATGTAGGTGCGTACACTTGCTGGCTACATGTAGGTGTGTACACTTGCTGGCTACATGTAGGTGTGTACACTTGCTGGCTACATGTAGGTGTGTACACTTGCTGGCTACATGTAGGTGTGTACACTTGCTGGCTACATGTAGGTGTGTACACTTGCTGGCTACATGTAGGTGTGTACACTTGCTGGCTACATGTAGGTGTGTACACTTGCTGGCTACATGTAGGTGTGTACACTTGCTGGCTACATGTAGGTATGTACACTTGCTGGCTACATGTAGGTGTGTACACTTGCTGGCTACATGTAGGTGTGTACACTTGCTGGCTACATGTAGGTGTGTACACTTGCTGGCTACATGTAGGTGTGTACACTTGCTGGCTGTGTACACTTGCTGGCTACATGTAGGTGTGTACACTTGCTGGCTACATGTAGGTGTGTACACTTGCTGGCTACATGTAGGTGTGTACACTTGCTGGCTACATGTAGGTGTGTACACTTGCTGGCTACATGTAGGTGTGTACACTTGCTGGCTACATGTAGGTGTGTACACTTGCTGGCTACATGTAGGTGTGTATACTTGCTGGCTACATGTAGGTGTGTACACTTGCTGGCTACATGTAGGTGTGTACACTTGCTGGCTACATGTAGGTATGTACACTTGCTGGCTACATGTAGGTGTGTACAGTTGCTGGCTACATGTACATGTAGGTGTGTACACTTGCTGGCTACATGTAGGTGTGTACACTTGCTGGCTACATGTAGGTGTGTACACTTGCTGGCTACATGTAGGTGTGTACACTTACTGGCTACATGTAGGTGTGTACACTTGCTGGCTACATGTAGGTGTGTACACTTGCTGGCTACATGTAGGTGTGTACACTTGCTGGCTACATGTAGTTGTGAACACTTGCTGGCTACATGTAGGTGTGTACACTTGTTGGCTACATGTAGGTGTGTACACTTGCTGGCTACATGTAGGTGTGTACACTTGCTGGCTACATGTAGGTGTGTACACTTGCTGGCTACATGTAGGTGTGTACAGTTGCTGGCTACATGTAGGTGTGTACACTTGCTGGCTACATGTAGGTGTGTACACTTGCTGGCTACATGTAGGTGTGTACACTTGCTGGCTACATGTAGGTGTGTACACTTGCTGGCTACATGTAGGTGTGTACACTTGCTGGCTACATGTAGGTGTGTATACTTGCTGGCTACATGTAGGTGTGTACACTTGCTGGCTACATGTAGGTGTGTACACTTGCTGGCTACATGTAGGTGTGTACACTTGCTGGCTACATGTAGGTGTGTACACTTGCTGGCTGTGTACACTTGCTGGCTACATGTAGGTGTGTACACTTGCTGGCTACATGTAGGTGTGTACACTTGCTGGCTACATGTAGGTGTGTACACTTGCTGGCTGTGTACACTTGCTGGCTACATGTAGGTGTGTACACTTGCTGGCTACATGTAGGTGTGTACACTTGCTGGCTACATGTAGGTGTGTACACTTGCTGGCTACATGTAGGTGTGTACACTTGCTGGCTACATGTAGGTGTGTACACTTGCTGGCTACATGTAGGTGTGTACACTTGCTGGCTACATGTAGGTGTGTACACTTGCTGGCTACATGTAGGTGTGTACACTTGCTGGCTACATGTAGGTGAGTACACTTGTTGGCTACATGTAGGTGTGTACACTTGCTGGCTACATGAAGGTGTGTACACTTGCTGGCTACATGTAGGTGTGTACACTTGCTGGCTACATGAAGGTGTGTACACTTGCTGGCTACATGAAGGTGTGTACACTTGCTGGCTACATGTACTTGTTGGCTACATGTAGGTGTGTACACTTGCTGGCTACATGTAGGTGTGTACACTTGCTGGCTACATGTAGGTGTGTACACTTGCTGGCTACATGTAGGTGAGTACACTTGTTGGCTACATGTAGGTGTGTACACTTGCTGGCTACATGAAGGTGTGTACACTTGCTGGCTACATGTAGGTGTGTACACTTGCTGGCTACATGAAGGTGTGTACACTTGCTGGCTACATGTAGGTGTGTACACTTGCTGGCTACATGAAGGTGTGTACACTTGCTGGCTACATGTACTTGTTGGCTACATGTAGATGTGTACACTTGCTGGCTACATGTAGGTGTGTACACTTGCTGGCTACATGTAGGTGTGTACACTTGCTGGCTACATGTACATGTAGGTGTGTACACTTGCTGGCTACATGTAGGTGTGTACACTTGCTGGCTACATGTAGATGTGTACACTTGCTGGCTACATGTAGGTGTGTACACTTGCTGGCTACATGTAGGTGTGTGCACTTGCTGGCTACATGTAGGTGTGTACACTTGCTGGCTACATGTAGGTGTGTACACTTGCTGGCTACATGTAGGTGTGTACACTTGTTGGCTACATGTAGGTGTGTACACTTGCTGGCTACATGTAGGTGTGTACACTTGCTGGCTACATGTAGGTGTGTACACTTGCTGGCTACATGTAGGTGTGTACACTTGCTGGCTACATGTAGGTGTGTACACTTGCTGGCTACATGGAGGTGTGTACACTTGCTGGCTACATGTAGGTGTGTACACTTGCTGGCTACATGTAGGTGTGTACACTTGCTGGCTACATGTAGGTGTGTACACTTCCTGGCTATATGTAGGTGTGTACACTTGTTGGCTACATGTAGGTGTGTACACTTGCTGGCTACATGTAGGTGTGTACACTTGCTGGCTACATGGAGGTGTGTACACTTGCTGGCTACATGTAGGTGTGTACACTTGCTGGCTACATGTAGGTGTGTACACTTGCTGGCTACATGTAGGTGTGTACACTTGCTGGCTACATGTAGGTGTGTACACTTGCTGGCTACATGGAGGTGTATACACTTGTTGGCTACATGTAGGTGTGTACACTTGCTGGCTACATGTAGGTGTGTACACTTGCTGGCTACATGTAGGTGTGTACACTTGCTGGCTACATGTAGGTGTGTACACTTGCTGGCTACATGTAGGTGTGTACACTTGCTGGCTACATGTAGGTGTGTACACTTGCTGGCTACATGTAGGTGTGTACACTTGCTGGCTGTGTACACTTGCTGGCTACATGTAGGTGTGTACACTTGCTGGCTACATGTAGGTGTGTACACTTGCTGGCTACATGTAGGTGTGTACACTTGCTGGCTACATGTAGGTGTGTACACTTGCTGGCTACATGTAGGTGTGTACACTTGCTGGCTACATGTAGGTGTGTACACTTGCTGGCTACATGTAGGTGTGTATACTTGCTGGCTACATGTAGGTGTGTACACTTGCTGGCTACATGTAGGTGTGTACACTTGCTGGCTACATGTAGGTATGTACACTTGCTGGCTACATGTAGGTGTGTACAGTTGCTGGCTACATGTACATGTAGGTGTGTACACTTGCTGGCTACATGTAGGTGTGTACACTTGCTGGCTACATGTAGGTGTGTACACTTGCTGGCTACATGTAGGTGACTTGCTGGCTACATGTAGGTGTGTACACTTGCTGGCTACATGTAGGTGTGTACACTTGCTGGCTACATGTAGGTGTGTACACTTGCTGGCTACATGTAGTTGTGAACACTTGCTGGCTACATGTAGGTGTGTACACTTGTTGGCTACATGTAGGTGTGTACACTTGCTGGCTACATGTAGGTGTGTACACTTGCTGGCTACATGTAGGTGTGTACACTTGCTGGCTACATGTAGGTGTGTACAGTTGCTGGCTACATGTAGGTGTGTACACTTGCTGGCTACATGTAGGTGTGTACACTTGCTGGCTACATGTAGGTGTGTACACTTGCTGGCTACATGTAGGTGTGTACACTTGCTGGCTACATGTAGGTGTGTACACTTGCTGGCTACATGTAGGTGTGTATACTTGCTGGCTACATGTAGGTGTGTACACTTGCTGGCTACATGTAGGTGTGTACACTTGCTGGCTACATGTAGGTGTGTACACTTGCTGGCTACATGTAGGTGTGTACACTTGCTGGCTGTGTACACTTGCTGGCTACATGTAGGTGTGTACACTTGCTGGCTACATGTAGGTGTGTACACTTGCTGGCTACATGTAGGTGTGTGCACTTGCTGGCTACATGTAGGTGTGTACACTTGCTGGCTACATGTAGGTGTGTACACTTGCTGGCTACATGTAGGTGTGTACACTTGCTGGCTGTGTACACTTGCTGGCTACATGTAGGTGTGTACACTTGCTGGCTACATGTAGGTGTGTACACTTGCTGGCTACATGTAGGTGTGTACACTTGCTGGCTACATGTAGGTGTGTACACTTGCTGGCTACATGTAGGTGTGTACACTTGCTGGCTACATGTAGGTGTGTACACTTGCTGGCTACATGTAGGTGTGTACACTTGCTGGCTACATGTAGGTGTGTACACTTGCTGGCTACATGTAGTTGAGTACACTTGTTGGCTACATGTAGGTGTGTACACTTGCTGGCTACATGTAGGTGTGTACACTTGCTGGCTACATGTACTTGTTGGCTACATGTAGGTGTGTACACTTGCTGGCTACATGTAGGTGTGTACACTTGCTGGCTACATGTAGGTGTGTACACTTGCTGGCTACATGTAGGTGTGTACACTTGCTGGCTACATGTAGGTGTGTACACTTGCTGGCTACATGTAGGTGTGTATACTTGCTGGCTACATGTAGGTGTGTACACTTGCTGGCTACATGTAGGTGTGTACACTTGCTGGCTACATGTAGGTATGTACACTTGCTGGCTACATGTAGGTGTGTACAGTTGCTGGCTACATGTACATGTAGGTGTGTACACTTGCTGGCTACATGTAGGTGTGTACACTTGCTGGCTACATGTAGGTGTGTACACTTGCTGGCTACATGTAGGTGACTTGCTGGCTACATGTAGGTGTGTACACTTGCTGGCTACATGTAGGTGTGTACACTTGCTGGCTACATGTAGGTGTGTACACTTGCTGGCTACATGTAGTTGTGAACACTTGCTGGCTACATGTAGGTGTGTACACTTGTTGGCTACATGTAGGTGTGTACACTTGCTGGCTACATGTAGGTGTGTACACTTGCTGGCTACATGTAGGTGTGTACACTTGCTGGCTACATGTAGGTGTGTACAGTTGCTGGCTACATGTAGGTGTGTACACTTGCTGGCTACATGTAGGTGTGTACACTTGCTGGCTACATGTAGGTGTGTACACTTGCTGGCTACATGTAGGTGTGTACACTTGCTGGCTACATGTAGGTGTGTACACTTGCTGGCTACATGTAGGTGTGTATACTTGCTGGCTACATGTAGGTGTGTACACTTGCTGGCTACATGTAGGTGTGTACACTTGCTGGCTACATGTAGGTGTGTACACTTGCTGGCTACATGTAGGTGTGTACACTTGCTGGCTGTGTACACTTGCTGGCTACATGTAGGTGTGTACACTTGCTGGCTACATGTAGGTGTGTACACTTGCTGGCTACATGTAGGTGTGTACACTTGCTGGCTGTGTACACTTGCTGGCTACATGTAGGTGTGTACACTTGCTGGCTACATGTAGGTGTGTACACTTGCTGGCTACATGTAGGTGTGTACACTTGCTGGCTACATGTAGGTGTGTACACTTGCTGGCTACATGTAGGTGTGTACACTTGCTGGCTACATGTAGGTGTGTACACTTGCTGGCTACATGTAGGTGTGTACACTTGCTGGCTACATGTAGGTGTGTACACTTGCTGGCTACATGTAGTTGAGTACACTTGTTGGCTACATGTAGGTGTGTACACTTGCTGGCTACATGTAGGTGTGTACACTTGCTGGCTACATGTACTTGTTGGCTACATGTAGGTGTGTACACTTGCTGGCTACATGTAGGTGTGTACACTTGCTGGCTACATGTAGGTGTGTACACTTGCTGGCTACATGTACATGTAGGTGTGTACACTTGCTGGCTACATGTAGGTGTGTACACTTGCTGGCTACATGTAGGTGTGTACACTTGCTGGCTACATGTAGGTGTGTACACTTGCTGGCTACATGTAGGTGTGTACACTTGCTGGCTGTGTACACTTGCTGGCTACATGTAGGTGTGTACACTTGCTGGCTACATGTAGGTGTGTACACTTGCTGGCTACATGTAGGTGTGTACACTTGCTGGCTACATGTAGGTGTGTACACTTGCTGGCTACATGTAGGTGTGTATACTTGCTGGCTACATGTAGGTGTGTACACTTGCTGGCTACATGTAGGTGTGTACACTTGCTGGCTACATGTAGGTATGTACACTTGCTGGCTACATGTAGGTGTGTACAGTTGCTGGCTACATGTACATGTAGGTGTGTACACTTGCTGGCTACATGTAGGTGTGTACACTTGCTGGCTACATGTAGATGTGTATGCTTGCTGGCTACATGTAGGTGTGTACACTTGTTGGCTACATGTAGGTGTGTACACTTGTTGGCTACATGTAGGTGTGTACACTTGCTGGCTACATGTACAGTGTGTAGGTGTGTACACTTGTTGGCTACATGTAGACCTGTGTGTACACTTGCTGGCTACAGTATGTCTTTCATTTGCCTGATGCAGGCGTCACCTTTCCTTGCGGCTGCTACAAGGTCAGTCCATCTCTGTCCCTTTGGAAAAGAGGCTTGCACACACCTTTGCCCACTGCTTCCCACACAAGTACCCTCTGTGAGTGCTCCCCCCACACCTGGCCCCCACACACCTGGCCCCCCACACACCTGGCCCCCACATACCTGGCCCCCCACACACCTGGTCCCCACACACCTAGCCCCCCACACACCTGGCCCCACACACCTGGCCCCCATACACCTGGTCCCCCCCCTAACCCCCACACACCTGGCCCCCCACACACCTGACCCCCCCCCCCACACCTGACCTCCTACACACCTGACCCCCACACACCTGGCCCCCACACACCTAGCCCCCCACACACCTGGCCCCCACACACCTGACCCCCCCACACCTGACCCCCTATACACCTGACCCCCCACACACCTGGCCCCCCGCACACCTGACCACCCACACACCTGGCCCCCACACACCTGGCCTCCCACACACCTGACCCCCCCACACCTGTCCCCCTACACACCTGGCCCCCCACACACCTGGCCCCCACACACCTGACCCCCCACACACCTGACCCCCACACACCTGGCCCCCCACACACCTGACCCCCCACACACCTGGTCCCCACACACGCCTGGCCTCCCACACACCTGACCCCCACACACCTGACCCCCCGCACACCTGGCCCCCACACACCTGGCCCCCCACACATCTGGCCCCCCACACACCTGGTCCTTACCTGGCCCCCCACACACCTGGTCCTTACCTGGCTGGTCCCCATCCCTCACTTTTACTCTTCCTCCCTCAGACAAATGCTGACTGATTTGGAGGAATCATCGGCCATGATGGACCACTTTTGTGACTCTGAGCTGTTAGAGAACATTGATGGACTAATGGCCCAAGTCACTTCACCGGATTTGGTGAGTAATACATGTACATGTACGCAGGTTGCATATTCCTGCTAGTGGTTGTCTAGAGCTGCTCTCTCCATCCCATCCCTTGCTCATTTGAGCCAGTTATTAGTGGTCATGGTCACATGACCAGATGTGTAGAGAGTGGGCATGGTCACATGACCAGATGTATATGACCTGTTGTATTGTACATATGCATACATGTACTTATACATCCAAGTGACAAGCTTTGTCCTACATGTATGCTTATCTCTTGAGCTGTGAAGGCACTATTTTGTGCCAAGAGCATGTACACGCATAGAAAATAACAGATCTCGATTCTGACATTTAAGTTGTCTTCATGCAGTTTATGATAATATATTGGCCATGATTCTGATTCTAAGGCTAAACTACTTGCGTAAACAAAAGCTGCATGAGTGTCTCTGTCAGTGGATAGTGTAGCCCTGCTGTTTACTAGTGCAGTAAAAAAGTATTCATAACCAATCATGATTTGATGAACTTCCTTTAAAGGCTTTATTCCTATGACAACAGCCCCATGCAGCAGTAATGAATATGCTAAGCAATCATTGCCACTGCAATGATCCTAGAAAGCATTTAATTCACAATTGCATTCATTGTACTTTACATGTGAATAGCAGGGCTACCTGTGCTTAGTAATAGATGTATTTCTGAAGTGGTTGGTACCAAAAGTAACCTATCACAGTTTCACTTATTCCCCTTTCTTAAGAATACAATACCTACATGTACCTGCCCAAACCACTCAGTAGCTTTTGCGAAGATGACGAGCGGTTCTTCACAACTGGTATGGAGTGGGAGGGAGTGTGTGTTGTGCATGTGTGCATGTCCATTAGTGTATGCACATACAGGCAAGCACAGGGTAGTAAATATAGATGGATACATGGTGTACATGTACATGTACAAATGTAGGTGTTCATATTGTACATGTATATACCTTTCTACCTGGGAGGGGAAGGGAAATTTTCCCCCTATTTCAAAGAGACCTCAGTGGCTGAATAGTGTCCCTACATGTACATGTATGTCTTGGTCTCATATATGTGCTGGGGATATTGCTGAAGTTGGGAGTAGTAGGTTTATACATGTGTATCAGTAACTTTAAGATCCTTCCATTTAAATAACTCTAGATACATACAATGTACATGTGTGCATGTGCATGTTGGGTGTATCTTATTTAGGGTGTATATTACTGGGGGTGTGTCATTTGATGGCTACTTCAGTGTGTGCCTATGGTCTCCAACAACATCAGAAGGCAAGGAGGCTCCACTGGACCCTCCATGGCTGGGCACAGCTCAGTTATGGTAGATTGAGGCTGGCCATCACCACCACCCAGATGATAGTATTACTCCAGTCCAACCAGGCACAGGTATGTGTGTGTATGGGAGTGTATGCATGTACATGTATGTTGCATGCTGTATTTCATTTTGTGTGTAGTGTTTCTATGTACATGTATACATGGTACCTCACATGCTCACACTAGCACTAGCACCCTCACTCACTTCTCATCACAGGAGCTGCCTTTCAAGCACCTGCAATATAACACTGGGCTGAGTGATGCTGAGCTGTGTGAGGTGTTGTTGGCCCTCACAGCTGAACACCACAGCCTCCTCCTCCAGACGTTCACCCAGACCTCCTCGGCCTCCATGGAATCCAGGCCTCTTCTCTCTTGGAAGAAGAGGGGTCCCTTCATGGCACCCCTTTCAGAGCCAGCTCCTCTTTTAAGCTGAATGAAGACTTGAGCCGTGACCTCACCAGGCACCACTCTGCAGCTCTTGTCAGGTTCCAGGACATTTGGCTTGTCTCCAGAGGGGCTGTGCCCAACCATGAGGAGAGGGCTGTGGGCCTTGCCCACGTGTTTGAGTGTCGCAGGGCCATCATGGATTGCGCCATTGTCCGCCTTCTTAAGAGGGAGGAGAGGAATGTGGACAATATTGCCATGCAGGTGTGTGTGTGTGTGTGTGTGTGTGTGTGTGTGTGTGTGTGTGTGTGTGTGTATGTGTGTGAGTGTGTGTGTGTGTGTGTACATGTATGTATGTGTGTGTGTGTGTGGACTAAGATTATGTGCTGAAGCATTGTTGTTTTTAATTTTGAGGAGAAGAGATCTGTGTTGACAACTGCTGATGGAGGAGTTACATGTATCATGCTAAGTTTTTCTTTTTAGCATAGTACTCATGTTTTGTGGTTTTTTGTTGTGGTTTAGATCATCAAAGGTTGTGGTGCTGGAAAGTTTGATCATGGGGCTAGCTTTGGGAGGTTGGACTGTACCTTCAGGGAGGTGTGCTCCAGGATCAACAGGCTGGTACTGGACAGCTACATGAAGAGGGATGAGGACAACCAACATATGCTGGCCTATGTCCAAGACCCCATCCCAGAGGGGGCAGGAGGTGGGGCTGTGGTCCAGTCTGAGTGCAACGGGCGGGTCAAAAGTGGATGGGGGTGTGGCCATTCGGGTGCCCCTCCCACACAGAATGGCCCAGAGTACTTGGAGTTAAAGGATAAGGTGTTGGCCGATGAACTGGACCTGCAGCAGGAGGGGGGCGGGGCAGCAGGTGTGGAGGATGTGTGCCGGGGAGCTGTACGAGAGGGATGACCTCCCCCTGGTCACCATGTTTGCCAGCACCAACTCCAAGTTGCATTTGTATGTGTGTGCTAAGATTAGAATGTGACTGTGAGGACGAGCGTATCGTTTGTACATGCACACACATGTGCATGTACAAACCTGTACCATACTGTATAAGTCATACAAACATGTACGTGTACATACACATGTACATACACCACACACGTACCACATGTACACAAAACATGTACACACTAGACACACACACACACACACACACATTCACAGATGTACATGTACTTGGGTACCACTTTGACTTTCTGTCCATTACTTTCAGTACATGTATGAGAACGGGAGTCGCTTCTTAGCTGGGAACAGCAATGTTCTTTCACGTGTGCCAGGAGCTGAATGAAGACTTGAGCCATGACCTCACCAGGCACCACTCTGCAGCTCTTGTCAGGTTCCAGGACATTTGGCTTGTCTCCAGAGGGGCTGTGCCCAACCATGAGGAGAGGGCTGTGGGCCTTGCCCACGTGTTTGAGTGTCGCAGGGCCATCATGGATTCCGCCATTGTCCGCCTTCTTAAGAGGGAGAAGGAGATGAGTGTAGACAATATTGCCATGCAGGTGTGTGTGTGTGAGTGTGTGTGTGTGTGTGTGTGTGTGTGTGGGTGGGTGTGAGTGTTTGTGTGTGTGCTAAGATTATGTGCTGAAGCATTGTTCTTTTTAATTTTGAGGGGGGAGAGATCTGTGTTGACAACTGCTGATGGAGGAGTTACATGTATCATGCTAAGTTTTTCTTTTTAGCATAGTACTCATGTTTTGTGGTTTTTTGTTGTCGTTTAGATCATCAAAGGTTGTGGTGCTGGAAAGTTTGATCAGGGGGCTAGCTTTGGGAGGTTGGACTGTACCTTCAGGGATGTGTGCTCCAGGATCAACAGGCTGGTACTGGACTGCTACATGTACGTGAAGAGGGATGAGGACAAAGACCCCATCACAGAGGGGGCAGGAGGTGGGGCTGGGGTCCAGTCTGCGTGCAACGGCCGGGCCAAAAGAGGATGGAGGTGTGGCCACACCGGGTGCCCCTCCCACACAGAATGGCCCAGAGTACTTGGAGTTAAAGGATAAGGTGTTGGCCGATGAGCTGGACCTGCAGCAGGAGGGGGCGGGGCAGCAGCTGTGCACCAGTCCCAGCAGACCACACCCCCATAAGAGGCCTGGGGCCTGGATGCCTCCCGTGGTGAGGCTGAAGCGTAAGCCCCAGGAGGGAGGATGTGTGCCGGGGAGCTGTACGAGAGGGATGACCTCCCCCTGGTCACCATGTTTGCCAGCACCAACTCCAAGAGTGTTGGTGAGGTGCAGGCAGAGATAGATCAGGCACTGGGGAATATTTCTCAGGTCCTGCACACAGATGTCATGTGGATGCTGTGGAACATCTGCTGATCTTCTGCCATTGGAGCAAGGATGGCTGCATACAGGTAGGAGTGGCTGCAAAGCTCTGGTGCTTATAAATCAAGTTTGTGTTAGCTTTTACTGCTCCCCTTATTTTGGATGCTCTCACAAGTACTGTATTTGCTCCACAAACTGTCAATTGCTGATAACTACTTGCGTTAGTTTCTCCCACATCAAAAATCTGCACACCTAAGCATATGACCTGTAGGATGCACTGGTAATAGTTTGTGTAGTGTTGCTGAAATTTGAAGAGTTGTACTCCTTCCTGTAGTTAATTTATGTATGTACCATATTCCTTCTCCTCGTACGTACATGTAACTCATTGCACCCATCGTCGAGAACAGAATTGTACATAAATTTACATATATGTCCTGCTATAATGGACATTGGAATGTGATGTACATGTATAGTATATAGATATGCCTTGTGCACCCAAAGGGTTAATCGCAGGATTAGAAGGCACCTCATATGATCTACAAATGCCTTACTTTTGCTTGTCCTGTAGAAGTACATGTACCATAGGCAATATATTGTTAGATGTTGGGGTGAGTTGCGGACACCAATCATTTTTGTGTCCTGTTTAGAGGTACCTCCAGAACAGTGCCTCTTTGCTGAAGGGGGCGGGGCTACCTCCCCCCAGTGAAGAGCTCCTCTCCTCCCCCATGATGGGGAACCTATCCTCTGTCCAGTGTGCCTGAAGACTGTGCTTCAAGAGGAGTCATGCTGGCTGTGGTGTGGGCATGCCTGCTGTGTGGTAGGTCCCTCCCTCCCTCCCTCCCTCCCTCCCTCCCTCCCTCCATCCATCCCTCCCTCCCTCATGAAGGTGAGTGGTGTGGTCACTGTCATAATACTTGTGTGGGTGTGTGGACACTGTTATTATGAGGCTGCTGTGAGGGGTGTGGTCACTGTTATTGTGAGGGGAGGGGGTGAGGGGATCAAATCACTACTGCACAATTACAGGCATGGACTTTGTATTCCAGTGACATGTAAGGACTATATATTTATAGACATGACTTCTGAAATGTGTCTGGTGATTTTCATGGTATGTTAGATCACCTGCAATGTTGTATTTTACACAGCACACCATAATTCCCTCCAGGTGAGGATGACTTTGTGGCTGTGGTGGAGGCAGTGGATGATGTGGCAGCAGCAAGATGGCAGTCCCTGGGCCTGGGGACTAGACCTGCAGAGTTGACTACCCTTTCAGCAGTGTCCCCCTCTCTGTTGACCTAGTGCACAGTGAAGCTAGCTCCACTCTAGCTTAGAGGTCAACCAGTAGTTGATGGTGATGAACTTGATTATATAACCTCAATTGTAATACATTGCCGGATGTAAATTTATATTAATATCAGGAGCACATCAGCCATACCTAAGTGAGTCCCTGCATCGTACCCTGCTAACGACGGGGCTGTTATCTCGCCTGACCTTAGGAAGCCAAAGAAGCACGTGCATACGGCTCCCCAGTGCAATACGCTGTCGTAGGACGTCTCATCCTGTTGCCAAACTCCTCTGATTTTTCGCAAGGCAGGCGCTAATCCAGGAATTTAGGAGGGGGAGTGGCTGGACCCGGGGTGGTAAAAAGGGGAAGGGGGGGGGGGGGGGGGGGGTGCTTCCTCCCGCGGAAGTTTTTTTTTACTGACCGGCTGGCGGTACTGCGCGCTGTAGATATCTTATGCATGAAAAATTGTTTTCTTTGGAACAGGTGATGCATGGACATAAATACGCTCAATAATCCACGCCCTCTCGTATCAGATTAGTGATCTTTGTTCGCCGAGTTCATTTTACCTGCTTTCCGTCAAAGATACGATGTCGAAGTGCAAGTCCATATTGGACTTTTTCAAGTTCAACTCGGAAAGTGAAATATACTCGGAGGTCCTGATCACAGCGAGCCATCAGTATCTGGCCTACCAGCTGTTACTTGTGTATCCAACGAGTCCGAATCTATGGCCCGGATGATGATGATACGTATTCTGATCTGGAAGCAGTATAGATCTCAATCAGCATCTAAATGACGGGTGTAAAACCTCCTCTGAACTTCCTAACACTGATCATGCAGACATGAGGAGCAGTCAGAGGAATAGGATCCTGCTCAGGATGTCTGTACAAGATGCAATCTGACAGTCAATTAAGAACATCAAATGATAATCAGTGAAAGATATCGGTACTAATATCTGAGCAAGACATGCAGGCTTGCTGATGCTGTTTTAATTAAATACTGTATGATTTAGTGTTGCTGGAGTAAGGAAAAGGAAACTTCAGAGACGTTGGCTTCAAGATTATAAATGGCTCTAATATGAAGGATGTCTCAAGGAGGTTGGTGCCTGCCATGCATTTTGTTTCTATCTAAAAGCTAAAAGAGTAGTTCATGCAGTTAGGTGCTTTTGTGTGCTCACCATTTACAAACCATAATAGGCAAGAAGTTACTTGAAAAATATTCCAAGAAAGATATGGATTTACTGAAGAAGACAAGTCGGCTAAATCAGTCCTATATTGACAGCCACAGTATTGATAGCAATGCAACGAATTTTAGATTTAATTTTGAGGATCTCCTTTAATTGGGATATTTAGGAATATTAGCCATTCACACAAAAGCATCATAGATAAGATGTCAGTGTAGTGATATAGCTACTGAGATCATGCAGTCATAACTGAGTATTAATTTTGAACTGGGTTAGTCTTGTCCCCAGGCCCACATATGCGGCAGCGACTCCTAAGCTCTGAAACACTACACACACATGTGTTACTGGCTAATTATAAAATTACACTTTAATCGTTTTCATAATGTCCCGATGCATCTCAGTCCTTCACGCTGTAACGTGGAGAGGGCTATAATTAAAATATTGTGACGGATCGTTACGTTATAGGGTGTGGTATTATAACTGCGCGCGCATGCTCCATCTGATCATGGCGTCGGGCAGCAGGAAGGATCGCGATCGTGAGGTAGGCTATGGATATCTCATCTATCTGAGACTCCCCTGACGACAAACATGTATTATTTTAACATACCAATAAAGTGGTATGTGTTAAAAAGCCACTAATAGAATGGGATGATTTTGAAGTACATAGTAGGGTAGTTTATAAACTATATATGACCTCTGGCCAGTGGGGTAACCCTATCTCTGTATGCCTACTCTAGGCCTAATATCTATGCATATATGTGATGAACGATCGCGAGCGAGAACCACTTAGAGTGGAAAGAAAAGAGGAGTGTGCGCTCGTGTGTGTGTGTGTGTGTGTGTGTGTGTGTGTGTGTGTGTGTGTGTGTGTGAGCATGTGTGTGTGTGTGCATGTGTGTGTGTGCATGTGTGTGTATGTGTGCGTACATGCGTGCGTGTGTCCATGTCTGTAGGAGCATGCCATTCATTGGGCTATAGCCTATGCCATAATCTACCCGTAACCCCAAACGTATTCCCCCGGGACAATATTGCAGTATAAAAGCACCCCTGGACAAGCTCATATTATATCTCCCCAGGTGCCCCAGCCCTGGACAAACTTTTATTTTGTTCCACTCCCCCCTGGATAAGCTTCTATTATGCCTGAAGTCTAAACCCCTGGGACAGGCTTTTAAATGCTTATACCTCCCTGGACACCATTTATTGTCAGGGTGGATAATTAAATAATGAAATAGCCCATTGTACGGGTAACTGTAGTAGTCTGGAAACCTTTTTTGCTACAGATGTTTGCTTACCTGTCATGTGCTAGCTCATTGTGGATGACTCCCTAGTAGGCGTAGGCTGTTTGTACAATGATGGAGGAAAGCCACATTGAAGATAGGATACAGCACCTGACCAGAAGCTTATAACTTCCTATCTGGTGCCAATGTATTTGTTAGCAGGGATTTACCACCATGTTTGCAACAGGGGGGTGGATTTCAGTAAAATAAAAGTCTTCTTTCATTCTGTCCAAAGCACAATGTCCAGGCTACATGTATGTTATATAGGTGATATATGTCCAGCTGTGGCAAGTGTGTCTATCTTGGTTAGTTGAAAATCGTTCCATCCATGCAGGCAAAGCTTAGAGATGCAGCAATGTTTGGAAGAAAGGATGACATCATTGAGCTCCTCAAGCAAAGTGTAGATGTGAATGGTGCTAGTGAGGTGAGTCATGTGATAGGATGTACATGTACATGTATGAGTGAAGGTGTGAAGTGGGATGTGTGGATATTGAGATATGTGGGTAATGCTGGGGATGTGCAGGCCTGTGAGTTCGGTCGACCCCCCCCCCCCCCTTCTACACCCACCCCCCACTATGTACTTAATTTCGCCCTTATTTTTTTCCCAACCCCCCCCCCCCCCCAATCTCATGACCAGCCTGTGGGCCTGATGAGAGGATAGTGTGATGTGTGGATAATGGGATGATGTGTGATATTGTTAATAAATATTACAAAGCAAACCATCTTTAACATCACCTTCTATCCAAAACTCCAATGTGTACATTGCTCCCCCATACCCCATAGCTGGGTAGGAGGAGGGACATAGCCACACCCATACACTCTTGATGCCACGCCCCTTTCAGTACTGTCCCAAATATTCATCCAGATAAATAATGATATTGGGCAGTTCATAAAACGTGTAGCTTCAATGAGGCTTTGAGTTAAATAGCTCCTTATATACACCCACATTCCATGTCACATGATAATTTTCATGATGTCATTCTTCATGAATAATTAATGATTATGGGAGCTCATAATGGTGGCCTCTGATAAAGATATTGTTTGATATAATGGACAGTTAAACTGCTGGGTGTGAGGTTTGTGGTCATCTAGATCCAATAGTTGTCCATCAATAGAGCCCACCATCTACTATGTTGGCCCTACTCTGAGGTCCCTTCTCCCTCTTTTCTTCTACTCCTCACAATATCCTCACATTTCTCTGTTGATGGTTATATACTTGGATTTGAATATTTAAAACTGTAATCATGCCGCTGATTTAGAGGAATGGGAACGAGGTACACGCCCACTGTCCATGGTGGAGGTGTGTGACCTGTGGTAGGTCAGTTCTGTTGTTAGAGCATGTGTGTTGTCTGTGTGCAGTGATGGCAGAGATGGGTTGGTTGTATCTGACCTTCCTGGTACACTATGATATGTCATTTCCTCATACAGGACGGTTGGACCTCTCTGATGTGGGCATCATATGGGGGACATGTGGAGTGCATCATGATGCTACTTGAGGGTGGTGCCCAGGCCAACCAGCAGGACAAGGTGAGTGGTTACAGACTAGTGCAATGTCATGTTGGTGATACGTATCCTTGTGATATGTGTGGGCTGTGGCAGTGATCTGTGAGTAGAATATTGTGTGCATTGGAACATGCTGGCCAGGTGGAGATGCATGGTGTGAATTTGTATGGCTTCAGAGATGGAGGCAGAAGTATGTGGTGAAGTGTGTGATTGGTGTGTGAGGGCATGTGTGTTTGTGTGCAATGAACCATGGGAGGAGGAAGTGACATTGGATGATGTAATGAAGATGCCAGGTGATGTGTTGTACATTGTACATGTTAGTGTGTAGGGGCTGGGGACTGTATGTCCAGTGTTCATGGGAACACTGCCTCCCATTATAAGTGTGTGGAACCAGTGGTAGATATAAGGTTTCAGAAATGGTCTGACATAATGGCAGACCATATTGGGAGTTGATCGGACATGGTCTGACATTGCTGCATGTAAATACAGTGTTTTCCTTTTAAATACATAAGCCTCATGTTGTACAGTGTCACTACTGCTGTTATCACAAATGATATTTCAAAAAGTTTTTGCAAGCGCTTTTGTGAGAGGTGTCATCTATTGCGTGTAGAGACTGATGTTCCTTTTCATACGAGGGTTGCCACTTTTTAAAGCACACAAATGATTCCTAACTTTACGACCGCCTCGTGGCCATATTGAACAAACAATTAATAATTCCTATTTGCGTTACAGGTAGCGGCGTAAGACAGCTACGCATGCGGGTTGCTATACCGGTTTTGCACCATCATATTTCAACTGTTTAACTTTTGCTGGTTGGCAAGTTTTAGAAAAAAAAACAAAAGACTACGCTTCAAAACACGTCTAAACACGGTAAAGCTAACTAATGGGTATAAGTAAGTAGGTAGACTTAGGAGCAATGGGTGGTTATGTTTGTACAAGCAATTCCACACTTTTGAATTAAATGTTCAAAAAAGCCATCAGCACTTTTGTCCGACAATGATAAGTTTGGGCTGACATTGTACGGTTACTATATCCACCCCTGGAAACTAATAAAACTTTGGGAGAATATAATTCTAGTCTTGTTCCCAGGCTGAACTATGAAGTAGTAAGAAATGGTTATTTGGAACAGTTATTAACAGTGGCTGTGCTTATAAATGATATTGCCTCATACACTGTACACTGACACACTAGCCCAATGGTTGATGGTCTCCACTGATGTAATGTTATAAATGATATTCACACTAAAGTGGGTGTGGCCTTGGATGGTAGGGCGTGGCTGGGGTATGCACCCCTTGTACGTACAAATCAACTAGCTGGCACACATGCATGTACATGTACACATATACATGTACCCGTACATGTGTATATGTTCTATCGCAATGACATCTGATTAATTAACCAGTCATCTGGATGCCCAGTTGATAATCTGGGCAGCTGGTTAATAAACCGGATGACTTCATATGTTGAGGTTTGCAAAAACTGCTGTGATCAGGCAAAGCTTTATGGTCCTCACGTCAGGCCCCAATGCTTTGTTTTGGCATGTGTGTGTGTTAGTGAATGTGTGTGTTAGTGAGTGTGTGTTTGTGTGTGTGTGTGTGTGTTAGTGTGTGTGTTAGTGTGTGTGTGTGGGTGTGTGTGTGTGTTTGTGTGTGTGTGTGTGTTTGTGTGTGTGTGTGTGTGTGTGTTAGTGTATGTGTGTGTTTGTGTGTGTATGTGTGTGTGTGTGCTCTTTCCTGTGTTGTTGTTAGGGTTAGGGTTGTTTGCTACATGTAAAATGCATTTAGCAATGGTCCATTGATCAAAGGGATAAATCATTTATACTCACCTGGGCAACTAGCCTCGATTGTCCATAGGCTCCATTTTTATATTAAACGGGGCTGGAAAATAGGAACTCCGTAAATGGTTTAGCAAATCTTTCTTTTAATGGCTTTCCTACATGAACCCTCTGCTTACGTCGAGGCGCTAGGTAGGCTGTATTATATGTGCTGTTAACTTTGTGTATGACACTTGCAGGTCAGTGTCTGTGTAGTATACAGCTTTTACACCTTTAACCCTTCGAACTTAGCTAGGTATGCTACATAGCACACGTGTATTGATCTTAACTGTGTTCTTGCGCGTGTGCGGCAAGTATTCGTGTTGTTAACTCTAAGCATCAACCTGAATACACACAAGCACAAGTAAATTACATATGGAAGCACGTGTGACTGCTGGAAAAGTTAATTTGTATGGCTTCAGAGATGTAGGCAGAAGTATGTGGTGAAGTGTGTGATTGGTGTGTGAGAGCATGTGTGTTTGTGTGCAATGAACCATGGGAGGAGGAAGTGACATTGGATGATGTAATGAAGATGCCAGGTGATGTGTAGGCCTGCGGATGAGGGTGTTGAGGCCAGGTGCATGACATAAGTGATGTGCTAAAATGTAGTATGATTGTACCACATGTTGGGAATGAGTGGTCATGATTGATGTACCAGTATGCTACAAGGCTGACCTGTCATAGACCAATAGCATGGGAAACATGATAAAGTGACCATAAGCATAGATTAGATTGTAGAGTACATGTACATGTATGTAAACTTTCTCTGTACCACAACCATAACACATGTGTACATGTTCTATCTCAGTGGCATCTGATTAATTAACCAGTCATCCGGATGCCCAGTTGATAATCTGGGCAGCTGGTTAATGAACCAGATGACTTCATAAAACGCTCCAGGCCACTGCTGTAATCAGGCAGAGCTTTGTGGTCCATGTTGTGCAACATCTAATGGCAGAAATTAAGGGCCCCAATGCTTTGTTGGTGTGTGTGTGTGACTGTGTGTGTGTGTATGTGCGTGTGTGTGTGTGTCCGTGTGTGTGTGTGTGTGTCCGTGTGTGTGTGTGTGTGTGTGTTTGTGCGTGTGTGTGTGTGTGTCCGTGTGTGTGTGTGTGCTATTTCCTGTGTTGTCTGTACCAGATAATTTTTTTGCTAAATGTAAAATGCATTTAGCCATTTTCCTATTGATCAAAGCGATAAATCATTATTGTTTATACTCACCCGGGCAACTAGCCTCGATTGCCCCCAGGCCCCATTCTTATATTAAACTGGGTTGGAAAATAGGGCCTGGTGTCCATTGGCAAGGTCCTTGCACACATGCACTAATATCAGACTCTTGTAGTGTATATTATTGGAGAAATGAAAGCCTACAATGGCCTGGGACAAGGGAAAGCTATTGCTGCGAACGAGATAGTATACAAAAAGGTTTTTAAAAACAGTATACCAAGTTTCTTGGTAATGGCTAGTGCATGTGTGCTAGGACCTTGCCAATGGACACCAGGCTATATTTTCCACCCCTGTGTAATATAAGAATTGCAAACATTCTTAACATGTTTTATACCATTAGACCCTTCAAAGGGGAGGAGTCATATAGTGGGTGGAGGGTGTATAACCTTAGACCCTTCAAAGGGGAGGAGGTATATAGCGGGTGGAGGGTGTATAACCTTAGACCCTTCAAAGGGTAGGAGGTATATAGTGGGTGGAGGGTGTATAACCTTAGACCCTTCAAAGGGTAGGAGGCATATAGTGGGTGGAGGGTGGACCCTTCAAAGGGGAGGAGGCATATAGTGGGTGGAGGGTGGACCCTTCAAAGGGGAGGAGGCATATAGTGGGTGGAGGGTGGACCCTTCAAAGGGGAGGAGGCATATAGTGGGTGGAGGGTGGACCCTTCAAAGGGGAGGAGGCATATAGTGGTTGGAGGGTGGACCCTTCAAAGGGGAGGAGGCATATAGTGGGTGGAGGGTGTATACCCTTAGACCCTTCAAAGGGGAGGAGGCATATGGTGGGTGGAGGGTGTATAACCTTAGACCCTTCAAAGGGGAGGAGGCATATGGTGGGTGGAGGGTGTATAACCTTAGCCCTTCAAAGGGGAGGAGGCATATAGTGGGTGGAGGGTGGTCCCTTCAAAGGGGAGGAGGCATATAGCGGGTGGAGGGTGTATAACCTTAGACCCTTCAAAGAGGAGGAGGCAAATGGCGGGTGGAGGGTGTATACTTTTGGACCTTTCGAAGGGGAGGAGGCATATACGTTAGACCCTTCAAAGGGGAGGAGGGGTATACATATGTACATATACTACATATATACATGTAGTGGGTGGCTTAGACCCTTTCAAAGGGGAGGAGGCTTACCCAGGATTGTATCCCAAAGTTGTACACATACAGTGCTCCACAAAATAAGATCATGTTATGAGGAGGCATATTGAGTGTTTAAGTTTTTGTGATTATTTGTGTTTAACTTTTGAACCATACAGTCATAAGAGATACAAACTTTATTTTCAGAATCTCCAATCATTTCTACATAAGGATTATGGTTTATTAAATGTAAACAATGAATGGTAATCAGGTAAACAACTTTTGCCCTGGAGGAATGTAGTAACAAACCCAAATTTATAGTACTGTATAGTAATCAGCTCTTAACTATTTCTGGTTATTAAGATTGGTTCTGTATGTGTGTCATGATTTTTTTAGTTTGTAAGCAATCTGTTTAGTTGATCTAAGTTTATAACACATAATGCCTTAAGGACAAACCCTAAACAGAGCCACAGTTTTACTATGGTATGCGGAGAAATCGTAAAAACGGGTCCAATTTTCATACATTTAATTACTTATTTAATGCTGATACCAATGCACGAATAAAATTATATGGATGCTCCAGGGGCTTTTCTATTGTATACCAGAAGATCTCAACTTATATTAAATCGTTTGAATCATTGCTAAGCGTGAAGCAACCTCATTGTGTACACTCATTCAGGATGAAAGATATAACAATACTTCACTGCACATTCTTATTTTTATCTCTTCGTTTGGTCGATTGATTCACAACAGTTCTTCCATGTTAGCTCAAACTGAACTGGTGCTTGCCAGAACTGTGGCATCATGGTTGTTGCTTTTTACTTGCAACAAGAATGAAATATATTTGAGCATCGTAGACGAGATTAACTGCAGAGCTTACCTGATCAGCATGCCCATTCTCTAGCTCTAAATTATGTGAGCTTTGAATAAATAATCCTTTTTACAAGCTACTACCTATTTGTGGCCAGTATTCTTAGCTGTGGTTTGTGGTATATCAACAAACACTTCATATTTGTGCTAATGGAATGTGTGGATATTGACTGAGAAGTGAGATGTGTGGATATTGAGATATGTGGGTAGTGCTTGGGATGTGCAGGCCTGTACATAGGTGGGAGGGGGTGGGTTTGGTCGACCACACCCCACACCCCCTCATACAGTGCTCCCCCATACTCCCTATCTGGGCGGGAGGGGGGGTGCCCCTCCTATACCCACCCCCACTACGTACTTAATTCCACCCTTATTGCTTTCCCAACCCCCCCCCCCCCCCCCCCCATCTATGAGCCTAATGAGAGATAGTGTGTTGTGTACATGTAGATAATGGGATGATATTAGATGTTATTAATAAATATTACACAGCAAACCATTGTTAACATCAGCTTCTCCCCAAAACTCCAATGTGTACATTGCTCCCCCATACCCCATAGCTGGGTAGGAGGAGGGACATAGCCACACCCATACACCTTTGATGCCATGCCCTATTCAGCTGTGGCCCCTGATGCACGCTGCTGGAGAGCCACTCACACCTGGAGCGATCATTCCTGCTGTAACAAGAGAGGAGGCCCCTCATTTGCCAGCTGCCATTTCGACGCTATTAATGGCCCCTCCCCCTCATGATGAACTGATGTAGCCAGTCCCACGATGCTAAAAAAGTGGCTACGTCAATACCTCTAGGACGAGCCGCTGGTTTGTCCTGAGGGGGAGGGGCCATTGCCAGCGTCAAAATGGCAGCTGGCAAATGAGGGGCCTCCTCTCTTGTTATGGCAGGCATGATCACTGCAGGTGTGAGTGGCTCTCCAGCAGTGTGGACCATGGCATCAGGGGCCACAGCTGGTTGTTGCTTTTTACTAGCAACAAGACTGAAGCAATTTTATATTTGAGCATTGTAGATGAGCTAAACTGCAGAGCTTACCTGATCAGCATGCCCATTCTCTAGCTCTAAATTATGTGAGTTTTGAATAAATAATACTTTTTACAAGCTACTACCTATTTGTGGCCAGTGTTCTTAGCTGTGGTTTGTGGCATATCAACAAATACTTTAAATTTGTGCTAAAATCAAACTTGATGGGATGTGTGGATATTGAGATACAATGTGTATGTGGGTAGTGCTTGGAATGCACAGGTTTGTAGGCAGGAGGGGGGTAGGTGGGTTTGGTCGACCCCACCCCCTCATACAGTGCTCCCCCATACCCCCCTAGCTGGATGGGAGGGATGCCCCTCCTGTACCCACCCTCACAACGTACTTAGTTCCACCCTTATTGCTTTCCCAACCCCCCCCATCTATGGGCCTAATGAGAGATAGTGTGTTGTGTTGATAATGGGATATTAGGTATTATTGATAAATATTACAAAGCAAACCATTTTAAACATCAGCTTCTCCCCAAAACTCCAATGTGTACATTGCTCCCCCATACCCCATAGCTGGGTAGGAGGAGGGACATAGCCACACCCATACACCCTTGATGCCACACCCCTTTCAGTACTGTCCCAAACATATTAAATATTCATCCTGATAAATAATGATATTGGGCAGTTCATAAAAATATAATGGACAGTTAAACTGCTGGGTGTGAGGGTTGTGGTCATCTACATCCAATAGTTGTCCATCAATAGAGCCCACCATCTACTATGTTGGCCCTACTCTGAGGTCCCTTCTCCCTCTTTTCTTCTACTCCTCACAATATCCTCACATTTCTCTGTTGATGGTTATATACTTGGATTTGAATATTTAAAAATGTAATCATGCCGCTGATTTAGTGGAATGGGAACGAGGTACACGCCCACTGTCCATGGCGGAGGTATGTGACCTGTGGTAGGTCAGTTCTGTTGTTAGAGCATGTGTGTTGTCTGTGTGCAGTGATGGCAGAGATGGGTTGGTTGTATCTGACCTTCCTGGTGCACTATGATAATGTCATTTCCTCATACAGGAGGGTGGGACCTCTCTGATGGTGTCATCAGGGGAGGGACATGTGGAGTGCGTCAAGATGCTACTTGAGGGTGGTGCCCAGGCCAACCAGCAGAGCAATGTGAGTGGTTACAGACTAGTGCAATGTCTTGTTGGTGATGTGTATCCTTGTGATATGTGTGGGCTGTGGCAGTGATCTGTGAGTAGAATATTGTGTGCATTGGGACATGCTGGCCAGGTGGAGATGCATGGTGTGAATTTGTATGGCTTCAGAGATGGAGGCAGAAGTATGTGGTGAAGTGTGTGAGGGCATGTGTGTTTGTGTGCAATGAACCATGGGAGGAGGAAGTGACATTGGATGATGTAATGAAGATGCCAGGTGATGTGTTGGCAAAAAAAAACACACACATGTACATGTACATTGTACATGTTGGTGTGTAGGGGCTGGGGACTGTATGTCCAGTGTTCATGGGAACACTGCCTCCCATTATAAGTGTGTGGAACCAGTGGTGGATATAAGGTTTCAGAAATGGTCTGACATAATGTCCGACCATATTGGGAGTTGATCGGACATGGTCTGACATTGCTGCATGTAAATACAGTGTTATGTCCTTTTAAATACATAAACCTCATGTTGTACAGTGTCACTACTGCTGTTATCACAAAGGAAAGTTTTCGCAAGCGCTTTTGTGAGAGGTGTCATCTATTGCGTGTAGAGACTGATGTTCCTTTTCATACATGGGTTGCCACTTTTTAAAGCACACAAATGATTCCTAACTTTACGACCGCTTCGTGGCCATTTTGAACAAATAATTAATAATTCCTATTTGCGTGCGTTATTTGGTTTGGAACATTTCACGTAACAACATTGTACGAACATTGGCTTTATACGCGCAGTATACTGTAGTGCTGTATATTTATGTAGCTAACTTTGCTAATCTAAGTAGCAAATTTTAATATTGCTTTGTGTGGTTTATGTTTATATAAGTGGTTATGTTTGTACAAGCAATTCCACACTTTTGAATTAAATGTTCAAAAAAGTGATCAGCACTTTTGTCCGACAATGATAAGTTTGGGCTGACATTGTACGGTTACTATATCCACCCCTGGAAACTAATAAAACTTTGGGAGAATATAATTCTAGTCTTGTTCCCAGGCTGAACTATGAAGTAGTAAGAAATGGTTATTTGGAACAGTTATTAACAGTGGCTGTGCTTATAAATGATATTGCCTCATACACTGTACACTGACACACTAGCCCAACGGTTGATGGTCTCCACTGATGTAATGTTATCAATGATATTCACACTAAAGTGGGTGTGGCCTTGGATGGTAGGGCGTGGCTGGGGTATGCACCCCTTGTACGTACAAATCAACTAGCTGGCACACATGCATGTACATGTACACATATACAAATGTACATGTACCCGTACATGTGTATATGTTCTATCGCAATGACATCTGATTAATTAACCAGTCATCTGGATGCCCAGTTGATAATCTGGGCAGCTGGTTAATAAACCGGATGACTTCATATGTTGAGGTTTGCAAAAACTGCTGTAATCAGGCAAAGCTTTATGGTCCTCACGTCAGGCCCCAATGCTTTGTTTTGGCATGTGTGTGTGTTAGTGAATGTGTGTGTTAGTGAGTGTGTGTGTGTGTGTGTGTGTGTGTGTGTGTGTGTGTGTTAGTGTGTGTGTAGGTGTGTGTGTGTTTGTGTGTGTGTGTGTGTGTTTGTGTGTGTGTGTTAGTGTGTGTGTGTTTGTGTGTGTGTGTGTGTGTGTGTGTGTGTGTGCTCTTTCCTGTGTTGTTGTTAGGGTTAGGGTTGTTTGCTACATGTAAAATGCATTTAGCAATGGTCCATTGATCAAAGGGATAAATCATTTATACTCACCTGGGCAACTAGCCTCGATTGTCCCTAGGCCCCATTTTTATATTAAATGGGGCTGGAAAATAGGAACTCCGTAAATGGTTTAGCAAATCTTTCTTTTAATGGCTTTCATACATGAACCCTCTGCTTACGTCGAGGCGCTAGGTAGGCTGTATTATATGTGCTGTTAACTTTGTGTATGACACTTGCAGGTCAGTGTCTGTGTAGTATACAGCTTTTACACCTTTAACCCTTCGAACTTAGCTAGGTATGCTACATAGCACACGTGTATTGATCTTAACTGTGTTCGTGCGTGTGCGGCAAGTATTCGTGTTGTTAACTCAAAGCATCAACCTGAATATGCACAAGCACAAGTAAATTACATATGGAAGCATGCGTGACTGCTGGAAAAGTTACATAATATTATGTAAAAGCTGGGCTGGACTGTTGACTTAGGCAAGCATAATCAATTGCCACTCTGACCACATTATCGAATTATGGGATGCCTAAATAACCAATGAATCACTGTAAAAGTCTACAGTTCTGAGGTGTTACTTTCTACAGTTCCCAGAGCTCTGGCACTGTAGCGCTAAAATCAAACTTGATGGGATGTGTTGATAGTGAGATGTGTGGGTATTGGGATGTGTGGATAGTGACTGAGAAGTGAGATGTGTGGATATTGAGATATGTGGACAGTTAGTGGGATGTGCAGGCCTCCATACCCCCTAGCTGGGTGGGAGGGATGCCCCTCCTATGCCCACCCCCACCACGTAGTTACATGTATGACCACCCTTATTGCTTTCCCAACCCCCCCAACCCCCCTCCATCTCCAGACCAGCCTTTCAGTACTGTCCAAACATATTCATCCTGATAAATAATGATATTAGGCAGTTTATAAAACAGTGAGGCTTTGAGTTAAATAGCTCCTTATATACACCCACATTCCATGTCACATGATAATTTTCATGATGTCATCCTTCATGAATAATTAATGATCAGGGGAGCTCATAATAGTGGCCTCTGATAAAGATATTGTTTGAAATAATGGACAGTTAAACTGCTGGTTGTGAGGGTTGTGGTCATCTACATCCAATAGTTGTCCATCAATAGAGCCCACCATCTACTATGTTGGCCCTACTCTGAGGTCCCTTCTCCCTCTTTTCTTATACTCCTCACAATATCCTAACATTTCTCTGTTGATGGTTATATTCTTGGATTTGAATATTTAAAAATGTAATCATGCCGCTAATTTAGTGGAATGGGAACGAGGTACACGCCCACTGTCCATGGCAGAGGTGTGTGACCTGTGGTAGGTCAGTTCTGTTGTTAGAGCATGTGTGTTGTCTGTGTGCAGTGATGGCAGAGATGGGTTGGTTGTATCTGACCTTCCTGGTACACTATGATATTTCATTTCCTCATGCAGAACGGTTGGACCTCTCTGATGGTGGCATCAAGGTGGGGACATGTGGAGTGCATCAAGATGCTACTTGAGGGTGGTGCCCAGGCCAACCAGCAGGACAAGGTGAGTGGTTACAGACTAGTGCAATGTCTTGTTGGTGATGTGTATCCTTGTGATATGTGTGGGCTGTGGCAGTGATCTGTGAGTAGAATATTGTGTGCATTGGAACATGCTGGCCAGGTGGAGATGCATGGTGTAAATTTGTATGGCTTCAGAGATGGAGGCAGAGGTATGTGGTGAAGTGTGAGATTGGTGTGTGAGGGCATGTGTGTTTGTGTGCAATGAACCATGGGAGGAGGAAGTGACATTGGACGATGTAATGAAGATGCCAGGTGATGTTTTGGCCTGGGGATGAGGGTGTTGAGGCCTGGGGCATGACATAAGTGATGTGCTAAAATGTAGTATGATGGTACCACATGTTGGGAATGAGTGGTCATGATTGATGTACCAGTATGCTACAAGGCTGACCTGTCATTGACCAATATATCCATTCATGGGCATGGGAAACATGATAAAGTGACCAGATTAGATTGTAGAGTACTTGTAAAGTTCCTCTATACCTCTTACACATGTACATGAAAACACCTATAACTTTGGTATAAACAGTGGGGTGTGTGTATAGTGGATGTTAGTGTGATTTGTGTATAGTGGGTATTGGGATGATGAGGGAAGATGTGTGGATAGTGGGATATGAGAATAGTGAGATGTGTGGATATTAAGATATGTGGATAGTCATAACTTTCATTTTAATATTTATTGAAATAATTTAACCAAGCACAGGTAAACAGGCTGTGTTTGTGGATTTTGAGATTTGTGGATAGTGGGATGTGAAGGCCTGGAGGGGGGGGGGGGGGGGGGGGGGTAGGTGTGTTCGGTCAACCCCCCAGCTGTGGCCCCTGATGCCATGGTCCACACTGCTGGAGAGCCACTCACACCTGCAGCGATCATTCCTGCTGTAACAAGAGAGGAGGCCCCTCATTTGCCAACTGCCATTTCGATGCCAGCAATGGCCCCTCCCCCTCATGATGAACTGATGTAGCCAGTCCCACAATGCTAAAACGTGGCTACGTCAATACCTCTAGGACGAGCCGCTGGTTTGTCATGAGTGGGAGGGGCCATTGCCAGCGTCGAAATGGCAGCTGGCAAATGAGGGGCCTCCTCTCTTGTTACAATCAGGGGCCACAGCTGGTTGCTTAACTGCAGAGCTTACCTGATCAGCATGTCCATCTCATGCTTTGAATAAAAAATGCATTTTTACAAGCTACTGCCTATTTATGGCCAGTGTTCTTAGCTGTGGTTTGTGGTATATCAACAAACACTTCATTTTTGTACTAAAATCAAACTTGATGGGATGTGTGGATATTGATATGTGGGATACTGAGAAGTGATATTGGGATATGTGAGTAGTGCTTGGGATGTGCAGGCCTGTAGGCGGGAGGGGGGTAGGTGGGATTGATCGACCCCACTCCCCACCCCCTCATACAGTGCTCCCACATACCCACTAGCTGGGTGGGAAGGATGCCCCTCCTACACCCATCCCCACTACATACTGAATTACACCCTTATTGCTTTTCCAACCCCCCCCCCCCCCTTCACCTGACCAGCCTGTGGGCATATTGTGATGTGTGGATAATGGGATGATGTTGAATAAATATTACAAGCAAACCATTTTAAACATCAGCTTCTTCCCAAAACTCCAATGTTTACATTGCTCCCCATACCCCATAGCTGGGTAGTAGGAGGGTCATAGCCACACCCATACACCCTTGATGCCACGCCCATTTCAGTACTGTCCCAAACATATTTAATATTCATCCTGATAAATAATGATATTGGGCAGTTCATAAAACGTGTAGCTTCAATGAGGCTTTGAGTTAAATAGCTCCTTATATACACCCACATATAATGTCACATGATACTTTTCATGATGTCATCCTTCATGAATAATTAATGATCAGGGGAGCTCATAATGGTGGCCTCTGATAAAGATATTGTTTGATATAATGGACAGTTAAACTGCTGGGTGTGAGGGTTGTGGTCATCTACATCCAATAGTTGTCCATCAATAGAGCCCACCATCTACTATGTTGGCCCTACTCTGAGGTCCCTTCTCCCTCTTTTCTTCTACTCCTCACAATATCCTCACATTTCTCTGTTGATGGTTATATACTTGGATTTGAATATTTAAAAATGTAATCATGCCGCTGATTTAGAGGAATGGGAACGAGGTACACGCCCACTGTCCATGGTGGAGGTGTGTGACCTGTGGTAGGTCAGTTCTGTTGTTAGAGCATGTGTGTTGTCTGTGTGCAGTGATGGTAGAGATAGGTTGGTTGTATCTGACCTTCCTGGTACACTGATATGTCATTTCCTCATACAGAAGGGTGAGACCTCTCTGATGGTGGCATCAGGGGGGGGACATGTGGAGTGCATCAAGATGTTACTTGAGGGTGGTGCCCAGGCCAACCAGCAGAACAATGTGAGTGGTTACAGACTAGTGCAATGTCTTGTTGGTGATATGTATCCTTGTGATATGTGTGGGCTGTGGCAGTGATCTGTGAGTAGAATATTGTGTGCATTGGAACATGCTGGCCAGGTGGAGATGCATGGTGTGAATTTGTATGGCTTCAGAGATGGAGGCAGAAGTATGTGGTGAAGTGTGTGATTGGTGTGTGAGGGCATGTGTGTTTGTGTGCAATGAACCATGGGAGGAGGAAGTGACATTGGATGATGTAATGAAGATGCCAGGTGATGTGTAGGCCTGGGGATGAGGGTGTTGAGGTCAGGTGCATGACATAAGTGATGTGCTAAAATGTAGTATGATGGTACCACATGTTGGGAATGAGTGGTCATGATTGATGTACCATGTACCAGCTAGTATGCCACTAGGCTTTTGTGTGTAGATATGTACGTACATGTTCTTAACATGCTTTGGTTGGCTTCATATGTTAAAATCTGAACACTACCACTGCTGTAATCAGGTTGAGCTGTGTGTGTGTGTGTGTGTGTGTGTGTGTGTGTGTTTGTGTGTATGTGTGTGTGTGTGTGTTTGTGTGTGTGTGTGTGTGTATGTGTGTGTGTGTGTGTGTGTGTGTGTGTGTAATTTTTCTTGTTCCATGTATGTACCAGACCTTTTTTTCCTACATGTAAATGTAATATGCATTTAGCCATTGTCCCATTGATCAAAGGGATAAATCATTATTGTTTATACTCACCCGGGCAACTAGCCTCCATTGTCCTCAGGCCCCATTCTTATATTAAACTTGGGTGGAAAATAGGGCGTGGTGTCCATTGGCAAGGGCCTAGCATGCATGCACTAATATCAGACACTTGTATAATATGTGTAATTGGAAAAATGAAAACCTACATGTACACTTGCTGTACAATGGCCTGGGACAAGGGAAAGCTGCGAACGAGATAGTATACAAAAAGGTTTTTAAAATAGCATACCAAGTTTCTTGGTAATGGCTAGTGCATGTGTGCTAGGACCTTGCCAATGGACACCTGGCTATATTTTCCACCCCTGTAGAATAGGGCCTGGGGACAAGGCTACCAGGCAACCTGTTGATCAACCAGGTGGCCCATAGATCATCTGCTCGTATGATTGTCTAATGTACCGGACGTCTGATTTGATCGTCCGTACATACGCATACACATAATTATACATGTACCCACACATCATGCAAGGATGGGTCCATGCACATGTGACATTTTATTCCCCAAAGAGGATGTCTGTCTCAATGTCATTGTGTGATGTTCTACACCTCACACCACACCTTTAGTGGTACATACATGTGTCTTATAGTACAAACTTGTTAGTACATGGAGCACTAGTTATTATTTGTATAATTATTAATATGGTGTTGGGCAGTACAGAATCTTACTAGTACTGTATCTACAGTACATCACATGTGTGTGTGGCAAAGGTGCGCTGGGTGCGACCTTCAAAGTTCCAAATAGAGCGCATTCAACAATTACATGTAAGTAGTTGTGCTGTACAAAAATCATACATGTAATTCAACCCAAATATGTGCAGGGTTGTGTATATTACATATACATGTATGTGGTGAAGTGATAACTTTAAAAATGTAATAAGTTACAAGTGTCAAATAACCCACTAGGGAAGTAGTAAATGATTTGTATGACTCCATCTCTACCTTATGCCTTACACAGAATGGTGATACAGCTCTGCATATTGCTATGCGTTATGGACGTTCTGACTGTGTAAGAACACTTTTATCCCACCATGGTATGGACCCCAACATTAAAAACAAGAAGGGACTTACAGCCATGAGTGTGCAGCCTTGTGCATATGGAAAGGTGATGTTGTGTGGACATTCAGGTGCGGGGAAGAGCACACTGACTGAGGTAAGCCTGTGAGCCTCACAGTGTATGGTATGGAGACCTCACAGTAGGCCTATTGTATGGTATGGAGACCTCACAGTAGGCCTATTGTATGGTATGGAGACCTCACAGTAGGCCTATTGTATGGTATGGAGACCGCACAGTAGGCCTATTGTATGGTATGGAGACCTCACAGTAGGCCTATTGTATGGTATGGAGACCTCACAGTAGGCCTATTGTATGGTATGGAGACCTCACAGTAAGCCTATTGTATGGTATGGAGACCGCACAGTAGGCCTATTGTATGGTATGGAGACCTCACAGTAGGCCTATTGTATGGTATGGAGACCTCACAGTAGGCCTATTGTATGGTATGGAGACCTCACAGTAAGCCTATTGTATGGTATGGAGACCTCACAGTAGACCTATTGTATGGTATGGAGACCTCACAGTAGGCCTATTGTATGGTATGGAGACCTCACAGTAGACCTATTGTATGGTATGGAGACCTCACAGTAGGCCTATTGTATGGTATGGAGACCTCACAGTTGGCCTATTGTATGGTATGGAGACCTCACAGTAGGCCTATTGTATAGTATGGAGACCTCACAGTAGGCCTATTGTATGGTATGGAGACCTCACAGTAGGCCTATTGTATGGTATGGAGACCTCACAGTAGACCTATTGTATGGTATGGAGACCTCACAGTAGGCCTATTGTATGGTATGGAGACCTCACAGTTGGCCTATTGTATGGTATGGAGACCTCACAGTAGGCCTATTGTATAGTATGGAGACCTCACAGTAGGCCTATTGTATGGTATGGAGACCTCACAGTAGGCCTATTGTATGGTATGGAGACCTCATAGTAGACATATGGTATGGTATGGAGGCCTGGGTTATTGGCCTAAATGTGTGGTCTGTTCACCAATGCAGTCATGATGTCAGTGTGGTCTGTTCCTTGTGCATGGAGTGGCACCAATGCTGTCATGATGTCAGTGTGGTCTGTTCCATGTACATGGAGTGGCACCAATGCTGTCATGATGTCAGTGTGGTCTGTTCCATGTACATGGAGTGGCACCAATGCTGTCATGATGTCAGTGTGGTCTGTTCCATGTACATGGAGTGGCACCAATGCTGTCATGATGTCAGTGTGGTCTGTTCCATGTACATGGAGTGGCACCAATGCTGTCATGATGTCAGTGTGGTCTGTTCCATGTACATGGAGTGGCACCAATGCTGTCATGATGTCAGTGTGGTCTGTTCCATGTACATGGAGTGGCACTAATGCTGTCATGATGTCAGTGTGGTCTGTTCCATGTACATGAAGTGGCACCAATGCTGTCATGATGTCAGTGTGGTCTGTTCCATGTACATGGAGTGGCACTAATGCTGTCATGATGTCAGTGTGGTCTGTTCCATGTACATGAAGTGGCACCAATGCTGTCATGATGTCAGTGTGGTCTGTTCCATGTACATGGAGTGGCACTAATGCTGTCATGATGTCAGTGTGGTCTGTTCCATGTACATGGAGTGGCACCAATGCTGTCATGATGTCAGTGTGGTCTGTTCCATGTACATGGAGTGGCACTAATGCTGTCATGATGTCAGTGTGGTCTGTTCCATGTACATGGAGTGGCACCAATGCTGTCATGATGTCAGTGTGGTCTGTTCCATGTACATGGAGTGGCACTAATGCTGTCATGATGTCAGTGTGGTCTGTTCCATGTACATGGAGTGGCACCAATGCTGTCATGTTGTCAGTGTGGTCTGTTCCATGTACATGGAGTGGCACCACTGCTGTCATGATGTCAGTGTGGTCTGTTCCATGTACATGGAGTGGCACTAATGCTGTCATGATGTCAGTGTGGTCTGTTCCAGGTACATGGAGTGGCACTAATGCTGTCATGATGTCAGTGTGGTCTGTTCCATGTACATGGAGTGGCACCAATGCTGTCATGATGTCAGTGTGGTCTGTTCCATGTACATGGAGTGGCACCAATGCTGTCATGATGTCAGTGTGGTCTGTTCCATGTACATGGAGTGGCACCAATGCTGTCATGATGTCAGTGTGGTCTGTTCCATGTACATGGAGTGGCACCAATGCTGTCATGATGTCAGTGTGGTCTGTTCCATGTACATGGAGTGGCACCAATGCTGTCATGATGTCAGTGTGGTCTGTTCCATGTACATGGAGTGGCACCAATGCTGTCATGATGTCAGTGTGGTCTGTTCCATGTACATGGAGTGGCACCAATGCTGTCATGATGTCAGTGTGGTCTGTTCCATGTACATGGAGTGGCACCAATGCTGTCATGATGTCAGTGTGGTCTGTTCCATGTACATGGAGTGGCACCAATGCTGTCATGATGTCAGTGTGGTCTGTTCCATGTACATGGAGTGGCACCAATGCTGTCATGATGTCAGTGTGGTCTGTTCCATGTACATGGAGTGGCACCAATGCTGTCATGATATCAGTGTGGTCTGTTCCATGTACATGGAGTGGCACCAATGCTGTCATGATGTCAGTGTGGCCTATATGCACATGTGTGTCATTTCATCAAAATTGTACATGTAGGTTGTCCTTCAACGATCGTTGCCAACAGTAACTCAGTTAAAGAAGGTCAGAAAATATTATTGTTACATTACAGGTGTAGGCATGTCAGGTTTTTGGTTGTAGATTTGTACATGTATGTGCAGTAGTGGGTAGATGATGTAAAGTTATGATATGCACAGAGCTGTTTAATGTTTAATCTCCAGCCTGTCATCCTTTAGTGTCATTGATTATGAGGCCACGCCTTTCATGCTCTTATCAATGGAGTATGCTGATTTTATTAGAAGCTTGTGTAATGCATGTACAAATTACATTTACAGCATGGATATGGCGAAAATGTAAATGTGCATGTATTGTTTGTGCAGGAATGACATAGTGTATTTCAAACATACATGTATTGGGGCACGTAATTGCTACTTGTACTTGCATGGTTTTGACCACTCACTACTGGGGTTGGTATGAATGATCGGAACTGTATGTTGGGTAAGCTGTGAAATCTAAACAATATTTCAAATATGAAAATACAATTTTAATGGTTATTTGCACATAGTGCTATTGGGCAACCATAATGCATCTACAGCCACTTGGCCTATTGCCCTTGAGAACATGCCTGCTTATTATTACGTCATCTGCAGTCAGTGGTCCCCCCAAGCATAAAGTTGGTGGTGGGGGGGGGGGGGGGGGAGAGCCTCCCTCCCCCCCCCCCCTAATCCTAATATATGTCTTATGTTCACATGGCATTTGTACGGCACAGTATGGAACAGCTCACTATTGATTATTTGATATTGTGTTGGTAAAAAAGCTCCCGTAACTAGCTACTATTATTGCCTGAAATAAACTATCCCACCATTTTATTGCTATGGTAACAAGCTACTACGCATGCTCGTTTGCTATGAAATCACAATCTAGGCACAGTGCATGTTAGAACGTCAAATTTTCATTGAACCCAACCGTGCCATTCTGTACAATACATGTACCTTGCTGGTACGGAATGATTGTGTAATGTAAATGGAGTAGTTAGCATTAATCGTGTGATGACAGTGTTCTTTCAGCATTAATCGTGTGCTGACAATGTTCTTTCAGCATTAATCGTGTGCTGACAGTGTTCTTTCAGAACAACCTGACTTTGGCAGTGATCAATGTAAATGTAAACAACTATGTGTGACCATGAGTTTTCATAAGTCAACTACCATACATGTACTTCTTCAAACGCTTCTACGCTCTGCGAGGGAGGTTCCCCTTGTTGGCTGGTCATGTTGAACACTGCTCTGTACCACAATACATGTACATCCTCAAACCTGATACTGATATACACATAGCATGGGTGGAAAGCAAGCAGAGAAAGCCACAACACTAGTACCTCCATGTGTGTACGGTGTACGTCAGTTCTCTTGTGGTGTAACTAGTTGACAGATTAGTATCAGCCTAGTGGCATCACAACCATGGAGTGATGTGACAGAGCACAGCTAATTCAAGCACATTTTGTATTCCTAATGTTCGCAAGCCACCTACATACTGCCGGCCGATAAGCTACATGTGTACATAATTATGTCTAATGACCGGGGTACATTTGTCTACTGAGGTGTACAGAAAAGATATTTATTCCTGTTCTGCCAGTTTAGCATCCCTTTTATATATGATAGTGCTTGCTTGTTGTACAGGTCCTTTGGAGCTTGGCCCAAAATTGCCAAGCTATAATTCTTTTTCTCTTGTCCCAAGTTAGTGTGTCAAAGCGAAGCTATTTGATTGCGATACACTGTCATGCATGATTAGTGTAACAGCAGAACTTGGCTGAAAAACAATTTACATCCTAGACGTGTTTTTTAGCCACTCTAGTCTGTGTTTTGTAGAGTTGCCAACGTTATCATAATCATGTGTGACAGTGTATCAGAATTCTATAGCATTGCTTTGACACGCTAACTTGGGACCAGGGATAATAATTACATCTTGTCAATTGGCCCAACCTGTACAATGAGCATGCACCCTCAAATGTAAAAGGGATGCTAAATTGGCAGAAATAAATTTACACCTCAACACCACAGTACCCCCGGGATGACGTTCGGTACATTAACCTTTAATCTCCCGTTGTCCTACGCGTAGGACGCAAGTTAAAATTAATTTTTAGCAAACTCATATGATCAAAAAATAAACCAAAATTTCATTGTACTGTAGAAATGGTTATTAATTCAGAAAATATTTTTACTTCCTTGCAATTCTTCAAAGATTGTCAAATACAATCACTACTGCATTGCTAAAAGATGCATTTACGGTAAATTGCAAAGCAACTTAAAGTACCAAAAAGTAATGTTGGGAAGATCAGAGCAACATTTTAAAAGAAGGGGGTAGTAGGACAGGTCTTTTGCACTAAGCATATAAAAAAGTACATTGTAGATTTGGAAATTGCTAGCTCCACAAGCTTATGAACGATAGGTATTTGTCAGACGCATGTTGCGGGAATAGCCAAGTGAATGGACAAAATCTTGAAAACATGCAGTGCGTTTTCGGTAAAAATGGCAAAATCAATTAAAGTAAAAACACTGCCGTAGAATGTATAAAGTAGCCCACACATAATACTTCAAAAAACATTCAAAAAAAGTTGTACTTGTCGTACTTTTTTCTGTGACAATTTAATTCTCTACATAATGCATTTTTAAGAACCGTATCAGTTTATTTGCATCGTGTAACCAAGGGTGTGATTTAAAAAATAGACTGACAATTGGTAAATTTAGCATGATAGACACATCAAACAACAGTAGAGAAATTGATGCCAAAAAACTGCATTCCTATTTATGATGAATTTTCAAATATTGGTCCTACGCGTAGGACTGGACCTGGAGAATTAAGGTTAAGCATTCATCTTGAGACGATTTATAACTCTAGTCTCGTGTTTAGCCGCCTTACACCAAAATGAACCTGCACTGCAGTACAATCACTTGCATGTGTGTAGCAGAAATGCATCGTAGTATAGTGCATTTGTTTGTATCAGTGTAAAAGGAACTGAAATATTCAATTCTATAGCGTCTATTTGGAGCAGATGAGGTTGAGCCTCTCACTGCTGGGATCATTCCCCATCAAGTTGACCACAGCAGTATGATTATCTATGACTTGGCAGGACACCAGCAATTCTTCTCCAGCCACTCTGCATATCTAGAGGCCATCTCCCTACACAGTCCAGCCATCTTTCTTCTCCTGCAGGACCTAAGGAAAGATCCTGACGACATCACCAAAGAGCTACACCACTGGGCTGCAATGATAGATGGTGTGTGCCACAAGTGTCCCAAGAAGTCCTCAGTCATAGTAGTGGGCACACATGCTGATCTTCTAAAAAAACAACAGGTGTCTTCAAAAATAGATCATTTGAAGTCAAAGTCCTCAAAGGTTATAACCCATCAAAATTTAGTTGATGTAGTAACATTAAACCTTAAAAAACCGTACAGTACAGAAATAGAGCAATTCATGGAGCTATTGAATAAAACAAACAAAGCTGTCTTAAGCATATGTCCACCTATCCCTGGCCACTGTCCCTTACTGCTGAACTTCTTGAAAGTAAAGCTACCTCCTGATGCTCATGCCATATCCCTCTCTGACCTCCATGCACGTATAACTGGTGACGAGGATATGCAGGTCATGGATTCTCGGCTCTCTACAATTATTCAAAGTCTCAAAATCTTGACAGGAAGAGGCTTAATTGCTTTAATACTATCTAATGACCCTCCTAATAATAGTTGGGTAGTCCTTCAAAAAGAATGCATCCTTAAGAAAGTCAACGGAACCTTGTTTGCTGATTCCAATCTTAAAGAATATCGCCAGCTCTCTAGCAATACTGGGATAATACCCAAAGCAGTTCTAAGAGAAGCCTTTCCAGAGTATGATGTAGAAATGATAGCTCAGTTTATGATCCAATTTGAAATGTGTCAGTTAGTGGACCTATCCAAGATTGACACAAACATGAAGGCAGAAGGCTCAGACCTCGGTCCTCTTCTCTTCTTCCCAGCTCTTGTTAGGGAAGATAGGCCAAGTAGTGTCATAGTTCCTGAGAACAGCTTCCGTTGGCACGTGATTGTCAAGTCTCCACACCAATTCTTCACCCCACGCTTTCATGATGTTCTTCTCCACAGACTGACCTTACAGTTCCCACTACCTGCTGTACAGGCCACATCTGGTGTTAGTTGTAGGTGTGAGGTGTGGAAGAATGGAATAAAGTGGCTTAGTGGTTCAGGGGTGACCACCATTGTTGAGATGGATGGCATACCATTCCAGTCCCTCTCCTTGGCTATGTCATTCCCTGACCCAATGTATCACGATCAATTTCACTTGGTCCTAAAAGCCATCAATGAAGCTTTTGTAGAATTCTGTCCACACACAGATGCTATAGAATTAGTGTCCTTCCCTTCTGAGGCTAGTTCTAAGAGCAGTGCAGAGATGCCTCAGTTACCAGATGCTCTTAGTACTACACAAGTTAGTATTAAGGAGTCAAGTGTAGAGTTGCCTCTACTACAACAGGCTCTTCGTACCAAACAAGTTAGTGTTATTAATGCCAATGGAAATAAGTATGTGAAATTAAATGAATGGTTAAGAATGGAACCATGTCTTGCTCAATTTGTTGGAGTTAAAGGTAAGGATGCTCACATTACAGACCTTGCTTAGAATAACTCTTTATATCCTGAAGGGTACTCTGGTATTTGTGATAAGCATTCAGCTGTTATGGAAGGTGACCTCCCAGGTGTTGAAGCCAAAGGTAAGGCTAGTAGGCAGTGTATGCTGTATACTTAGTGATATCCTGTGCCCCAAAGGGTCTGCTGGTGAGGACCAAGCTGTTAATGAAGGTGATATCTCATCTGAGGACTGTCATGCAAATTTCCCTCCCACACCATCTGCAGGCCAACCCACTTTATCAGGTACATGTATGTGATAGAATATATGTTTTTACACAAGACTTTCTTTGTGTTTGAACTTTGTAAATGTGACATTGTGAGATACTGGAGGTCTATGATCAATGTCATCAACATGTGAATAGAACATTGTAGAAGGCATGTTTTGTACATGTAGCAGTGTTAGGGGGTCTGTTGGTTGGATGTGAGCTTAGCAGTAGGAAGAGCCATGATGAAGAAGCAGCTTGGTGCTAGCAATGCTCAGTTTGCACAAGCTGGGGCATCACACACATGCAAGTATATTGCAATGAAAGACATTCTTGCTTTTGTGGAATGTGGGTACTTGTAAGTTTCCAAATATCATTAAGTTTGCTTGCAACTAACACCAAAGACATGCCATACCGGAAGAAAGGAATAATGTAATGTATAGCCTCAACTAATTCAGTGCATTATACATGTACATATATATATCGGTGATGGGCAGTCAGATGCTTAATGTCTATTGTCCTGATTGTCCACCCGGGGGTACAATTGGACACCCGGGTGGACAGCAAAAAAAGTTTTTGCCGTTCGGTCACGGAAGGGACCTGGCTGTATTTAAGGGTACGGGCTTACAGAACAAGTCTTTTCAGGATCGGGCCGAGATAAGTAAGGCTTTAATCCTGTCGGTACTCGTAAAATGACCCGTGTTAGTGGACCTATCCATTACGCTCCAACCGATCCGCGCGGAGCGTAATGGATAGGTCTGCTAGCACAGCTTGTTCTACATGTACCAAAAAGATTTAAGCCTTGCTTATCTCGGCCCAATCCTGAAAAGACTTGTACTATATAAGCCAGTACCATTAAATGCCACTAGGTCCCTTCCGTGACCGAACGGCAATAACTTTTTTTGCTGTCCACCCGGGTATACAATTATACCTCCGGGTGGACATTCAGGACAATAGACATTAAGATCAGTGCACCCAATGAATAATAGTTGCCATTTTTATAGAAGAAATACATTTCCATTTCACCAAGTATTCTTCTTATTGTAATGAATGAGCTTCAAATTCCATTGGTTATTTTCAAATACAAATTTGTATACTGTGCATGCCAATGAACTGCATTTGAGTATAAAACATGCAAACTGTATTGTACACTATGTTCTTCCATTCCATGCCCCTCCCACCAAATGCACCATCCATGCCAGAATTGTTAAGCTTCTCAGCTAAGAAGCTGAATATAGCGGTAGAGGTTGGAACAAAGTATTTACAGTTTGGGATATTTCTGCTGGATGATAAGAATGGAGCCGTCGTAGATGCATTGGAGAAGGAACATCATTGGAGTGCTGAAGAGATCAATATGGCCATACTCCGAAAATGGCTTCAGGGAAATGGTGTCAAACCTGTGACTTGGTCAACATTGGTGACTGTTTTACAAAGGATTACAATGAATGAGCTAGCAAATAACATTGAAAGCAATTGTGCAAATATCAGTGTATGAGTGCCATATAGTTTGTGCATCTTGAAAATGAATGTGTAGGTAGAAAGCTGTGTACAGAATAGAGTGTAAACACAGATATACATGTAATTATAGTTGTGTGATGCTATGTAGTGGTACATGTACCTCTGATTTAATCATCATGGGTGGGTGGGACTTACGATATAGTAAGTTCATGATCAGGAGCATATGACACAAATTGAATACAATATCAGACTGCACATGCTTGTGGGCACTCAATAGGAATACATCACTTCATTGGTGGGTGGTCGACTAAGACAGGAAGTAGAAGACCTCTTTCTGATGGTAGCAAGTGACATCCTTTTGTGATTGGCCGGAATTGGGCCCCTATAACCATGTACACCCTGCTTCTCTTTGCCCCCCAGACTTGATTGCTATGTAAGTGAGGACATGCAGGCCTAGGCCTGTTTTGAGTGATGTGGTGCATTTAGACTTTTATCAGTAATGTTGTGACATAACTATGTCATAATAGGTTGCCACTCTTATGGGGGTTGGCATTAATTGGGTGGGAATGTGGGAATTACCATATGGTAGCAAGTTCACACACACACACATGTATATACTCTGGCCCCACCCATCATCTACCTCATGCCCCACCCACCTGCTATTGTGGAGGTGCAGGTATGTATAGATGCTTGTACACACCCTCACATGTGCACACACAAACACACCAGTACTTACATCACCAAGGATCATGTCCACCTCTCACTTCTCCTGATCTAGAAGCTGTGCAGTGCCCGATCCACTAAAACATGAGAGACACATAACATCAACAGAGCAATGGCAACCCAACCCCTTGGAGTGGGTGGGGGGGGGGGGGGGGGGGGGCATATGGGAGAGCTGAGGAGACAAATCTCTACACAGCATTCTCACCAACCTAACAGCTTCCAAGTTCTTCCTGTAGCAGGCCCGTAGGCTGGTTGGGAGACGGGGGGGGGGGGGGGGGGGGGGGGGGGGGGGTTCGGGAAAGCAATAAGGTGGAACTGATTAAGAGCGGTGGTGGGAGCGGGAGGGGGCGTAGCCCCCTCTCGCCCAGCTAGGGGGCATGGGGGAGCGCTGTAAGCTCACCCATCGAGCCGCTTTGCAATTTTTCAGCCACAAAACATAGCATAATTGCATAGAAACATGGGTTTGTGTTCCCGTTCAATAATGAAGTACATGTAGGTCTGGCTTGCGAGTCTAAAGGCTGGCATACACGGGGCAACTTCCGGGCGATTTGTCGTATGCAACTCAAATGACTATGCTAGTTGGGCGTAGCCCGACCTTCGCGTATCCGCCAATGCAATACGCGAAGGTCGGGCTACGCCCAACTAACAGTATGCATGGGTAAAAGTTCCGCAATTCTTGATCGTATACGGAACTTCAGTTCTACATGTATTACCCCTCAGGGTAGTTAAGGCGTGAGTTAATGAAATTCATTGCTACGTTATCGCACGTGACTTATTTGAAGCGATGCGGCCGGGCGGCTGTGTTATGATCACTGTGGGCCAGTGCGTGTGTTTTGTTTCGATCTTTAAGTACGTTGTATAAATTTTATGTTCGTGTGCTTGTATGTGGGTGCGCGTGGGAGCCCGTGTTTTGTGTCGTGTGTGCTTGTGCGCGCGTGTGTGTGTGGGGGGGGGGCGTATACATAGTGTTGTGGTGTGGGGGGCGTTATTTAGTGTGTGTGTGTTTGTGTGTGTGTGTGTGTGTGTATGTGTGTGTGTGTGTGTGTGTGTGTGTGTGTGTGTGTAGGCATGTATGATGCAGTATGTGTTTACGTGCAAAGGAGCCTAGTCGTGCTTGGTATAATAATAAACTGTAGAGTCATACGAACGTGTTTATCTTGCGTGAGTGTGCGTTGTGCGGTGTGTTTTGAAACTGAGGGAGGTATTCAATTATCGATCGATTCTAGCCTAAGCCCACCTGCCTGGGCCTACTAGTACTACGAGGAAGGTGTGCAGGCTAGATTTAAAATTCTGCAAGCAATTAAGTGTTTGCTGCATATTTAGAGCGCTACATATGGTATATATGTACAGACGACCCATACGTGATTTAGGAGTGTGTGCTATACCACTATCTATGGCTATCTCTCTGCTATGTAGTACTGTGTTTTAATAATCGTACTTCAAACATGTAGATGGTTCCCTCCAGCACCCATGTTCCCTTCTCAATGCCCTAGCTGGACCACAGGAGTGCTCTAGAAGAGTCAAAAGGTGCACAGAAGGCCACGCCCATGTTCCCTCCTCATGCTATGCCCATGTTCCCTCCTCACACTACACCCATATTCCCTCCTCACACTACACCCATGTTCCCTCCTCACACTACACCCATGTTCCCTCCTCACACTACACCCATGTTCCCTCCTCACACTACACCCATGTTCCCTCCTCACACTCCCTCCTCACACTACACCCATGTTCCCTCCTCACACTCCCTCCTCACACTCCCTCCTCACACTACACCCATGTTCCCTCCTCACACTCCCTCCTCACACTACACCCATGTTCCCTCCTCACACTCCCTCCTCACACTACACCCATGTTCCCTCCTCACACTACACCCATGTTCCCTCCTCACACTACACCCATGTTCCCTCCTCACACTACACCCATGTTCCCTCCTCACACTACACCCATGTTCCCTCCTCACACTACACCCATGTTCCCTCCTCACACTCCCTCCTCACACTACACCCATGTTCCCTCCTCACACTCCCTCCTCACACTACACCCATGTTCCCTCCTCACACTCCCTCCTCACACTACACCCATGTTCCCTCCTCACACTCCCTCCTCACACTACACCCATGTTCCCTCCTCACACTCCCTCCTCACACTACACCCATGTTCCCTCCTCACACTCCCTCCTCACACTACACCCATGTTCCCTCCTCACACTCCCTCCTCACACTACACCCATGTTCCCTCCTCACACTCCCTCCTCACACTACACCCATGTTCCCTCCTCTCACTCCCTCCTCACACTACACCCATGTTCCCTTCTCACACTCCCTCCTCACACTACACCCATGTTCCCTCCTCACACTCCCTCCTCACACTACATCCATGTTCCCTCCACACACTCCCTCCTCACACTACACCCATGTTCCCTCCTCACACTCCCTCCTCACACTACACCCATGTTTCCTCCTCACACTATGCCCATGTTCCCTCCTCACACTACACCCATGTTCCTCCTCACACTACACCCATGTTCCCTCCTCACACTACACCCATTTTCCCACCTCACACTACACCCATGTTCCCTCCTCACACTACGCCCATGTTTCCTCCTCACACCACACTCATGTTCCCTCCACACACTCCCTCCTCACACTACACCCATGTTCCCTCCTCACACTCCCTCCTCACACTACACCCATGTTTCCTCCTCACACTATGCCCATGTTCCCTCCTCACACTACGCCCATGTTCCCTCCTCACACTGCACCCATGTTCCCTCCTCACACCACACCCATCTTCCCTCTTCACACCACACCCATCTTCCCTCTTCACACCACACCCATCTTCCCCCTAAACACCACACCCATCTTCACTCCTCACACCACACCCATCTTCCCTCATACCACACCCATCTTCCCTCATACCACACCCATCTTCTCTCATACCACACCATATAATAACATACAGGAGAACACATGTAGGGGGTATACAGGGGAGTTTCAGGAGCGTTGCCATAGAGAGCTCCCGGATTTGACATCGAATAGTTGTTATTGTGTTTATCTTTGAAAGCCGTTACACGCTTTGTTTATGTGTGTGCGTGTACACGGTTGTATGCGGCTGGAAACTAAGTCAACAATTAGATCATTTACGGTATTACCATATATTTCTTAACTGATGGCTCATTATAGACATCTGATGTTTAAAAGCAAACCATAACTCACCAGAACTAGCAAATCAAACACTGAAAACGAACTCAAACACTGCATTCCTTTTCCTGTCATGTCCAGTCAATGCGCACAATTGAAATTCCACATAGATAGCATGCGCATACCGTTTAGCAAGGTCACGCGATACGTATTTAGAAGGAGGGCGTTACTAAATGCGACGACGTAGCCTTTGGTGACTGAACTGGAAGGTATGAGTACTACAGCGATGCTCAGGAGGCATGCGGCTACCAGAATTTACTAACCTGAAGTGGCAACGCATTTTCTGTCACCACGAACAAGCTGAGCGTATTGCATGAATAATCGACGTACGTTTGTGGTTTTGCCCTAGGTATGGATTACAATTTCCATACATTGCAGAGTGTGTGTGCAGAGGCTAACGAAGTACAGGGCAAAGAAAAGAACCAGCTCTGAGTGCATAGCATTCTCAGCTGAGCTGAAAATAGCTTTTGACATTGACACATCTGGGGATGATGTAACCCTGAGATGTTCTGCATGCAATGTAAGCTGGGTATGTAGAGAACCATCTGTGCCATCACAAAGTGAGTGCATCACAAATGTATAGTGATGCTATTTGAGTGGCAATAAAGGAGCTGAAGTGTGCACTGTGCTCCAACACCCTCTCACAGCCACTGGAACTGCTGTGTGGTACACTGGTGTGCTCCAAATGCCTCCGGGAGTGGATAGCAGCATATGATGCTGTGAACCGTCCATGCTGCTCAGAGGACGGATAGTCCTCTGCTGCTCAGAGATGGTCCCATGTTGCTCAGTAATGGTCCCATGCTGCCCAGAGGATGGTCCCATGCTACCCAGAGGATGATCCCCTGCTGCTCAGAGGATGGTTCCCTGCTGATCAGAGGATGATCCCATGCTGCTCAGAGGACGGTCCCATGCTGCCCAGAGGATGATCCCCTGCTGCTCAGAGGATGGTTCCCTGCTGATCAGAGGATGATCTCCTGCTGCTCAGAGGATGATCCCCTGCTGCTCAGAGGACAGTCCCATGCTGCTCAGAGGACGGTCCCCTGCTGATCAGAGGATGGTCCCATGCTGCTCAGAGGATGGCCCCCTGCTGCTCAGAGGACGGTCCCCTGCTGCTCAGAGGATGGTCCCATGCTGCCCAGAGGATGATCCCCTGTTGCTCAGAGGATGATCCCCTGCTGCTCAGAGGACAGTCCCATGCTGCTCAGAGGACGGTCCCCTGCTGATCAGAGGATGGTCCCCTGCTGATCAGAGGATGGTCCCATGCTGCCCAGAGGATGATCCTCTGCTGCTCAGAGGATGATCCCCTGCTGCTCAGAGGATGATCTACTGCTGCTCAGAGGATGATCCCCTGCCGCTCAGAGGACAGTCCCATGCTGCTCAGAGGACGGTCCCCTGCTGATCAGAGGATGGTCCCCTGCTGCTCCGAGGATGATCCCCTGCTACTCAGAGGATGGTCCCCTGCTGCTCAGAGGATGATCCCCTGCTGCCCAGAGGAAAATCCCCTGCTGCTCAGAGGACGGTCACCAGGATGGTCCCCTAGTCAGACTATCATCAAGTGTGATAATGCTGCTGTCAGATGTTCTGGAGCACTGTATACAGACTGCAGCAGGGATATTAAGGATGGTGACTATGAAGAGCATGAGTGTGCACCAACACTTACACCTGAGGAGGAGAAGTAAGCAGCGAGTTTTCTGAAGAGGGTAATCTCTACCAGCTAGTCCTGACAAAGCCATCATACAACTTGCTACAGGGGAAGCAGTTAAGTGAATGTCAATGACTTGTACAGAGGTTACATAATATATACACTCACTTCTGCCAATGACATTCGTGCATGTCACCAGAGCTAAACTACAGCTGCCTACTCATCATGGACTAAAGTTCAGGTACATGTATTGCCGGCGATTAAGGCTGGGCTTGCCATACCTTGGAATACACTGAGGCTTCTAAGGCGGTGTGTCACAACATACAGCAAAGGCTCAATTCTAACTCACTGGTGTTTCAGGTGGCTCAAATCATCAGGAATCTGTCTGGCTGGTGAGGAAAGGATGCACCACATATCTAGCCAAATTGTTGGCGATAACCTCAAAGGAGAAACAGCCCCCTTTTCAGGGGCCAAGTCAATTCATGTAAAATTCTTGGCTTGACATTTGCTCCAATCCACAACCACATGCAGAACCTGATGCGCATTGTGCAAGAACACTTACTAAGTATTGAGCCACAATTGGTAGCTGCCATCCCCCCTCCAGCCAAGAGAGTAAAGAATAAATAATAATTCAGTTCAAGCTCAATCTATTTACATACGAGCATGGAGTCAAATTTAGACCAAAAGAAATGTAAGGCTATATTTTAAACGCTCTGTTAAAACCCACTTCATTGCGCAATTATTCATTCCTCCACCCCCAAAAAGACACCAAAATGGTGGATTTTCAAAGGCTAGAAATCTACTTCAGAAAATGCGTTGCCACTAACCTGTACCAATAAACGACAGAACAAACAACTAACTTTACCGTGATAGCTTTGGCATGTTCCAATTCAGTCACCGAGCGTCGTTGTAGTTTTTTGAACACATGTAGTCGGTGATCGCCGTGCGTAAGTCGATAGGTTTGAAGTACCAGAGCCGACAGTTGGCAACACCAGGCCACGTGATTTTTGCTTACAATATAGTTCAAAGGTGTTTATCACTGCTAGTATGGCTTTTAGGTGTTGATTACGTTTTATGTACCCCGTGCACAGCTGGTTCTAAAAGGCATCGGTTGTCAGGTTCGTTGCTATGGGTGTACGTAACCATTTCAATTTTTCGGGGCGTAGGGCTTAGTTTCCACGCGTTCAATGAGAGCAGACCACCGTGTGTATGTGTGTATACGTTAGCACCCACAAAACCCACAATCGTTTACAATGCGGTTTGTGGGTGGTATCCGTGTCAGCACGACTCAGCAGAACCCACAAACGCATATTATAGTTAAAAAGGCTGGTGATTCAAAACAGAAACATGCGTACGCTCCACTATTCCACTATTACTCTAGCAGCCGAACGAACGCGGGCTTATCCCGCCATAGCGGCGCGCGTGCATAACCTAGTTACGTGGCGGCGCGCGAAAATGGAGGTAGTACTCAACAAAAGCAACGCTTACTCACGGCTGTTTGCTCTCACTGAAATCGTGGAAATTAAGCCCTACGCCCAGAAATTTTGAAATGAACGTAAGTCCCCATGGCAACACCCGGACAACCGATGACCTGTGGAATTTGCTGTACAACAAAGGACATGAAGAGAATAAACACATCAATACTCTAATATGATTTGGCACACCTCTGAACTTTGTAAAACAGTTTAAATCACGTGATTTTAGTGTGTTACTGCGTACCTGTTGCCACCCGAATGCAGCCACCTCGGATCGGATATTGGGGACATACCGAGAACAAATCGTTAGCTTCAGTCTTTGGAACGTAGAATTGCTGAAATAGACCTTTCGTGGTAAGCGGCACAGATTGTGCTACCAATTTATGCCTAGAGCTAAGCTTAACGCATTTTCTGAAGTGGTTTTTAAGCTATGGCAAATCGGCCATTTTGATCGAATTTGTTATGGTAGCGTAGATGTGTGGACGTGTAAAAACGATACTATTGTAGTCTAGCAGTAGGTATCATCAAGTGACTACTTCTGCCTCTTGGGAAAGGGTATAGCTGCTACCATGTCAGGAGCTATATATGCAGACTAAATGTTCCTTCATGAGTACACCTCAGCCTTTCTACTGATACCATGTCTGGTATTGCAGTGTATAGTTGGACATTGCACATGTTAGCAGCCTGAGGAAAGGGTTAGGACCCCACATTGTATAAGGCCACCCCCGACTGGAGAGGGCTGCACTGCAGGCAGAAGCATACTCTCCAGCTGGCCTAAAGCCATGCGGGATACTACTGTCTCTGCCTTCTGGTACTGGGGAGGAGGAGATCACAATGCAGCAGAGCAAATCAGTGGTGACAGATCAGTCCAAGCTAGTCAGGCAAGCCAGGTGTCACCCTTTCCCTCTTCTCACCCCTCTTCCCCCTTCCCTCCCCCCTTTTTAAAAACTTTCCTTTGTGTATATCAGTTAGTTTACCCCTATGCCACCTGTATGTGTCCATTTCTTCCTGACTTTCATTCTTGAGACTTTGTATTGAGGTATATACATGTAGATCTGTCCTTGATCACACACACACACACACACACACACACACACACACACACACACACACACACACACACACACACACACACACGCACATACACACACATGGTTGTAAATATTTTCAGGTCACATATCAGAGGCGGCAAATTGGAGGCCACAAAGATCCCTAGCCATAATGTGCAGGAGTCACTGGCCGCCCACATCAGGCTCTTAAGGCTGCAGTCCTCACTGGTTGCTATACTGGTTTGTACCCCCACCCCCTCCCCCTGTTGTCTCTCACTCCAACGTTATGCTGTTATTTTAATAAGCTGGACCTTGCTCAAGGGGGTGCAGTCCACCAGAACATGCTTCCTTCTCCCTTGTTCAGCAGAATGTGCGGACTGGTGACACTGCCTCCTGGAACTGTAAATGAGGTAGTGTATATGTGTGAGAGGAAGGAGGTTGGATCTGACTCTGTATAGGAAAGGGGGTTTGGCCTGGGAGTTAGGCGTGTGTGGAGAACAGCTTTAGGCTTGTGTGGAGAAGGGCTTTAGGCCTGTGTGGAGAAGGGCTTTAGGCATGTGTGGAGAAGCGCTTTAGGCGTGTGTGGAGAACGGCTTTAGGCCTGTGTGGAGAAGGGCTTTAGGCATGTGTGGAGAAGGGCTTTAGGCTTGTGTGGCTTTAGGCCTGTGTGGAGAAGGGCTTTAGGCTTGTGTGGAGAAGGGCTTTAGGCGTGTGTGGAGAAGGGCTTTAGGCTTGTATGGAGAAGGGCTTTAGGCGTGTGTGGAGAAGGGCTTTAGGCTTGTATGGAGAAGGGCTTTAGGCTTGTGTGGAGAAGGGCTTTAGGCGTGTGTGGAGAAGGGCTTTAGGCCTGTGCGGAGAACGGCTTTAGGCTTGTGTGGAGTAGGGCGTTTTGCAAGGGCTCATGTGAAGTCACCTACCTTTCATTCCAGATCTCAATGCATCTCCACTGAAAGGAAACAGCGCCACATTTGTAGTGAATTTTCTTCTGCATGACTAATACAAATTTGCAAGATGGACAGAAGTGTTCAGGACTAGTCATCATTGTTGGCATCAATACCAAAAGAATTTTGCAGCATAGCTTTACCGTCATTTGATCTTTACCTTTAAAAACCTTTTGGCACAATCCTGCAGTGTAGTTGTCCTTGTGTCATGTGATAATCTGTTAACAAACGCACGTATACATATAGTAAAACAACCGCAACGCGTGTTTATTCATATAAAAAACAGAACAATTTGGGGTCTACAGAAAATGCGTTAAGGATTAAGGACTGTGCTTTCTTGCTGCTCCATGTTTGATGGTGAAGGTGTAGGATGCCTACCTTAATCTGTCGTTCCCGAAGTCCGCTCGAACGAGTTTTGTAAGGCTACTTTCATTTTCGCTCCCGCGTGACCGTATATAAAGTACTTGCGCAGTATTGTTACGTTTTATTTGGTGAGTGCGTACCGAGTGTTTAGAAGAAAGAATGCGTAGGCATTTTTAAAAAATAGTTTATATATGATTTATCTATATATTTAAGGGTACCGACAACGTTGGAACATATGCCTTCCTTAATGAGGTAGTTTCGATTACTGACGTGATATTTACCGTAATGTTCTAATTACAAACCTAGTTTCCAGCCGCAAACAGCCGTGTACTGAGTTGCATGATGCCGTGCCAGTTAATTTTTTTTACATCTACCATAAAACTCTAGAGTCATTGTACTTACCGAATTGCAGTAAGACCAGACGATCATGATCTTGATTACCAAGTTACTGTGAGTATTAGTTGATTAAATTGATAAAAAGGTCCAAACTTTAGAGCGTTATTAAATTTATCTGTCCGCTAAGACTGAGTTCAGAAAGGTCCTACCGGCACTTATGTAGTCCATAATAAGTGCAATATGTACTAAAGTTTTTAAGACATTACTGTCACGTCTTCAGTTCCGTATTTGATTCCATACGGTTAAGGTATATATTCATTAATTGCCCGTGTCCGCGTGACGTCATCACGCAATAAATGCAATATTATATCGAGTTTAATGCGGGCATTAATAATATGCATTCATAATTTAAATATATCACATAGCAAAGCAACTATGCTAGAAAAAGAGTTTCTATTGAGGACCCATGCCTTAACTGCCCTGAGCCATACATGTAGTTGCATGGGAACCCGTAATTTAATTCACGGACCCTCCCCCTGTTCCGCCGCTGCGCTGCTATTTGTTGTGGGCGGGACGTGGGCGCCCCATTTAGAATGGATGTCCCGCGGTTGCTAAGCCTGCATGTAATTCTCGCGGGCTATAGCTACACATGTATAGAAGTAATGTTTGATGGCAAGCGGAACTGGTTCTGACGAGCGGGGGGGGGGGGGGGGGGGGGGGGGGGTCGACATCATACGGGCCTGTGTAGCACCACCCAGCCAGCTAGTCTCGTACCCAGACCCAAACGTACGTAAGCATTATCGCTTACAGTATAATGCAACGACATAGGGTCTGGTAAACAGCCTAACAAAAGTCGTTCTGGGCATCTGCAAAAAAAGCAGAGCACCCGTGACGTCACAATCAGGGTGCAATCTGTTAATAAATTACATGGTTATCTAAACAGTAGAGACAACGGTACTGTGTATTTCGCTTACCAAAGGTCCTAAGCGAAACGAACCAAAGGAGGGAGTAAAAATGGCTGAGCTACACCGCCATACATGTACTTTCAACAAACTACAAACTGTTTGTAAGCGCGCGCATGACCCACGTTAACTCAAGTTAAACGAAGGTCGTTACGTGCTGCTGCCTGGTTGTTGGCTTCCGTAACGAGTCTTACTGCCACGTTGTGTTTGACAGTATGGCGGCGAAGCTCCGCCCTTTATACTCTGTTGTTGCTATTAACAAACACCATTAATGAGACTTACACCCATTACGTCACTATTGGCGCGAAACTGCCTAGAACGACTTTTGTTAGGCTGTTTACCAGACCCATTTCTCGCGTAGCGGTGATGTAATCCATCCGCTACTGCGAGTGTGGGTCTGGGTACGAGACTACCAGCCAGCTGCCCCCAAGCCTTGGCTAGGTGAGTGATGGTGGCCAGCTGTCCATTGGCATACTTCTCAAACCTAAATCATAGCCTGGTGGAAGAGGTACAAGTAGACTTTCGAATTCCCTATAGCTGTGGTGCATTTAGGTCTGGGCAAGAGGTCCCAGCTGATAATGTAATTGTGTAAGATAAGGATTGTAGTCCTTCAACCCACACCCATCATCTCCTTCATGCCACACCCATCATCTCCCTCATGCCCCACCCATCATCTCCCTCATGCCCCACCCATCATCTCCCTCATGCCCCACCCATCATCTCCCTCATGCCCCACCCATCATCTCCCTCATGCCCCACCCATCATCTCCCTCATGCCACACCCATCATCTCCCTCATGCCCCACCCATCATCTCTCTCATGCCACACCCATCATTCCCCTCATGCACCACCCATCATACCCCTCATGCAACACCCATCATCTCCCTCATGCCCCACCCATCATCTCCTTCATGCCCCACCCATCATCTCCCTCATGCCCCACCCATCATCTCCCTAATGCCCCACCCATCATCTCCCTCATGCCCCACCCATCATCTCCCTAATGCCCCACCCATCATCTCCCTCATGCCACACCCATCATCCCCCTCATGCCACACCCATCATCCCCTCATGCCACACCCATCATCTCCCTCATGCCCAACCCCCACCAAGTTCCTCTTGATCCCTATTATTTCTACATCTGGCTGCTACCCTTACTCCACTCAGTGCTAGGGGTGTATGTTACTATGCAGGTGAACCATTCAGCTAGCAACATCTTAGTGTCCACAGGCCAGGAGGACATATGCAGAGGTGCCATGCCTGCTCCTCCAATGCTGACACTATTCTATCCCCTCAGCTTAGTTCTGATGGGGCTAAATGCCTCAGCTTGATCCACCTCCTCCCCCTGCCATCATGTGTGTGTGTGTGTGTCATATATATATATATATGATAACAACTATTTCAGTGATGCTATAAAAGGGCGGGCACTGGGCACGCCCCCTTGAGTTTTTAAAACGTCCAAGGTGGTCTCTAACTTGTATGGCCGCCTGAACTTAACACTAGTGCGTGCCGGTCTCTCCTCCTAGGATATATCATCCAGGTGGGCGATACATGTACCTAAACTTAACTTTGTAGTTAGTGTATTTTATTTATTTGTGTATCATTATCACTTCCTGTCTTGTTTATGTAGATGTGTATCCAATTGAAATGTATACATTGATACATGTAACTGATAATTGCATTAGTATGTAATGTGAATTTACATTTGTATTATAAAAAAAAAAAAGAGGTACATGTATTAATAACATGTTTACAACCTACTCAAGGGAAGTTTTCATCATCTCATAATCTGGACTACTCATCAATGCTGCTAAGCACTAGGCTGGAGCAACCCACCCTGAGCTGCTCACTGCTGGACCTTTCTGATGGCGGGGTGTGTGTGTGTAGTGTGTACTTTACCTTTTGCTGGGTGTATAATTTGAAACAGATTATCATACTTACTGTACAGGTGTCAAGCAAAGACTCATGATCACATGAATACCATAATAACATCAGAAAGGTCCACCAGTGAGCAGCTCAGGGTGGGTTGCTCCAGCCTAGTGCTTAGCAGCATTGACGAGTAATCCAGATAATGAGATGGTGAAAACCCCCTTGAGAAGGTTGTAAACATGTTGTACCATAAAGACTCATGATCACATGAATACCATAATAACATCAGAAAGGTCCACCAGTGAGCAGCTCAGGGTGGGTTGCTCCAGCCTAGTGCTTAGCAGCATTGACGAGTAGTCCAGATAATGAGATGGTGAAAACCCCCTTGAGAAGGTTGTAAACATGTTGTACCATAAAGACTCATGATCACATGAATACCATAATAACGTAACACCATTTACACTACAGCACATTAGCTACAATATGGTGAGGAGCTATTACCCTCCTGAAGTGAGCAGCCAGCAGCATCATCTCAAGGTTTCATTAGCTGTGATACCCCAGCCTCCATATCCCTCCACTACAAAGCCAGCCTCTATTGGGGCAACCACGGCAATTCTTTTTCCTGTTCTCCCACTGCAGCTTAGGCACCTGAGATCTGACCTGCAGCTTCTGAAATCAACAAACGGTACAGTCATGTTCATATTCTGCTAGACTATGTTTATTATTCGTTACCGAGAGTTATATTATGCATGTGTCTCGTGCTCAGACAGCGGATAGATTCGCAGTGAGGACCCCCCCCCCCCCCCCCCACACACACACACACACATGATTCAGTTCAGCTTGTACAGTGACGTCAGCGCTCTGCCCCTAATATTCATGTGCGCAAGTACAAATTCAAGCCCGTAGCCATGCAGACTTTTCTTTGGGGGGGGGGGGGGGGGGGGGGGCAGGGGGGGGTGAGCTCGTAAGCCGTTATTGGGACTATTATTATACTTATGCATAGATTAGTAGTTTTGCATAACTACAAATAGTGTAACAAAGCATAGATATTAGAGTAGACTATAATATCTATGAACAAAACAAATCAGTACAGATCTAGCACGGTTGTTCGGAGTTGGAAACTAGGTTGCGTATTAAGAACATACGGTACGGGCTCTTAACACAACTTTTAATGAGCTCATTATCGCAGTCGTTTTATCGTACCTTTTCAGAGGTCTATTTCTTCAGGGGCGGCGGAGGGTGTCCATATTTGGGGGGGCAGTGGTAAAAAAGATAATTATATTCATACCCACGCGCGTACCTTAATCCCTCTGCCCCCACCGGAAAAAAAAATGGTCCGTGTTTCATATCGTTCATGCTTCCGCGTACCCTGTTTCAACATAAAGAACTGGTACTCCAACAAGATTTTAAAGAATAGCACGCAATAAACACGGGCCAATTTTTTTTGGTGGGAAATGTACAGAATTCGCTGCATGATCATTTAATTCCTTGGCTACATCCTCCAGATTGCTAGCTCTTTTGCACATGCAAGATGAAGCAGTTATTAAATCTTCTTCAGTTCTGTCATGGAGGATCTCAAATAAATCTTGCGTTTGATTTTGATGTCTTGTAATTTTCAAGGGTACTGCCTCGACTACTCACAGAACTACTCTCTTCGAATTCGTTCCCCCAATTCAAAACCGCACTTTGTAACCTTTGCCTTTAGTATCTTTCTTCGGAACGGACCATCATTCAAGCAATACAACCTGCCTTAATTCATTTCATCCGTACACACCCAAACAAAACACCGATAAATAAGTCATTCACAGTTAGTCTTGCAAGCCAAACCTACTTCGTTATTGATTACAATGGACTGGGGACCAAAATATTTAGTACTTATCCTGGTCCCCAGTCCATTGTATATCGTAGGTCTGGCTTGCGAGACTAACCCTATTTAAACTCGCAGTCACTGACAGTACAGCAATCTCGAAGAACACGCGCTCGCAATAAGAATAAGTTATTCATAACCTGATGGTAGCGCAAGGGGGGCTAAGCCCCCCCACCTCGATATTTGGGGGGGCAATAGCCCCCCCTGCCCCCCCTGCTCCGCCGCCACTGTTCTTATACTGTATTAACACTCTTATCAAAAACCAAACATAGTTTCCACATCTTCTAACATTCCTCTTCTAAAATATGTCAGCATGTGTTGATCTCATGTCGTCTAATGTGTAAGGAAGTCATGACATTATGTGCGCGTGTATTGGAATATGACCTTCAGTTGTGGATGTTGTACGGGCAGCTCCCGCAAGAACTCAGGGTAAGCCTGGCGTTTTCGTAAAGAGAAAAGATGGGGGCACAAGGCTATGTATACCAAAAGACGAGAACGATAATTTTTCTCTTGCTGTGATATTTGCATTTTCATGAATAAATGACACGCTTGCGACTTAATATGTAGGGCAAATGGATTACCGCATCAAGCAACTTGGTACAAGGGCGGACGCAGGGGGGGGGGTCCGGGGGGTCCGGACCCCCCCCCCCCCCTCGAACCTGTATATGAATATAATTAACGTATAATTAGCGTACTACACGTGTTACACGTAGCGTACATACAATCCCCCTGTATGTAGAATGTGTGGAAAAATAGGAATGCACACCACAAAATTTTCGCGCGCGCGAAGCGCGCGCCCCTCCTCCTCATCAATTATTCATGCGGACCCCCCCCTCTCCAAAATCCTGCATCCGCCCCTGTGGTAGAATGTGTAAGAAAAGAGTGGTTGTACATCACTGTAAGGAGGTGGCAGAACAGCTTCTTATAGCTCAGTATCAGTCAACATAAACGATGATGTACCACAACTCAGTCTCAAAAATGAAGGGTGTTCCAAAAAAATAAAATAATAATAAAAAAAAACCTGTCACCTCTGGCTAGCTCACTGAGCTCAGGAGTGTAAGGTACAAGTAATATTATTAAAGATGTACATTTGAATAACATGGCATATACTATTCACCTCATAACAAGTATCAAAGGCAGACGAAAACATCACCATGCATTAATCGCAGGAGTACTTATCAGACACATACATGTACATCAACTGTACACTGTCCTGATTGTCCTGGGCCCCCACTGGCATCCTCTGTGTTTGGAACTCCTCTCACAGCCAGTAGCCCATGCAATACACTTGTTTGTGCTAAGTGCATCATCATGCGGCTGACAACGTCAGCCAGTAAATGGTGTCAGTGCTGCCGCTTAGAAAAGCCCATGTCTCCATCACAAGTGAAATGTGCACCAGAATTAATACTGCTGCTTCTGAGTGATGTGATGGCTCACTGCGTAGCCAGTACATTTGAAGTTGATCTCCCTACCAGAAGTGAAATGCATATGGCAGTTGATGTAGCAGTCCTCCTAGCTGATGAGTGCCTCTTGCAAGTCCCTACCTGTGGAACAGTTAGGTTTGTCAACTATTCTTTTTTTAGTTAATAGTATTTTCCAACATGAGGTAACTACAGGATTTGGCCTACTTGGGGACCATGCAAAGTTCAGCGGGTTCATCTAGTACCACACCATACCAGTACCACACCATGCATGAATGTCAAGCTCTAACGACTTGTGTCCATATAGTAAAGCACCACTTTCTAACACTTAGTACAACATCACTTCAGTTGTACCACCACCCAAAAAGATAAAACAATAACAACTCTTTATCAACGCTCGAAAACCGCTAAAAAAATGGCTAGTTTTGTTCGTGTATAACTTCGCAAAAATTATCGTTCTCGATTAGCCTACACAAAAAACGGTACACACATGCCTTAGCTGTACCTTCCACGTTGGTTTTTCGGTGTTTCTTGCTGGAGGTCGTGGGAAATCCATTCTTTCTGAGGGGTGTTCTTTTGAGGTAGGCCGTTGTCGAAGGCCACAGTTCTTCGTGGGAGTGCGGCCCGAGCACGGGATAAGCACCATACAAAGTGCACAGGTCACAGTACTACACCGTGCAATAAACTTGCCAATAGGACATGTAGTTATCGTGTTTTGCTGTACATTCCAAAGGTCATTTCGTTGTCGGGGTGGTTGCTAAGGGATGACGCAAGTACGTTTCAATATTACTTTTCTAAACCTAGTTTTCAATGTTTCAATGGAATTGAACAACCGTGCTAGAGATGATTATTACAATTAATGACGTCTCCAACTCCAATTATAATCGTCTTCGATGAAGACGGGCAAAAGTGTCTACAACTATGTTAACATCAATTGTCTGCTCGTAGGAATGTGCAGCAATGCTAGATTGCCAAGCCTCTCCTTTCCCATACTGGATCT
>OX442416.1:14169468-14326968 GCA_949361645.1 Spongilla lacustris | reverse complement strand
TGCCCCCCACACATATCTGCACAGCCATTGATCCATTTGTAACTTAGTACTAAATATGTAATGTGTACACAAGTACTTAACATCTTCTTTTAACTGAGGCTTATCCCTTGGTGTGTGTTGGACAATCGATCTTGATATAGTCGAGTGTGTGTGTGTGTGTGTGTGTGTGTGTGTGTGCGTGTGCGTGCGTGCGTGCGTGTGTGTGTGTGTGTGTGTGTGTGTGTGTGTGTGTGTGTGTGTGTGCGTGTGCGTGCGAACTTGCAAGGAGGAGGGGCCCAGGGGGTCATGTGATCCTCTGCCTCCTGTAGGGAGAACACATGCTCCAATCATATAAAGTACACAGGTCATTGTGGGCTGTGGTCATGTCTGCACCTCCATACATGGGGTGGGGAAGGGGCAAGGATGTGGTTTGTTTTGAGGGGCTTTTGTGATCAGAAACAAAGCAAATTGTTTTTTCCTCTCCTCTGCTGGGAGATGGTTTCCATGTTGTCATACTTGTAGCTACCTCCTGTATGGAGGGTTCAAAGGTGGTATGTCTTGATGAAGCCAAGGCCCTGGTAGCCATGGAGATGCACACTTGTTGAGAGGTGTGAGGCTGGTGGGGATGGAGTACATGTAGGTGTAAAGTGACCTGGGGAGTGGTGTTTAGCATTGTCACCTTGGGCTGTTGTCATGGAGATTTTGTTGTGTGAGAGCATTGTTGATGGAATGGAAGGTGCTAATTGAAGTGCCAATTGCTATGAAATGGGAAGTGAGAGAGATGGGAAGATGGGGAGGAGTGGGAGGGGAGGTTGGAAGGAGTGGGAGGGGAGATGGAAAGGAGTGGGAGGGGTGATGGGAAGGAGTGGGAGGGGAGGTGGGAAGGAGTGGGAGGGGAGATGGAAAGGAGTGGGAGGGGAGGTGGGAAGGAGTGGGAGGGGAGGTGGGGAGGAGTGGGAGGGGAGATGGGAAGGAGTGGGAGGGGAGATGGGAAGGAGGGGGAGGGGTGATGGGAAGGAGTGGGAGGGGAGGTGGGAAGGGGAGATGGGAATGAGTGGGAGGGGAGATGGGAAGGAGTGGGAGGGGAGATGGGAGGGTCTGGGAGGGGAGAGATGGGAAAGTACATGGTATGCTAAGTACACCTTTGATGTTGCATACCAAATTGACAACATGAGGGTCTTGGCATTTTGCATTGCTAGCCTTGGGTCAACACATCAATGGTGGTGTGTGTGTGTGTGTTTGTGTGTGTGTGTGTGTGTGTGTGTGTGTGTGCACATGTGTTTGTCTGATTGTGGTTAACACCCCCACATTGTGCTAAGGCTTGTGGTCATTTTGCAAGGTTATGTTTGTACTGTTGCCCATGTGCATCCTTATTGTACATGCACACATGTGTCTGCACATGCACACATGTCCACTTGCACATGTACACTGTGGCCCCCTGCACACCTGGGTAAACACACACACACTCACACTAGGCTTCTCCCACAGCACAGTTTGGCCTCCATCTTTAAGGGGATGGTTCTCCTTCACCTCCTCACCGGGCACCTCCTCCTACTGCTTGTGGTGGATCAGGTGACCTCCCAGTCAGCCCCGCCCCCCAACACCACCTCCTGCTACTCCACCAGCTGTGGGGATGACCCCACCATCCCCTGGTGTGTCCAGACCTGCCCCTCCAACCTCACCAAGTGCCTGACCCTCTACTCCACGGACCTCCTCACGGGGGTGGCCACGCCCATTGCCTTCCGCTGTGCGTACAGCCCTGCTGGTGGGTGCATGTCCTGGTCATGTGACCCGGCCAGCATCAGTGAGGTGGGCGTGAGCAGCTGCTGCTGTACTGGGGAACTGTGCAACTACGTCTCCATGGTGATGGCCGCACCCCTTCCTGGTGAGGGTGTGTGGTGAGGGTGTGTTTTGTGTATGGTGTGAGGGTGTGTTCTATGTGTGGGGAGGGTGTGTTCTATGTGGGGTGAGGGTGTGTTCTATGTGTGGTGAGGGTGTGTTCTATGTGTGGTGAGGGTGTGTTCTATGTGTAGTGAGGGTGTGTTCTATGTGTGGGGAGGGTGTGTTCTATGTGTGGGGAGGGTGTGTTCTATGTGTGGTGAGGGTGTGTTCTATGTGTGGTGAGGGTGTGTTCTATGTGTGGTGAGGGTGTGTTCTATGTGTGGGGAGGGTGTATTCTATGTGTGGGGAGGGTGTGTTCTATGTGTGGGGAGGGTGTGTTCTATGTCTGCATTTGTATAAGTATGTGTGCATTTGCAAGCTCTATAATAGTGGTATGCACTTCTGACGTGTTGCCCCTCCTCCCCCTTGCCGCAGACACTCCCGTGTGTGAGACCTTCACCTGCACTGATGCAAATCACTGTCGTCATGGCTACACCGCCTGCCCTGGTACCCAGTCCCGCAACGGTGAATGGTTATGCCTCTTGCTAGCCCAGTCTTTTACACAACTACATGTATGTGTAACTAAAGGTACATGTACTGAAGGTACACACGTTTGTTCTTTGGTATTACACATGTATTATGTCAAAGAGTGTCACCAAAGTGTTTATAGTTCAGCTGTGCTGCGTGTACATGTAACGATAGCATAATGAAAAACATTCTCTTTGAGAAAGAGAAAGTCTGTGGTAAATAGGATTTGAAGGCAATGGTGGTGTAAAAAGAAAGGGAACAAGGGAGTGGAGATATGATAAAGATAATGTTCCTACTAAATAATTTCGTTCTACAAAAGTGCTAAATATAGGAATAGGTCACATGACCAGATGTGTAGGAAGTGGTCATGGTCACATGACCAGATGTGTAGGGAGTGGTTATGGTCACATGACCAGATGTGTAGAGAGTGGGCATGGTCACATGACCAGGTGTGTATGACCTGTTGTATTGTACATATGCATACATGTACTTATACATCCAAGTGACAAGCTTCGTCCCATGCTTATTCCCCTATCTTAAGAACATAATACCGTATTCCAAATTCAGGTCACCTCAGAGGCTGTAGAGTTGGCTCAGAAGTATTGCTTCTATCGTCAGCACAAGTTGCAGGTGTTCACCTTGAACCCATGCCACTGGCCCCTTCCTCACCGACCCATGCCAAGCCACACCCACCTGCCCAAACCACTCAGTAGCTTTTTGCGCAGATGACGAGCGGTTCTTGACAACTGGTATGGAGTGGGAGGGAGTGGGTGTTGTGCATGTGTGCATGTCCATTAGTGTATGTACATACAGGCAAGCACAGATGTGTGGTGTTTCTATGTACGTGTACATGGTACTTCACATGCTCACACTAGCACTAGCACCCTCACTCACTTCTCATTACAGGAGCTGTCTTTCAAGCACCTGCAAGATAACACTGGGCTGAGTGATGCTGAGCTGTGTGAGGTGTTGTTGGCCCTCACAGCTGAACACCACAGCCTCCTCCTCCAGACGTTCACCCAGACCTCATCCTCCTCCATGGAATCCAAGGCCTCTTCTCTCTAGGAAGAAGAGGGGTCCCTCCAGGGCACCCCTTTCAGAGCCAGCTCCTCTTTTAAGCTGAATGAAGACTTGAGCCGTGACCTCACCAGGCACCACTCTGCAGCTCTTGTCAGGTTCCAGGACATTTGGCTTGTCTCCAGAGGGGCTGTGCCCAACCATGAGGAGAGGGCTGTGGGCCTTGCCCACGTGTTTGAGCGTCGCAGGGCCATCATGGATTCCACCATTGTCCGCCTTCTTAAGAGGTAGAAGGAGATGAGTGTAGACAATATTGCCATGCAGGTGTGTGTGTGTGTGTGTGTGTGTGTGTGTGTGTGTGTGTGTGTGTGTGTACATGTATGTGTGTTGCGTGTGTGTGAGTGTGTGTGTGTATGTGTGTGTGCATGTGTGTGTTACATGTATGTGTGTGTGTGTATGTGTGTGTATGTGTGTGTGCATGTGTGTGAATGAGAGTGTGTATGTGCTGAAGCATTGTTCTTTTTAATTTTGAGGGGGGAGAGATCTGTGTTGACAACTGCTGATGGAGGAGTTTCATGTATCATGCTAAGTTTTTCTTTTTAGCATAGTACTCATGTTTTGTTGTTTTTTTGTTGTCGTTTAGATCATCAAAGGTTGTGGTGCTGGAAAGTTTGATCAGGGGCTAGCTTTGGGAGGTTGGACTGTACCTTCAGGGATGTGTGCTCCAGGATCAACAGGCTGGTACTGGACAGCTACATGAAGAGGGATGAGGACAACCAACATATGCTGGCCTATGTCCAAGACCCCATCCCAGAGGGGGCAGGAGGTGGGGCTGTGGTCCAGTCTGCCAGCAATGGGCGGGCCAAAAGAGGATGGGGGTGTGGCCACACCGGGTGCCCCTCCCACACAGAATGGCCCAGAGTACTTGGAGCTAAAGGATAAGGTGTTGGCCGATGAGCTGGACCTGCAGCAGGAGGGGGCGGGGCATCAGCTGTGCGCCAATCCCAGCAGACCACACTCCCATAAGAGGCCTGACTCGTTCTTTGAAAACACACATGTAGTACATCATGTGACCATTCTCTGTGCTACCATTGTTTACAGGTACGTGTTACATCATTGAAGGTCACAAGTTTGAGGGAGAGTTTCTCAATGCTATGTTTGTTGGGGGTCAGTCCAAAGAAACACCAGTTAGACAGGGGACCAAGAATCCCTACTGGAATGAGGTGTGTGTTGTGTGTGTATGTATGTGTGTGTGTGTGCATGTGTATGTGTGTGTGCTTTTGTATGCAAGGGCAGGACTTGGGGTTTGGGAAGGAGTACTCTTTACACCAGTGGGGAGGGGGCATACATCTGCTGTGCCCCTCCCAGTTGATGAATTGGGCAGTCTTTTTGAAACCACTATGGCTGTTGAGAGTCTAGCCTGTTACCTGCGTGTTTCAGACCATGGGCTGTCAAAATGTGCATATGTATGAACCTTATAAGTTATCTGTATGCAGTAAATCAGTGCACATACATGTACATGTTCCTGTGAAATGGCTCATACATGGAAATGCTTATGTTAGGACTTCTCTAATGTAGGCTTTGTGGTAAAAATGTAAAAAGGGCTTGGTTAAGGTTAAGGCAACTTAACGGCAGTGCACCACTTAATTGTTAAAACCACTCATAATAATGACGTTGCAGGCTCAAGGGTGGCCTGGATCCAGTCCTGATTGTATATGTGTATGTGTTTGGATGTGTGTGCGTGGGTGTGTGAGTAATTTATTGCCTCCACTCAACAGACCATCCTCATGACTTACATGTACATGTACATGTACCAACCCCATCACAAAGTTGGGTTAATTGTTGCCTCCTCTTGTGATTGGTGCCTCTTCCCCAGCCCCATGTCAATATCACCTTCTCTTCAGCCCCTCAACTCCATTCCAAATATGTCATCATCTGGATGCTGTGCGGTGACAAGAGAGTGGCTTCATGCTGCATCCCCTCCCGTCTCCTCATGCTCTCATCCCGCAAGGAGGTCACCAGTGTGGGAGAACTCAGACCATATTACTTCAGGTAGAGGAAAGGAGGAACAGAGAAAGGGAGGGAGGGAGAAAAGAGGAGGGAGGGAGACGAGAGGAGGGAGGGAGGAGGAAGAAGAGAGGAGGGAGGGAGAAGAGAGGAGGGAGGGAGAAGAGAGGGAGGGAGGGAGGGAGGGAGAAGGAGAGGAGGAATGAGAAGGTAAGAAGGTTTGAGGAGTGAGGGGAGGAAGATGATGTTCTTTCTGACAAAATGAACATTGCACTTTTCTTTTTACCCCTCACTATTTTAAATTTAGTACCATCATTAAAAAAATTAGTGTTGAGTAGTGGGCCTGAAAGGTTTCTGGTTACTGAGGATTTTAGCTCATAGAGGTTACACGCACACACCCATCTATGCATGCACACACACTCATGCACACACATTCATGCACACACACACTCATGCACACACACTCATGCACACACACTCATGCACACATACACCCACCCACACACACACCCTCCCAGCAACCCAGAGTACAGAATAAGGATGACAGCCAGAAGATGATGGGAAGGGCACTCCTCCAGGTGAGGGTGTGGTTGGGGCAGGGATGGCAACCACAGGGGATCGACCTCCAGCATACCTGATGGAGAGTACAGTGTCTATGCTGAAACTGTGAGGATGAGCCTATCGTACCTGCACACACACATGTACATGTACAAACCTGTACCATACTGTATAAGTCATACAAACATGTACGTGTACATGCACATGTACATACACCACACACGTACCACATGTACACAAAACATGTACACTCCCTAGACACACACACACACACACACACACACACACACACACACACACACACACACACACTTACACACACTCACACACTCACACACTCACAGACTTGGGTACCACTTTGACTTTCTGTCCATTACTTTCAGTATGGGAACGGGAGTCGCCTCTTAGCTGGGAACAGCAACGTTCCTTCACGTGTGCCCCACTAGAGTGAGATGAAGGGAAAGATCAGGGATTCCTTCATACCCCCCAAACGGGTGGAGGTGGAACAATGCGTGGAAACTGTTCCCGGAATAGACGCAACCGTGTGTGGTGTGCTCCAATGTTTTGCTTGTCTCCATGGCAGCATGACGTTTGATGCAGATGAGGGGAGGAGTGAGTGGATGGAAGAAATCATGGAGATGCAGGAGAGAGAGAGTTTGACTATCACACCATGTGCAGGCCAGCCACTCTATCAGGTATGTGATATAATTTATTTCATACACAAGTCTTTCTTTGAGTTTGAACCTTGTAATGTGACATTGTGAGATACCGGAGGTCTATGATGTCATCAACACCTGTTGGGCATGTTTTGAACATGTAGCAGTGTTAGGGGATCTGTTGGTAGGATGTTAGCTTAGCAGTAGGAAGAGCCATGATGAAGAAGCAGCTTGGTGCTAGCAGTGCTCAGTTTGCACAAGCTGTGGCATCACACACATGCAAGTATATTGCAATGGTTTCTGCAAAGTTTTCAAATATATAGTTTTCAAATAGCTACATGGAGGTGTGTACACTTGTTGGCTACATGTAGGTGTGTACACTTGCTGGCTACATGTAGGTGTGTACACTTGCTGGCTACATGTAGGTGTGTACACTTGTTGGCTACATGTAGGTGTGTACACTTGTTGGCTACATGTAGGTGTGTACACTTGTTGGCTACATGTAGGTGTGTACACTTGCTGGCTACATGTAGGTGTGTACACTTGCTGGCTACATGTACATGTAGGTGTGTACACTTGCTGGCTACATGTAGGTGTGTACACTTGCTGGCTACATGTACATGTAGGTGTGTACACTTGCTGGCTACATGTACAGTATGCGTCAATATAAAGTTAACGCCACGCAGTGCGCTACCTACGCAGTGCTCTACCTACGTAATTTGCGCTAGGGGGTAATTTTTTACCTAATAAGGGTACTACCTTTATGTAGGGTAACTTGAACATTATGTTCCTGTATGTAAACATGTGTTTTGATGCATGTGCGTATGCATTCCATATTGTACGAGTCCCGCGTTTCTTCAACACCGTTAACCAATCATATCTAAGCGCGCCTAACATTCATCGAATGCGCTTGTGCTTAAAGCAATCGCTCGTATATAATGCAGCCGATCCGCGAGCAGTGCATATAGCGTACAATTTAGCCCAAGACTTGAGCTATGTCTTTAAGAACGGCGCTCAAAGAGACAGGTTCGATATAAGAGATGTTAGATTTAGTTTAATGACCCGCGCGATGACACTAGAACTCTACTTTGTGGTGCCTGGCAGAGCCGTATCCGTCAACAGCGGGGGCGGGGTGGATTGCACTGTGAAGTGGGCGAAGACGCTGTACTATGGAGAGATTGTGGGTTCAGGTAAACTAAATTACACTTGCTGGCTACATGTACATGTAGGTGTGTACACTTGCTGGCTACATGTAGGTGTGTACACTTGCTGGCTACATGTAGGTGTGTACACTTGTTGGCTACATGTAGGTGTGTACACTTGCTGGCTACATGTAGGTGTGTACACTTGCTGGCTACATGTAGGTGTGTACACTTGCTGGCTACATGTAGGTGTGTACACTTGCTGGCTACATGTAGGTGTGTACACTTGCTGGCTACATGTAGGTGTGTACACTTGCTGGCTACATGTAGGTGTGTACACTTGCTGGCTACATGTAGGTGTGTACACTTGCTGGCTACATGTAGGTGTGTACACTTGCTGGCTACATGTAGGTGTGTACACTTGCTGGCTACATGTAGGTGTGTACACTTGCTGGCTACATGTAGGTGTGTACACTTGCTGGCTACATGTAGGTGTGTACACTTGCTGGCTACATGTAGGTGTGTACACTTGCTGGCTACATGTAGGTGTGTACACTTGCTGGCTACATGTAGGTGTGTACACTTGCTGGCTACATGTAGGTGTGTACACTTGCTGGCTACATGTAGGTGTGTACACTTGCTGGCTACATGTAGGTGTGTACACTTGCTGGCTACATGTAGGTGTGTACACTTGTTGGCTACATGTAGGTGTGTACACTTGCTGGCTACATGTAGGTGTGTACACTTGCTGGCTACATGTAGGTGTGTACACTTGCTGGCTATATGTAGGTGAGTACACTTGCTGGCTACATGTAGGTGTGTACACTTGCTGGCTACATGTAGGTGTGTACACTTGCTGGCTACATGTAGGTGTGTACACTTGCTGGCTTCATGTAGGTGTGTACACTTGCTGGCTACATGTAGGTGTGTACACTTGTTGGCTACATGTAGGTGTGTACACTTGCTGGCTACATGTAGGTGTGTACACTTGCTGGCTACATGTAGGTGTGTACACTTGCTGGCTACATGTAGGTGAGTACACTTGCTGGCTACATGTAGGTGTGTACACTTGCTGGCTACATGTAGGTGTGTACACTTGCTGGCTACATGTAGGTGTGTACACTTGCTAGCTACATGTAGGTGTGTACACTTGCTGGCTACATGTAGGTGTGTACACTTGTTGGCTACATGTAGGTGTGTACACTTGCTGGCTACATGTAGGTGTGTACACTTGCTGGCTACATGTAGGTGTGTACACTTGCTGGCTACATGTAGGTGTGTACACTTGCTGGCTACATGTAGGTGTGTACACTTGCTGGCTACATGTAGGTGTGTACACTTGCTGGCTACATGTAGGTGTGTACACTTGCTGGCTACATGTAGGTGTGTACACTTGCTGGCTACATGTAGGTGTGTACACTTGCTGGCTACATGTAGGTGTGTACACTTGCTGGCTACATGTAGGTGTGTACACTTGCTGGCTACATGTAGGTGTGTACACTTGCTGGCTACATGTAGGTGTGTACACTTGCTGGCTATATGTAGGTGAGTACACTTGCTGGCTACATGTAGGTGTGTACACTTGCTGGCTACATGTAGGTGTGTACACTTGCTGGCTACATGTAGGTGTGTACACTTGCTAGCTACATGTAGGTGTGTACACTTGCTGGCTACATGTAGGTGTGTACACTTGTTGGCTACATGTAGGTGTGTACACTTGCTGGCTACATGTAGGTGTGTACACTTGCTGGCTACATGTAGGTGTGTACACTTGCTGGCTACATGGAGGTGTGTACACTTGCTGGCTACATGTAGGTGTGTACACTTGCTGGCTACATGTAGGTGTGTACACTTGCTGGCTACATGTAGGTGTGTACACTTGCTGGCTACATGTAGGTGTGTACACTTGCTGGCTACATGTAGGTGTGTACACTTGCTGGCTACATGTAGATGTGTACACTTGTTGGCTACATGTAGGTGTGTACACTTGCTGGCTACATGTAGGTGTGTACACTTGCTGGCTACATGGAGGTGTGTACACTTGCTGGCTACATGTAGGTGTGTACACTTCCTGGCTACATGTAGGTGTGTACACTTGCTGGCTACATGTAGGTGTGTACACTTGCTGTCTACATGTAGGTGTGTACACTTGCTGGCTACATGTAGATGTGTACACTTGTTGGCTACATGTAGGTGTGTACACTTGCTGGCTACATGTAGGTGTGTACACTTGCTGGCTACATGGAGGTGTGTACACTTGCTGGCTACATGTAGGTGTGTACACTTCCTGGCTACATGTAGGTGTGTACACTTGCTGGCTACATGGAGGTGTGTACACTTGCTGGCTACATGTAGGTGTGTACACTTCCTGGCTACATGTAGGTGTGTACACTTGCTGGCTACATGTAGGTGTGTACACTTGCTGGCTACATGTAGGTGTGTACACTTGCTGGCTACATGTAGGTGTGTACACTTGCTGGCTACATATAGGTGTGTACACTTGCTGGCTACATGTAGGTGTGTACACTTGCTGGCTACATGTAGGTGTGTATACTTGATGGCTACATGTAGGTGTGCACACTTTCTGGCTACAGTATGTCTTTCATTTGCCAGATGCAGGCGTCACCTTTCCTTGCGGCTGCTACAAGGTCGGTCCATCTCTGTCCCTTTGGAAAAGAGGCTTGCGCACACCTTTGCCCACTGCTTCCCACACAAGTACCCTCTGTGAGTGCCCCCACACACCTGGCCCCCCATACACCTGGACCCCACACACCTGACCCCCACACACCTGACCCCCGCACACCTGGCCCACCACACACCTGACCCCCCACACACCTGACCCCCGCACACCTTGCCCTCACACACCTGACCCCCCACACACCTGGCCCCCCGCACACCTGACCCCCCACACACCTGCCCCCCGCACACCTGACCCCCCCCACACACCTGGCCCCCCACACACCTGGCCCCCGCACACCTGACCCCCACACACCTGCCCCCCTCACACCTGACCCCCTACACACCTGGCCCCCACACACCTGGCCCCCCACACACCTGGCCCCCCACACACCTGGCCCCCACACACCTGGTCCTTACCTGGCTGGTCCCCATCCCTCACTTTCACTCTTCCTCCCTCAGACAAATGATGACTGATTTGGAGGAATCATCGGCCATGATGGACCACTTTTGTGACCCTGAGCTGTTAGAGAACATTGATGGGCTAATGGCCGAAGTCACTTCACTGGATTTGGTGAGTAGTACATGTACATGTACTCAGGTTGCATATTCCTGCTAGTGGTTGTCTAGAGCTGCTCTCTCCATCCCACCCTTCCTTATTTGAGCCAGTTATTAGTGGTCATGGTCACATGACCAGATGTGTAGGGGGATGCATGGTCACATGACCAGATGTGTAGGGAGTGGTCATCATGGTCACATGACCAGATGTGTAGAGAATGGTCATGGTCACATGACCAGATGTGTATGACCTATTGTATTGTACATATGCATACATGTACTTATGCATCCAAGTGACAAGCTTTGTCCTACATGTATGCTTATCTCTTGAGCTGTGAAGGCACTATTTTGTGCCAAGAGCATCTACACGTATAGAAAAGATCTCGATTCTGACATGTTAGTTGTCTTCATGCAGTTTATGATAATATATTGGCCATGATTCTGATTCTAAGGCTAAACTACTTGCGTAAACAAAAGCTGAGTACATGTATCTCTGACCTTGGATCAATTGGGGTAATTCCAACAGAAATGTCTTGCTCACTGTTTACTAGTGCAGTAAAAAGTATTCATAACCAATCATGATTTAATGAACTTCCTTTAAAGGCTTTATTCCTATGACAACAGCCCCATGCAGTGGTATGTATCTTATTTAGGGTGTGTATTACTGTGGGGTGTGTCATTTGATGGCTACTTCAGTGTGTGCCTATGGTCTCCAACAACATCAGAAGGCAAGGAGGCTCCACTGGACCCTCCATGGCTGGGCACAGCTCAGTTATGGTAGATTGAGGCTGGCCATCGCCACCACCCAGATGATAGTATTACTCCAGTCCAACCAGGCACAGGTATGTGTGTGTATGGGAGTGTATGCATGTACATGTATGTTGCATGCTGTATTTCATTTTGTGTGTAGTGTTTCTATGTACATGTACTTGGTACCTCACATGCTCACACTAGCACTAGCACCCTCACTCACTTCTCATCACAGGAGCTGTCTTTCAAACACCTGCAAGATAACACTGGGCTGAGTGGTGCTGAGCTGTGTGAGGTGTTGTTGGCTCTCACAGCTGAACACCACAGCCTCCTCCTCCAGACGTTTACCCAGACCTCATCCTCCTCCATGGAATCCTCCTCCATGGAATCCAAGGCCTCTTCTATCTTGGAAGAAGAGGGGTCCCTCCAGGGCACCCCGCTCCTCTTTTAAGCTGAATGAAGACTTGAGCCGTGACCTCACCAGGCACCACTCTGCAGCTCTTGTCAGGTTCCAGGACATTTGGCTTGTCTCCGGAGGGGCTGTGCCCAACCATGAGGCGAGGGCTGTGGGCCTTGCGCACGTGTTTGAGCGTCGCAGGGCCATCATGGATTCCACCATTGTCCGCCTTCTTAAGAGGGAGGAGGTGAGTGTAGACAATATTGCCATGCAGGTGTGTGTGTGTGTGTGTGTGTGTGTGTGTATGTGTGTGTGTTGTGTGTGCATTGTGTGTGTGGTGTGTGTGTGTATGGTGTGCACTTGTGTGTTGTGTGTGTGTGGTGTGTGTGTGTGTGTATGCTCTCAATCAATTGTGTCGTACTACACTTTTGTAGAGACATGTACACAATGTACTATCAGTCATACATGTTGTGTTTGTGTACATGTACACTGTAAATTTCTATTTAAGGCACAAAAAAATTGCCTCAAGTGTTTTTTTGTTTTTTACAATTTTCCAAAATCTTTTAATGTCCTCTACAAAGTAGTAAAAAAAAAATTGACCTTCCATTAATCACAGAATCAGAAGGCACCAAATATGATCTACAAATGCCTTACTTTGCTTATCCTGTAGAAGCACATGTACCATAGGCAATATATTGTTAGATGTTGGGGTGAGTTGTGGACACCAATCATTTTTGTGTCCTGTTTAGAGGTACCTCCAGAACAGTGCCTCTTTGCTGAAGGAGGCGGGGCTGCCTCCCAGTGATGAGCTCCTCTCTTCCCCCCCCTGATGGGGAACCTATCCTCTGTCCAGTGTGCCTGCAGACTGTGCTTCAAGAGGAGTCATGCTGGCTGTGATGTGGGCATGCCTGCTGTCTGGTAGGTCCCTCCCTACCTACCTACCTACCTACCTCCCTCCCTCCCTCCCTCCCTCCCTCCCTCCCTCCCTCCCTTCCTCCCTCCCTCCCTCCCACCCTCCCTCCCTCCCTCCCTCCCTCCTTCCCTCCATCCCTCCCTCCCTCCCTCGATCCCTCCCACCCGCCCTCCCTCCCTCTCTCCCTCCCTCCCTCCCTCCCTCCTTCCCTCCCTCCATCCCTCCATCCCTCCCTCCCTCCCTCCCTCCCTCGATCCCTCCCTCCCTCCCTCCCTCCCTCATGAAGGTGAGGGGTGTGGTCACTGTTATTGTGAGGCTGCTGTGAGGGGTGTGGTCACTGTCATGAGACTGCTGTGAGGGGTGTGGTCACTGTCATTGTTAGGGGAGGGGTGAGGGGATCAAATCACTACTGCAGAATTACAGGCATGGACTTTGTATTCCAGTGACATGTAAGGACTATGTATTTATAGACATGACTTCTGAAATGTGTTTGGTGATCTTCATGGTATGCTAGATCACCTGCAATGTTGTATTTTACACACCACACCATAATTCCCTCCAGGTGAGGATGACTTTGTGGCTGTGGTGGAGGCAGTGGATGATGTGGCAGCAGCAAGATGGCAGTCCCTGGGACTGGGCCTGGGGACTAGACCTGCAGAGCTGACTACCCTTTCAGCAGTGTCCCCCTCTCTGTTGACCTAGTGCACAGTGAAGCTAGCTAGCTCCACTCTAGCTTAGAGGTCAACCAGTAGTTGATGGTGATGAACTTGATTATATAACCTGAATTGTAATTATACATGTACATTGCCGGATGTAAATTTATATTAATATCAGCTAGCACATCAGCCATACCTAAGTGAGTCCCTGCATCGTACCCTGCTAACGACGGGGCTGTTATCTCGCCTGACCTTAGGAAGCCAAAGAAGCACGTGCATACGGCTCCCCAGTGCATTATGCTGTCGTAGGACGTCTCGTCCTGTTGCCAAACTCCTCTGATTTTTCGCAAGGCAGGCGCTACATGTAATCCAGGAATTTAGGAGGGGGAGTGGCTGGACCCGGGGTGGGTGCGGGAGGGGGTGTGCTCCAAGTGTTTTTTTACTGACCGGCTGGCGGTACTGCGGTAGATATGTTATGCATGAAAAATTGTTTTCTTTGGAACAGGTGATGCATGGACATAAATTCACAGAACTACATGTATATGTCTTTTCTATTGCTTGTTTCCTTGTGTTTTGCATCATGTATAGCACTTACTAATTTAGCCTTCATCTTCTGCATATAAATCCCGTTTTCGTCTGCATTTCAAAAGATGTCGCGAAGTGCAAGTCCATATATATATATTTTTCAAGTTCAACTCGGAAAGTGAAATATACTCGGAGGTCCTGATCACAGCGAGCCATCAGTATATCTGGCCTACCAGCTGTTACTTGTGTATCCTACGAGTCCGAATCTATGGATGATGATGATACGTATACATATTCTGATCTGGAAACAGTATAGATCTCAATCAGCATCTAAATGACGGGTGTAAAACCTCCTCTGAACTTCATAACACTGATCATGCAGACATGAGGAGCAGTCAGAGGAATAGGATCCTGCTCAGGATGTCTGTACAAGATGCAATCTGACAGTCAATTAAGAACATCATGATAATCAGTGAAAGATATCGGTATTAATATCTGAGCAAGACATGTAGGCTTGCAGATGCTGTTTTAATCAAATACTGTATGATTTAGTGTTGCTCGAGTAAGGAAAAGGAAACTTCAGAGACGTTGGCTTAAAGATTTTAAATGGCTCTAATATGATGGATGTCTCAAGGAGGTTGGTGCCTGCCAATGCTTTTTGCGTTTAAAAAACTCCAAAACTACACAAAAACGCGGCGGCCACGCAAGAGGCCTAGGCCTTTATTTTACATGTATAAATACGTGTACTAAGCCCCAGTGGCGTAGCGAGGGTGTTGGGCGCCCGGGGGCAAAATGCACTAATGGCCCCCCCCCTATTGCGTTTGGCCGAACATACGAGCGGGGGGGGGGGGGGGGGGGGGGGGGGGGTCCCCCTTGCGTTTGGCCAAATATACGAGCGGGGTGGGGGGGGGCCCCCTTGTGTTTGGCCAAATATACGAGCGAGGGGGGGGGGGGGGTCCCCCTTGCGTTTGACCGAATATACGAGCGGGAGGGGCTTAATTTCTTGTTCCAAAATTCAGCTCCAATTATACGAAAATAACAATTTCATCAACAGTATGTACGGGCTTGCTGTTTCTAATCAATAAACATAAGAGCATTAACATAAGCCTTTCCTCGGTTTATTATCCGGTACGCATTGCAATACTATTTATAGTAAACACCTAGGCATTTTGGCGCCCCCCTTAGGTCGGCGCCCGGGGGCAATTGCCCCCCCCCCTCTCGCTACGCCACTCCTAAGCCCCCCACAAAAAAAAAAAAAATGGCTCATGTTTAAACGAGCGTATCATCGTATCATAATTAACGCTAGCGCGTTACCTGTTTCAACATTTCTGGAAAGAAATGGTGCTCTAACAAGATTTTGAAGAACAACGCGCAGGATTACGACAATACGCTCGTTCACACCATAGATAGTTTAAACTATCCATGTTCAAACACGAGCCATTTTTTTGGTGGTGGCGGAGGGGGGTTAGTATTATTCTTTGCTGACACTTCATCAATCCAATTGCGATTGCGATTGGATTGAAGAATCACGCGATCCAACCAGCAATTAATATGGCAGTTAACCCTACGCGAGCGGGAATTGGCAGCTGTTAGCATTATCTGATTCACTGCAATGTTGTACATGTTAATTGATTGTGCTTGCGGATGTTCGATCGTAATTGGCACCACACGCAGCGATACTTAGGATTGTGAATAAAATTAATCCGAGCCAATAATGGGGGGCGGAACGATACGTTCGCCCCCCCCTTTATTGTTGCAGGGGGGGGCGATAGCCCCCTCTGCCCCCCCCCCCCGGTTCCGACGCCTATGCAGCGGCAGCCACAGTATTGATAGCAATGCAACGAATTTTAGATTTAATTTTGAGGATTTCCTTTAATGGGAACATTAGCCATTCACACAAAAGCATCATAGAGAAGAAGTGTAGTGATATAGCTACTGAGATCATGCAGTCACAACTGAGTATTAATTTTTAACTTTAAATTTGGGGGGGGGGGGGGGTTAGTCTTGTCCCCAGACCCACATATGCGGCAGCGACTCCTAAGCTCTGAAACACTACACACACATGTGTTACTGGCTAATTATAAAATTCGTTTTCATGATGTCCCGATGCATCTCAGTCCTTCACGCTGTATAACGTAACGATCGGTCACAATATTTTAATTATAGCCCTCTCCACGTTACAAGGGTGTGGCATTATAACTGCGCGCGCATGCTCCATCTGATCATGGCGTCGGGCAGCAGGAAGGATCGTCGCGAGGTAGGCTATGGATATCTCATCTATCATGGTGATGAACGATCGCGAGCGAGAACCACTTAGAGTGGAAAGAAAAGAGGAGTGTGCGCTCGTGTGTGTGTGTGTGTGTGTGAGTGTGAGCATGTGTGTGTGTGTGTGTGAGCATGTGTGTGTGTGTGCATGTGTTTTTATGTGTGCGTACATGCGTGCGTGCGTGTGTCCATGTCTGTAGGAGCATGCCATTCATTGGGCTATAGCCTATGCCATAATGTACCCGTAACCCCAAACGTATCCCCCCGAGACAATATTGCAGTATAAAAGCACCCCTGGACAAGCTTATATTATATCTCACAGCCCCCCCCCCCCCTCCCCAGGTGCCCCAGCCCTGGACAAACATTTATTTTGTTCCACTCCCCCGTGGATAAGCTTCTATTATGCCTGAAGTCTAAACCCCTGGGACAGGCCATTAAATGATCCCCCCCCCCCCTCCCCTACACATATTCCCTATACCACCCTGGACACCATTTATTTATTGTCCCATATGTAGGGGGCCATTGTACGGGTAACTGTAGTAGTCTGGAAACCTTTTTTGCTACAGATGTTTGCTTACCTGTCATGTGCTAGCTCATTGCGGATGACTCCCTAGTAGGCGTAGGCTGTTTGTACAATGGTGGAGGAAAGCCACATTGAAGTTAGGATACAGCACCCGACCAGAAGCTTATAACTTCCTATCTGGTGCCAATGTATTTATTAGCAGGGATTTACCACCAAGTTTGCAACAGGGGGTGGATTTCAGTAAAATAAAAGTCTTCTTTCATTCTGTCCAAAGCACAATGTCCAGGCTACATGTATGTTATATTGGTGATATATGTCCAGTTGTGGCAAGTGTGTCTATCTTGGTTAGTTGAAAATCGTTCCATCCATGCAGGCAAAGCTTACAGCGGCAGCAAGAATGGGAAGAAAGGATGACATCATTGAGCTCCTCAAGCAAGGTGTAGATGTGAATGGTGCTGATGATGAGGTGAGTCATGTGATAGGATGTACATGTACATGTATGAGTGAAGGTGTGAAGTGGGATGTGTGGATATTGAGATATGTGGGTAATGCTGGGGATGTGCAGGCCTGTGAGTTCTGTCGACCCCCCCCTCCCCCAACCTACACCCACCCCCCACTACGTACTTAATTCCGCCCTTATTTTTTTCCCAACCCCCCCATCTCCTGACCAGCCTATGGGCCTGATGAGTGGATAGTGTGATTCGTGGATAATGGGATGATGTGTGATATTAGATATATAACAAGCAAACCATTTTTAACATCAGCTTCTCCCCAAACCTCCAATGTGTACATTGCTCCCCCATACCCCATAGCTGGGTAGGAGGACGGACATAGCCACACCCATACACCCTTGATGCCACGCCCCTTTCAGTACTGTCCCAATCATATTTAATATTCATCCTGATAAATAATGATATTGGGCAGTTCATAAAACGTGTAGCTTCAATGAGGCTTTGAGTTAAATAGCTCCTTATATACACCCACATTCCATGTCACATGATAATTTTCATGATGTCATCCATCATGAATAATTAATGATCAGGGGAGCTCATAATGGTGGCCTCTGATAAAGAATGGACAGCTAAACTGCTGGGTGTGAGGGTTGTGGTCATCTACATCCAATAGTTGTCCATCAATAGAGCCCACCATCTACTATGTTGGCCCTACTCTGAGGTCCCTTCTCCCTCTTTTCTTATACTCCTCACAATATCCTCACATTTCTCTGTTGATGGTTATATACTTGGATTTGAATATTTAAAAATGTAATCATGCCGCTGATTTAGTGGAATGGGAACGAGGTACACGCCCACTGTCCATGGCGGAGGTGTGTGACCTGTGGTAGGTCAGTTCTGTTGTTAGAGCATGTGTGTTGTCTGTGTGCAGTGATGGCAGAGATGGGTTGGTTGTATCTGACCTTCCTGGTACGCTATGATATGTCATTTCCTCATACAGCTCGGTTGGACCTCTCTGATGTTGGCATCAATGGGGGGACATGTGGAGTGCATCAAGATGCTACTTGAGGGTGGTGCCCAGGCCAACCAGCAGAACAAGGTGAGTGGTTACAGACTAGTGCAATGTCTGTTTGGTGATGTGTATCCTTGTGATATGTGTGGGCTGTGGCAGTGATCTGTGAGTAGAATATTGTGTGCATTGGAACATGCTGGCCAGGTGGAGATGCATGGTGTGAATTTGTGTGGCTTCAGAGATGGAGGCAGAAGTATGTGGTGAAGTGTGTGATTGGTGTGTGAGGGCATGTGTGTTTGTGTGCAATGAACCATGGGAGGAGGAAGTGACATTGGATGATGTAATGTGTATGGGCTGGGGACTGTATGTCCAGTGTTCATGGGAACACTGCCTCCCATTATAAGTGTGTGGAACCAGTGGTGGATATAAGGTTTCAGAAATGGTCTGACATAATGTCCGACCATATTGGGAGTTGATCGGACATGGTCTGACATTGCTACATGTAAATACAGTGTTATGTCCTTTTAAATACATAAGCCTCATGTTGTACAGTGTCACTACTGCTGTTATCACAAATAATATTTCAAAACGTTTTCGCAAGCGCCTTTGTGAGAGGTGTCATCTATTGCGTGTAGAGACTGATGTTCCTTTTCATACATGGGTTGCCACTTTTTAAAGCACACAAATGATTCCTAACTTTACGACCGCTTCGTGGCCATTTTGAACAAACAATTAATAATTCCTATTTGTGTGCGTTATTTGGTTTGGAACATTTCGCGTAACAACATTGTACGAACATTGGCTTTATACGCGCAGTACTGTAGTGCTGTATATATATGTAGCTAACTTTGCTAATCTAAGTAGCAAATTTTAATATTGCTTTGTGTGGTTTATGTTTATATAAGTGGTTATGTTTGTACAAGCAATTCCACACTTTTGAATTAAATGTTCAAAAAAGCGATCAGCACTTTTGTCCGACAATGATAAGTTTGGGCTGACATTGTACGGTTACTATATCCACCCCTGGAAACTAATAAAACTTTGGGAGAATATAATTCTAGTCTTGTTCCCAGGCTGAACTATGAAGTAGTAAGAATTGGTTGTTTGGAACAGTTATTAACAGTGGCTGTGCTTATAAATGATATTGCCTCATACACTGTACACTGACACACTAGCCCAACGGTTGATGGTCTCCACTGATGTAATGTTATAAATGATATTCACACTAAAGTGGGTGTGACCTTGGATGGTAGGGCGTGGCTGGGGTATGCACCCCTTGTACGTACAAATCAACTAGCTGGCACACATGCATGTACATGTACACATATACATGTACCCGTACATGTGTATATGTTCTATCGCAATGACATCTGATTAATTAACCAGTCATCTGGATGCCCAGTTGATAATCTGGGCAGCTGGTTAATAAACCGGATGACTTCATATGTTGAGGTTTGCAAAAACTGCTGTGATCAGGCAAAGCTTTATGGTCCTCACGTCAGGCCCCAATGCTTTGTTTTGGCATGTGTGTGTGTTAGTGAATGTGTGTGTTAGTGAGTGTGTGTTTGTGTGTGTGTGTGTGTGTGTTAGTGTGTGTGTTAGTGTGTGTGTGTGGGTGTGTGTGTGTTTGTGTGTGTGTGTTTGTGTGTGTGTGTGTGTGTGTTAGTGTATGTGTGTGTTTGTGTGTGTATGTGTGTGTGTGTGCTCTTTCCTGTGTTGTTGTTAGGGTTAGGGTTGTTTGCTACATGTAAAATGCATTTAGCAATGGTCCATTGATCAAAGGGATAAATCATTTATACTCACCTGGGCAACTAGCCTCGATTGTCCATAGGCCCCATTTTTATATTAAACGGGGCTGGAAAATAGGAACTCCGTAAATGGTTTAGCAAATCTTTCTTTTAATGGCTTTCCTACATGAACCCTCTGCTTACGTCGAGGCGCTAGGTAGGCTGTATTATATGTGCTGTTAACTTTGTGTGTATGACACTTGCAGGTCAGTGTCTGTGTAGTATACAGCTTTTACACCTTTAACCCTTCGAACTTAGCTAGGTATGCTACATAGCACACGTGTATTGATCTTAAGTGTTCTTGCGTGTGCGGCAAGTATTCGTGTTGTTAACTCAAAGCATCAACCTGAAGCACAAGTAAATTACATATGGAAGCACACATGACTGCTGGAAAAGTTACATAATATTATGTAAAAGCTGGGCTGGACTGTTGACTTAGGCAAGCATAATCAATTGCCACTCTGACCACATTATGGAATTATGGGAAGCCTCAGTAACCTATGAATCACTGTAAAAGTCTACAGTTCTGAGGTGTTACTTTCTACAGTTCCCAGAGCTCTGGCACTGTAGTGCTAAAATCAAACTTGATGGGATGTGTTGATAGTGAGATGTGTGGGTATTGGGATGTGTGGATAGTGACTGAGAAGTGAGATGTGTGGATATTGAGATATGTGGACAGTTAGTGGGATGTGCAGGCCCCCATACCCCCTAGCTGGGTGGGAGGGATGCCCCTCCTATGCCCACCCCCACCACGTACCCTCTTTTCTTCTACTCCTCACATTATCCTCACATTTCTCTGTTGATGGTTATATACTTGGATTTGAATATTTAAAAATGTAATCATGCCGCTGATTTAGTGGAATGGGAACGAGGTACACGCCCACTGTCCATGGCGGAGGTGTGTGACCTGTGGTAGGTCAGTTCTGTTGTTAGAGCATATGTGTTGTCTGTGTGCAGTGATGGCAGAGATGGGTTGGTTGTATCTGACCTTCCTGGTACACTATGATACAGTATGCGTCAGAATAAAGTTGGCGCTACGCATTACGGTTCAGATTATTACGTTGCGCCGTAATTGCGTTACGATCGGAATTAGTTCCGTTATGACCGTAAAAAAATTACGCTCCGATGGCAACGTAATTAGAAGGCTGTTACGTTCCGTTACGGTCGCTAAAAGGCTTACATCTAAACACATGTCCAAAACACATGTCCAGGAACTGCAAATGGGCGGGCAGCTGTAAGTGTTGATTCGAGGAGTAGGTCGTCAGAGTAAACAGGCACGCCCCTCCGACCTCCTATTAGCTAGAGTAATGGCCTAATGGGTGCCCGAGGCGACACACCTGTATATGATACTTCCGCGATAGAACGGTTCTGGAACCGTTCTATCGCGGTAGTGTGAACGCAGTGTAAGATGCTAACTTGGCTATCCCCTCGTTTACAGCGGTACGTTAGCGCGAGCGGTAGGTTAATAGCGGTTATTAAAACCACTGATGCGGTTTTCGGAGAGTAAACAGGCACCTCCCCCCCTGATACCTCATATGTTATTTCAGAAGTCATGCTTACAGATAAAAATGGCCCTAACCCCATGACATGGGCCCTCATAGCTGGAGTGTTCATTAACCCCACAACATCTCACTCATTGACCACACCCATAGGCCCTCATAGCCGGAGAGTTCATTAACCCCATGACTTCTCATCCATTGACCACACCCATAGGCCCTCATAGCCGGAGAGTTCATTAACCCCATGACTTCTCACCCATTTGACCACACCCATAGGCCCTCTTAGCCGGAGAGTTCATTAACCCCATGACTTCTCATCCATTGACCACACCCATAGGCCCTCATAGCCGGAGAGTTCATTAACCCCATGACTTCCCACCCATTGACCACACCCATAGGCCCTCATAGCCGGAGAGTTCATTAACCCCATGACTTCTCACCCATTGACCACACCCATGGGCCCTCTTAGCCGGAGAGTTCATTAACCCCATAACTTCTCATCCATTGACCACACCCATGGGCCCTCTTAGCCGGAGAGTTCATCCCATGGGCACAAACAGGGCTCTTATAAGAGCTGGAAGAGTTCATTCAACACATTCACCGCATGATTTGGAACTTTGAAAGATACATGTAGCACGTTTTTCTCCTTCGACTATGCTGATGATTGTCCCAAAATGAATTTTAAAGTAGAATTACATGTACATACATAGTAACTTTCTGTTAAAACTCGCAAAGGCTTGTTTAGCTATAAGATTGGGGCATAAGATAAGCTCTTACATTTTTATATACGAGCGAACTCGATCTAAAGCAGGGACCTTCCTTGAAAATGAATACAATGAATACTTTTCAATGTACATTTCCCTCGCATACTACTTCGAGTGATAAAGAGGAACGGTACCAACATCTGTAGATTTAATGCTCCTTTGCAACGGACTGTGGCTAATGATATCATACGCATGTGCCCTGTGGTACGCTTGTGGTTTACCTGAAGTAATAACATTGCTGCCTGTACAAAACCTCGCCACTGTTGCCAACAGAAGACGCGATTGCAGAACAGACAAAAGGACAAGATAAAAGAGCTCTAAAAGCTTAAACCAAAAATAAAAAAAATAGCCTTTTTCATTAAAAAAAAAACTGATCGTATACACAAGGGGCGTTTCTGTATAAGTTAGATACCTTAGCGCGGGATTACGAGCAGCTTTAGTTCATTCAACTACAGGGGCGCAACGATATGATTGGACGTTTAGCGCGAGAGCTTTCACCGCCTGTCGGAACATGTCTCGATATGTTCATCATGTACCCGACATATGTCCAAACAATGCGTGGGAGTAGCATCGTAATCGGATTACGGCCATAACGGAATATTTTCCGATCGTAACGGAACGTAATATTTTACGAGGTAATTGCGTTCCGATCGTAATTTTTTGCGATCGGAGCGTAGTACTTTTACACCGTAATGCGTAGCGCCAACTTTAATCTGACGCATACTGTATGTCATTTCCTCATACAGGACGGTTGGACCTCTCTGATGAGGGCATCACTGGGGGGACATGTGGAGTGCATCAAGATGCTACTTGAGGGTGGTGCCCAGGCCAACCAGCAGAACAATGTGAGTGGTTACAGACTAGTGCAATGTCTTGTTTCCTTGTGATATGTGTGGGCTGTGGCAGTGACCTGTGAGTAGAATATTGTGTGCATTGGAACATGCTAGATGCATGGTGTGAATTTGTATGGCTTCAGAGATGGAGGCAGAAGTATGTGGTGAAGTGTGTGATTGGTGTGTGAGGGCATGTGTGCTTGTGTGCAATGAACCATGGGAGGAGGAAGTGTGGATGATGTAATGAAAATGGCAGGTGATGTGTAGGCCTGGGGATGAGGGTGTTGAGGTCAGGTGCATGACATAAGTGATGTGCTAAAATGTAGTATGATGGTACCACATGTTGGGAATGAGTGGTCATGATTGATGTACCAGTATGCTACAAGGCTGACTTGTCATAGACCAATATACCCATTCATGGGCATGGGAAACATGATAAAGTGACCATAAGCATAGATTAGATTTTAGAGTACATGTAAAGTTCCTCTATACCCCTTACACATGTGCATGAAAACACCTATAACTTTGGTATAAACCCACATCATTTGTGAAGTGGGGTGTGTGTGTTAGTGTGATATGTGGATAGTGGGTATTGGGATGATCAATGAGAGGAGATGTGTGGATAGTGGGAAGTGAGAATAGTGAGATGTGTGGATATTGAGATATGTGGATAGTGGGATGTGAAGGCCTGGGGGGGGGGGGGGTAGGTGTGTTCGGTCGACCCCCCAGCTGTGGCCCCTGATGCCATGGTCCACACTGCTGGAGAGCCACTCACACCTGCAGCGATCATTCCTGATGAACCAGTGGCTCGTCCTAGAGGTATTGACATAGCCACTTTTTAGCATCGTGGGACTGGCTACGTCAGTACCTCTAGGACGAGCCGCTGGTTTGTCATGAGGGGGAGGGGCCATTGCCAGCGTCAAAATGGCAGCTGGCAAATGAGGGCCCTCCTCTCTTGTTACAGCAGGAATGATCGCTGCAGGTGTGAGTGGCTCTCCAGCAGTGTGGACCATGGCATCAGGGGCCACAGCTGGTTGTTGCTTTTTACTTGCAACAAGAATGAAGCAATTTCCTATTTGAGCATCATAGATGAGCTTAACTGCAGAACTTACCTGATCAGCATGTCCATTCTCTAGCTCTAAATTATGTGTGCTTTGAATTTAAAAAATGCATTTTTACATGCTACTACCTATTTGTGGCAAATATTCTTAGCTATGGTTTGTGGTATATGTACAAACACTTACTTCATATCAGTGCTAAAATCAAACTTGATGGTATGTGTTGATAGTGTGATATGTGGTTAGTGAGATGTATGGGTATTGGGATGTGTGAATAGTGACTGAGAATGGACCCTTTGCATGAAAGATTGGAAGTATGATAAAGTCACATCTGGAGTAAAAACCACAGCGGTTGCCTAGAGACAGTGTGTCATGTCCATGGACCTTTGCGTAATAAAATGGCAACGCTTGGAGTCTGCTCAGACATTGATCCTACGGCCGATCCAGTTCCTGATCAAACTATGCTGCCAACAGTAAGTTTGACCGAGTCTGACATACGCAGAGCCTTTTTAAAGCCATCCATTTCAAAAGGCTCCGGGTATGTCAGACACGGTCAAGCTTACTGTTGGCAGCATAGTTTGACGAGGAACGGGATTGGCCGAAGGATCACTGTCCGAGCTTGAAGGAATGACTACGAGTGTTTCCATTTTATTACGCAAAGGTCCGCAAACGTGACACAATGTCTCTGGGCAACCGCTGTGGCTTTTACTCCAGACGTGACGTTTATCATACTTCAGATCTTTCATGCAAAGGGTCCATTGAGATGTGTGGATATTGAGATAAGTGGATAGTGAGTGGGATGTGCAGGCCCCCATACCCCCTAGCTGGGTGGGAGGGATGCCCCTCCTATGCCCACCCCCACCATGTAGTTACATGTATGTCCACCCTTATTGCTTTCCCCCCCCCCCCCCCCCGCCCTCCATCTCCTGACCAGCCTTTCAGTGCTGTCCCAAACATATTCATCCTGATAAATAATGACATTGGGCAGTTCATAAAACGTGTAGCTTTGAGTTAAATAGCTCCTTATATACGCCCACATTCCATGTCACATGATAATTTTCATGATGTCATCCATCATGAATAATTAATGATCAGGGGAGCTCATAATGGTGGCTTCTGATAAAGATATTGTTTGATATAATGGACAGTTAAACTTCTGGGTGTGAGGGTTGTGGTCATCTACATCCAATAGTTGTCCATCAATAGAGCCCACCATCTACTATGTTGGCCCTACTCTGAGGTCCCTTCTCCCTCTTTTCTTCTACTCCTAACAATATCCTCACATTTCTCTGTTGATTGTTATATACTTGGATTTGAATATTTAAAAATGTAATCATGCCGCTGATTTAGTGGAATGGGAACGAGGTACACGCCCACTGTCCATGGTGGAGGTGTGTGACCTGTGGTAGATCAGTTCTGTTGTTAGAGCATGTGTGTTGTCTGTGTGCAGTGATGGCAGAGATGGGTTGGTTGTATCTGACCTTCCTGGTACACTATGATATGTCATTACCTCATACAGTACGGTGGGACCTCTCTGATGTGGGCATCAGGGGAGGGACATGTGGAGTGCGTCAAGATGCTACTTGAGGGTGGTGCCCAGGCCAACCAGCAGAGCAATGTGAGTGGTTACAGACTAGTGCAATGTCTTGTTGGTGATGTGTATCCTTGTGATATGTGTGGGCTGTGGCAGTGATCTGTGAGTAGATAATTGTGTGCATTGGGACATGCTGGCCAGGTGGAGATGCATGGTGTGAATTTGTATGGCTTCAGAGTTGGATGCAGAAGTATGTGGTGAAGTGTGTGATTGGTGTGTGAGGGCATGTGTGTTTGTGTGCAATGAACCATGGGAGGAGGAAGTGACATTGGATGATGTAATGTAGATGCCAGGTGATGTGTTGTACATTGTAGATGTTGGTGTGTAGGGGCTGGGGACTGTATGTCCAGTGTTCATGGGAACACTGCCTCCCATTATAAATGTGTGGAACCAGTGGTGGATATAAGGACTCCCAATATGGTCTGACATAATGTCAGACCATATTGGGAGTTGATCGGACATGGTCTGACATTGCTACATGTAAATACAGTGTTATGTCCTTTTAAATACATAAGCCTCATGTTGTACAGTGTCACTACTGCTGTTATATATTTCAAAAAGTGTTCGCAAGCGCTTTTGTGAGAGGTGTCATCTATTGCGTGTAGAGACTGATGTTCCTTTTCATACGTGGGTTGCCACTTTTTAAAGCACACAAATGATTCCTAACTTTACGACCGCTTCGTGGCCATTTTGAACAAACAATTAATAATTCCTATTTGCGTGCGTTATTTGGGTTTGGAACATTTCACGTAACAACATTGTACGAACATTGGCTTTATACGCGCAGTACTGTAGTGCTGTATATTTATGTAGCTAACTTTGCTAATCTAAGTAGCAAATTTTAATATTGCTTTGTGTGGTTTATGTTTATATAAGTGGTTATGTTTGTACAAGCAATTCCACACTTATGAATTAAAGCGATCAGCACTTTTGTCCGACAATGATAAGTTTGGGCTGACATTGTACGGTTACTATATCCACCCCTGGAAACTAATAAAACTTTGGGAGAATATAATTCTAGTCTTGTTCCCAGGCTGAACTATGAAGTAGTAAGAATTGGTTATTTGGAACAGTTATTAACAGTGGCTGTGCTTATAAATGATATTGCCTCATACACTGTACACTGACACACTAGCCCAACGGTTGATGGTCTCCACTGATGTAATGTTATAAATGATATTCACACTAAAGTGGATGTGGCCTTGGATGGTAGGGTGTGGCTGGGGTATGCACCCCTTGTACGTACAAATCAACTAGCTGGCACACATGCATGTACATGTACACATATACATGTACCCGTACATGTGTATATGTTCTATCGCAATGACATCTGATTAATTAACCAGTCATCTGGATGCCCAGTTGATAATCTGGGCAGCTGGTTAATAAACTGGATGACTTCATATGTTGAGGTTTGCAAAAACTGCTGTAATCAGGCAAAGCTTTATGGTCCTCACGTCAGGCCCCAATGCTTTGTTTTGGCATGTGTGTGTGTTAGTGAATGTGTGTGTTAGTGAGTGTGTGTTTGTGTGTGTGTGTGTGTGTGTGTGTGTTAGTGTGTGTGTAGGTGTGTGTGTGTTTGTGTGTGTGTGTGTGTTTGTGTGTGTGTGTTAGTGTGTGTGTGTGTTTGTGTGTGTGTGTGTGTGTGTGTGTGTGAGTGTGTGTGTGTGTGTGTGCTCTTTCCTGTGTTGTTGTTAGGGTTAGGGTTGTTTGCTACATGTAAAATGCATTTAGCAATGGTCCATTGATCAAAGGGATAAATCATTTATACTCACCTGGGCAACTAGCCTCGATTGACCCTAGGCCCCATTTTTATATTAAACGGGGCTGGAAAATAGGAACTTGATAGTGAGATGTGTGGGTATTGGGATGTGTGGGTATTGGGATGTGTGGATAGTGACTGAGAAGTGAGATGTGTGGATATTGAGATATGTGGACAGTTAGTGGGATGTGCAGGCCCCCATACCCCCTAGCTGGGTGGGAGGGATGCCCCTCCTATGCCCACCCCCACCACGTAGTTACATGTATGTCCACCCTTATTGCTTTCCCAACCCCCCCCCCCCCCCCCCCCCCCCCCTCCATCTCCAGACCAGCCTTTCAGTACTGTCCAAACATATCATCCTGATAAATAATAATATTGGGCAGTTTATAAAACAATGAGGCTTTGAGTTAAATAGCTCCTTATATACACCCACATTCCATGTCACATGATAATTTTCATGATGTCATCCATCATGAATAATTAATGATCAGGGGAGCTCATAATAGTGGCCTCTGATAAAGATATTGTTTGATATAATGGACAGTTAAACTGCTGGGTGTGAGGGTTGTGGTCATCTAAATCCAATAGTTGTCCATCAATAGAGCCCACCATCTACTATGTTGGCCCTACTCTGAGGTCCCTTCTCCCTCTTTTCTTCTACTCCTCACAATATCCTAACATTTCTCTGTTGATGGTTGTATACTTGGATTTGAATATTTAATAATCTAATCATGCCGCTGATTTAGAGGAATGGGAACGAGGTACACGCCCACTGTCCATGGTGGAGGTGTGTGACCTGTGGTAGGTCAGTTCTGTTGTTAGAGCATGTGTGTTGTCTGTGTGCAGTGATGGTAGAGATGGGTTGGTTGTATCTGACCTTCCTGGTACACTATGATATGTCATTTCCTCATACAGAACGGTTGGACCTCTCTGATGTTGGCATCACAGGAGGGACATGTGGAGTGCATCAAGATGTTACTTGAGGGTGGTGCCCAGGCCAACCAGCAGAACAATGTGAGTGGTTACAGACTAGTGCAATGTCTTGTTGGTGATATGTATCCTTGTGATATGTGTGGGCTGTGGCAGTGATCTGTGAGTAGAATATTGTGTGCATTGGACATGCTGGCCAGGTGGAGATGCATGGTGTGAATTTGTATGGCTTCAGAGATGGAGGCAGAAGTATGTGGTGAAGTGTGTGATTGGTGTGTGAGGGCATGTGTGCTTGTGTGCAATGAACCATGGGAGGAGGAAGTGACATTGGATGATGTAATGAAGATGCCAGGTGATGTGTAGGCCTGGGGATGAGGGTGTTGAGGTCAGGTGCACGACATAAGTGATGTGCTAAAATGTAGTATGATGGTACCACATGTTGGGAATGATTGATGTACCATGTACCAGCTAGTATGCCACTAGGCTTTTGTGTATAGATATGTACATACATGTTCTTAACATGCTTTGGTTGGCTTCATATGTTAAAATCTGAACACTACCACTGCTGTAATCAGGTTGAGCTGTGTGTGTGTGTGTGTGTGTGTGTTTGTATGTATGTGTGTGTGTTTGTGTGTGTGTGTGTGTGTATGTGTGTGTGTGTGTGTGTGTGTGTGTGTGTAATTTTTCCTGTTTCTCCATGTATGTACCAGACCATTGTTTCCTACATGTAAATGTAAAATGCATTTAGCCATTGTCCCATTGATCAAAGGGATAAATCATTATTGTTTATACTCACCCAGGCAACTAGCCTCCATTGTCCCCAGGCCCCATTCTTATATTAAACGTGGGTGGAAAATAGGGCCTGGTGTCCATTGGCAAGGTCCTAGCATGCATGCCCTTGTAATATGTGTAATTGGAGAAATGAAAACCTACATGTACACCTACTGTACAATGGCCTGGGACAAGGGAAAGCTGCGAACGAAATAGTAGACAAAAAGGTTTTTAAAATAGTATACCAAGTTTCTTGGTAATGTCTAGTGCATGTGTGCTAGGACCTTGCCAATGGACACCTGGCTATATTTTCCACCCCTGTAGAATAGGGCCTGGGGACAAGGCTACCAGGCAACCTGTTGATCAACCAGGTGGCCCATAGATAATCTGCTCATATGATTGTCTAATGTACCGGACGTCATCCTGCGGGTACATTTGTCTTCCATGGTGTACAGAAAATCAATTTATTTCTGTTCTGCCATTTTTGATGGTGCATAGGTCCCTTGGAGCTTGGCCTGAAATTGCCAAGCTATAATTCTTGTTCTTTGGTGCCAAGTTGGTGCGTCAAAAGCAAAGCTATTCCATTGAGATATAACGTTGGTAAACTCGACCTGAAAAACACGTCTATGATGTAAAACATGCAAACATTCTTAGCATTAGACCCTTCAAAGGGGAGGAATCATATAGTGGGTGGAGGGTGTATAACCTTAGACCCTTCAAAGGGGAGGAGGTATATAGCGGGTGGAGGGTGTATAACCTTAGACCCTTCAAAGGGTAGGAGGTATATAGTGGGTGGAGGGTGTATAACCTTAGACCCTTCAAAGGGTAGGAGGCATATAGTGGGTGGAGGGTGGGCCCTTCAAAGGGAGGAGGCATATAGTGGGTGGAGCCTTAGGCCCTTGAAGGGAAGGAGGCATATGGTGGGTGGAGGGTGTATAACTTTAGACCCTTCAAAGGGGAGGAGGCATATAGTGGGTGGAGGGTTGTCCCTTCAAAGGAGAGGAGGCATATAGTGGGTGGAGGTTGTATAACCTTAGACCCTTCAAAGGGGAGGAGGTGTATAGTGGGTGGAGGGTGGACCCTTCAAAGGGGAGGAGGCATATAGTGGGTGGAGGGTGGACCCATCAAAGGGGAGGAGGCATATAGTGGTTGGAGGGTGGTCCCTTCAAAGGGGTAGAGGCATATAGCGGGTGGAGGGTGTATAACCTTAGACCCTTCAAAGGGGAGGAGGTGTATAGTGGGTGGAGGGTGGACCCTTCAAAGGGGAGGAGGCATATAGTGGGTGGAGGGTGGACCCATCAAAGGGGAGGAGGCATATAGTGGTTGGAGGGTGGACCCTTCAAAGGGGAGGAGGCATATAGTGGGTGGAGGGTGTATAACCTTAGACCCTTCAAAGGGGAGGAGGCATATGGTGGGTGGAGGGTGTATAACCTTAGCCCTTCAAAGGGGAGGAGGCATATAGTGGGTGGAGGGTGGTCCCTTCAAAGGGGAGGAGGCATATAGCGGGTGGAGGGTGTATAACCTTAGACCCTTCAAAGAGGAGGAGGCAAATGGCGGGTGGAGAGTGTATACTCCCGGACCCTTCAAAGGGGAGGAAGCACATTGAGGGCGGAGGGTGTATACTCTAGACCTTTCAAAGGGGAGGAGGCATATACGTTAGACCCTTCAAAGGGGAGGAGGTGTATACATTTGTACATATACTACATATATACATGTAGTGGGTGGCTTAGACCCTTTCAAAGGGGAGGAGGCTTACCCAGGATTGTATCCCAAAGTTGTACACATACAGTGCTCCACAAAATAAGATCATGTTATGAGGAGGCATATTGAGTGTTAAAGTTTTGTGATTATTTGTGTGTAACTTTTGAACCATGCAGTCATAAGAGATACAAACTTTATTTTCAGAATCTCCAATCATTTCTACATAAGGATTATGGTTTATTAAATGTAAACAATGAATGGTAATCAGGTAAACAACTTTTGCCCTGGAGGAATGTAGTTACAAACCCAGTACTGTATAGTAATCAGCTCTTAACTATTTCTGGTTATTAAGATTGGTTCTGTATGTGTGTCATGATTTTTTTAGTTTGTAAGCAATCTGTTTAGTTGATCTAAGATTATAACACATAATGCCTTAAGGACAAACCCTAAACAGAGCCACAGTTTTACTATGGTATGCAGAGAAAACGTAAAATTGGGTCCAATTTTCATACATTTAATTACTTATTTAATGCTGATACCAATGCACGAATAAAATTATATGGATGCTCCAGAGGCTTTTCTATTGTATACCAGAAGATCTCAACTTATATTAAATCGTTTGAATCATTGCTAAGCGTGAAGCAACCTCATTGTGTACACTCATTCAGGATGAAAGATATAACAATACTTCACTGCACATTCTTATTTTTATATCTTCGTTTGGTCGATTGATTCACAACAGTTCTTCCATGTTAGCTCAAACTGAACTGGTGCTTGCCAGAACTGTGGCATCAGGGGCCACAGCTGGTTGTTGCTTTTTACTTGCAACAAGAATGAAATATATTTGAGCATCGTAGACGAGATTAACTGCAGAGCTTACCTGATCAGCATGCCCATTCTCTAGCTCTAAATTATGTGAGCTTTGAATAAAAAATATCATTTTACAAGCTACTACCTATTTGTGGCCAGTGTTCTTAGCTGTGGTTTGTGGTATATCAACAAACACTTCATATTTGTGCTAATGGAATGTGTGGATATTGACTGAGAAGTGAGATGTGTGGATATTGAGATATGTGGGTAGTGCTTGGGATGTGCAGGCCTGTACATAGGTGGGAGGGGGTGGGTTTGGTCGACCACACCCCACACCCCCTCATACAGTGCTCCCCCATACTCCCTATCTGGGCGGGAGGGGGGGTGCCCCTCCTACACCCACCCCCACTACGTACTTAATTCCACCCTTATTGCTTTCCCAACCCCCCCCCTCCCCCCCCCCCCCGGATCTCCTGATCAGCCTATGGGCCTGATGAGAGGATAGTGTGATGTGTTGATAATGGGATATTAGGTATTATTGATAAATATTACAAAGCAAACCATTTTTAACATCAGCTTCTCCCCAAAACTCTAATTTGTGCATTGCTCCCCCATACCCCATAGCTGGGTAGGAGGAGGGACATAGCCACACCCATACACCCTTTATGCCACGCCCCTTTCAGTACTGTCCCAAACATATTTAATATTCATCCTGATAAATAATGATATTGGGCAGTTCATAAAAATATAATGGACAGTTAAACTGCTGGGTGTGAGGGTTGTGGTCATTTACATCCAATAGTTGTCCATCAATAGAGCCCACCATCTACTATGTTGGCCCTACTCTGAGGTCCCTTCTCCCTCTTTTCTTCTACTCCTCACAATATCATAACATTTCTCTGTTGATGGTTGTATTCTTGGATTTGAATATTTAAAAATGTAATCATGCCGCTGATTTAGTGGAATGGGAACGAGGTACACGCCCACTGTCCATGGCGGAGGTGTGTGACTGTGGTAGGTCAGTTCTGTTGTTAGAGCATGTGTGTTGTCTGTGTGCAGTGATGGCAGAGATGGGTTAGTTGTATCTGACCTTCCTGGTACACTAGGATACATGTATGTCATTTCCTCATACAGTACGGTGAGACCTCTCTGATGGAGGCATCAAGGTGGGGACGTGTGGAGTGCATCAAGATGCTACTTGAGGGTGGTGCCCAGGCCAACCAGCAGAGCAATGTGAGTGGTTACAGACTAGTGCAATGTCTTGTTGGTGATGTGTATCGTTGTGATATGTGTGGGCTGTGGCAGTGATCTGTGAGTAGAATATTGTGTGCATTTGGACATGCTGGCCAGGTGGAGATGCATGGTGTGAATTTGTATGGCTTCAGAGATGGATGCAGAAGTATGTGGTGCAGTGTGTGATTGGTGTGTGAGGGCATGTGTGTTTGTGTGCATTGAACCATGGGAGGAGGAAGTGACATTGGATGATGTAATGTAGATGCCAGGTGATGTGTTGTACATTGTAGATGTTAGTGTGTAGGGGCTGGGGACTGTATGTCCAGTGTTCATGGGAACACTGCCTCCCATTATAAATGTGTGGAACCAGTGGTGGATATAAGGACTCCCAATATGGTCTGACATAATGTCAGACCATATTGGGAGTTGATCAGACATGGTCTGACATTGCTACATGTACATGTAAATACAGTGTTATGTCCTTTTAAATACATAAGCCTCATGTTGTACAGTGTCACTACTGCTGTTATCACAAATTATATTTCAAAAAGTGTTCGCAAGCGCTTTTGTGAGAGGTGTCATCTATTGCGTGTAGAGACTGATGTTCCTTTTCATACGTGGGTTGCCACTTTTTAAAGCACACAAATGATTCCTAACTTTACGACCGCCTCGTGGCCATTTTGAACAAACAATTAATAATTCCTATTTGCGTGCGTTATTTGGTTTGGAACATTTCACGTAACAGCATTGTACGAACATTGGCTTTATACGCGCAGTACTGTAGTGCTGTATATTTATGTAGCTAACTTTGCTAATCTAAGTAGCAAATTTTAATATTTCTTTGTGTGGTTTATGTTTATATAAGTGGTTATGTTTGTACAAACAATTCCACACTTTTGAATTATAGCGATCAGCACTTTTGTCCGACAATGATAAGTTTGGGCTGACATTGTACGGTTACTATATCCACCCCTGGAAACTAATAAAACTTTGGGAGAATATAATTCTAGTCTTGTTCCCAGGCTGAACTATGAAGTAGTAAGAAATGGTTATTTGGAACAGTTATTAACAGTGGCTGTGCTTATAAATGATATTGCCTCATACACTGTACACTGACACACTAGCCCAACGGTTGATGGTCTCCACTGATGTAATGTTATAAATGATATTCACACTAAAGTGGGTGTGGCCTTGGATGGTAGGGCGTGGCTGGGGTATGCACCCCTTGTACGTACAAATCAACTAGCTGGCACACATGCATGTACATGTACACATATACATGTACCCGTACATGTGTATATGTTCTATCGCAATGACATCTGATTAATTAACCAGTCATCTGGATGCCCAGTTGATAATCTGGGCAGCTGGTTAATAAACCGGATGACTTCATATGTTGAGGTTTGCAAAAACTGCTGTGATCAGGCAAAGCTTTATGGTCCTCACGTCAGGCCCCAATGCTTTGTTTTGGCATGTGTGTGTGTTAGTGAATGTGTGTGTTAGTGAGTGTGTGTTTGTGTGTGTGTGTGTGTGTTAGTGTGTGTGTTAGTGTGTGTGTGTGGGTGTGTGTGTGTGTTTGTGTGTGTGTGTGTGTTTGTGTGTGTGTGTGTGTGTGTGTTAGTGTATGTGTGTGTTTGTGTGTGTATGTGTGTGTGTGTGCTCTTTCCTGTGTTGTTGTTAGGGTTAGGGTTGTTTGCTACATGTAAAATGCATTTAGCAATGGTCCATTGATCAAAGGGATAAATCATTTATACTCACCTGGGCAACTAGCCTCGATTGTCCATAGGCTCCATTTTTATATTAAACGGGGCTGGAAAATAGGAACTCCGTAAATGGTTTAGCAAATCTTTCTTTTAATGGCTTTCCTACATGAACCCTCTGCTTACGTCGAGGCGCTAGGTAGGCTGTATTATATGTGCTGTTAACTTTGTGTATGACACTTGCAGGTCAGTGTCTGTGTAGTATACAGCTTTTACACCTTTAACCCTTCGAACTTAGCTAGGTATGCTACATAGCACACGTGTATTGATCTTAACTGTGTTCTTGCGCGTGTGCGGCAAGTATTCGTGTTGTTAACTCTAAGCATCAACCTGAATACACACAAGCACAAGTAAATTACATATGGAAGCACGTGTGACTGCTGGAAAAGTTAATTTGTATGGCTTCAGAGATGTAGGCAGAAGTATGTGGTGAAGTGTGTGATTGGTGTGTGAGAGCATGTGTGTTTGTGTGCAATGAACCATGGGAGGAGGAAGTGACATTGGATGATGTAATGAAGATGCCAGGTGATGTGTAGGCCTGCGGATGAGGGTGTTGAGGCCAGGTGCATGACATAAGTGATGTGCTAAAATGTAGTATGATTGTACCACATGTTGGGAATGAGTGGTCATGATTGATGTACCAGTATGCTACAAGGCTGACCTGTCATAGACCAATAGCATGGGAAACATGATAAAGTGACCATAAGCATAGATTAGATTGTAGAGTACATGTACATGTATGTAAACTTTCTCTGTACCACAACCATAACACATGTGTACATGTTCTATCTCAGTGGCATCTGATTAATTAACCAGTCATCCGGATGCCCAGTTGATAATCTGGGCAGCTGGTTAATGAACCAGATGACTTCATAAAACGCTCCAGGCCACTGCTGTAATCAGGCAGAGCTTTGTGGTCCATGTTGTGCAACATCTAATGGCAGAAATTAAGGGCCCCAATGCTTTGTTGGTGTGTGTGTGTGACTGTGTGTGTGTGTATGTGCGTGTGTGTGTGTGTCCGTGTGTGTGTGTGTGTGTCCGTGTGTGTGTGTGTGTGTGTGTTTGTGCGTGTGTGTGTGTGTGTCCGTGTGTGTGTGTGTGCTATTTCCTGTGTTGTCTGTACCAGATAATTTTTTTGCTAAATGTAAAATGCATTTAGCCATTTTCCTATTGATCAAAGCGATAAATCATTATTGTTTATACTCACCCGGGCAACTAGCCTCGATTGCCCCCAGGCCCCATTCTTATATTAAACTGGGTTGGAAAATAGGGCCTGGTGTCCATTGGCAAGGTCCTTGCACACATGCACTAATATCAGACTCTTGTAGTGTATATTATTGGAGAAATGAAAGCCTACAATGGCCTGGGACAAGGGAAAGCTATTGCTGCGAACGAGATAGTATACAAAAAGGTTTTTAAAAACAGTATACCAAGTTTCTTGGTAATGGCTAGTGCATGTGTGCTAGGACCTTGCCAATGGACACCAGGCTATATTTTCCACCCCTGTGTAATATAAGAATTGCAAACATTCTTAACATGTTTTATACCATTAGACCCTTCAAAGGGGAGGAGTCATATAGTGGGTGGAGGGTGTATAACCTTAGACCCTTCAAAGGGGAGGAGGTATATAGCGGGTGGAGGGTGTATAACCTTAGACCCTTCAAAGGGTAGGAGGTATATAGTGGGTGGAGGGTGTATAACCTTAGACCCTTCAAAGGGTAGGAGGCATATAGTGGGTGGAGGGTGGACCCTTCAAAGGGGAGGAGGCATATAGTGGGTGGAGGGTGGACCCTTCAAAGGGGAGGAGGCATATAGTGGGTGGAGGGTGGACCCTTCAAAGGGGAGGAGGCATATAGTGGGTGGAGGGTGGACCCTTCAAAGGGGAGGAGGCATATAGTGGTTGGAGGGTGGACCCTTCAAAGGGGAGGAGGCATATAGTGGGTGGAGGGTGTATACCCTTAGACCCTTCAAAGGGGAGGAGGCATATGGTGGGTGGAGGGTGTATAACCTTAGACCCTTCAAAGGGGAGGAGGCATATGGTGGGTGGAGGGTGTATAACCTTAGCCCTTCAAAGGGGAGGAGGCATATAGTGGGTGGAGGGTGGTCCCTTCAAAGGGGAGGAGGCATATAGCGGGTGGAGGGTGTATAACCTTAGACCCTTCAAAGAGGAGGAGGCAAATGGCGGGTGGAGGGTGTATACTTTTGGACCTTTCGAAGGGGAGGAGGCATATACGTTAGACCCTTCAAAGGGGAGGAGGGGTATACATATGTACATATACTACATATATACATGTAGTGGGTGGCTTAGACCCTTTCAAAGGGGAGGAGGCTTACCCAGGATTGTATCCCAAAGTTGTACACATACAGTGCTCCACAAAATAAGATCATGTTATGAGGAGGCATATTGAGTGTTTAAGTTTTTGTGATTATTTGTGTTTAACTTTTGAACCATACAGTCATAAGAGATACAAACTTTATTTTCAGAATCTCCAATCATTTCTACATAAGGATTATGGTTTATTAAATGAATGGTAATCAGGTAAACAACTTTTGCCCTGGAGGAATGTAGTAACAAACCCAAATTTATAGTACTGTATAGTAATCAGCTCTTAACTATTTCTGGTTATTAAGATTGGTTCTGTATGTGTGTCATGATTTTTTTAGTTTGTAAGCAATCTGTTGAATTGATCTAAGTTTAGAACACATAATGCCTTAAGGACAAACCCTAAACAGAGCCACAGTTTTACTATGGTGTACGGAGAAATCGTAAAAACGGGTCCAATTTTCATACATTTAATTACTTATTTAATGCTGATACCAATGCACGAATAAAATTATATGGATGCTCCAGGGGCTTTTCTATTGTATACCAGAAGATCTCAACTTATATTAAATCGTTTGAATCATTGCTAAGCGTGAAGCAACCTCATTGTGTACACTCATTCAGGATGAAAGATATATCAATACTTCACTGCACATTGTTATTTTTATCTCTTCGTTTGGTCGATTGATTCACAACAGTTCTTCCATGTTAGCTCAAACTGAACTGGTGCTTGCCAGAACTGTGGCATCAGGGGCCACAGCTGGTTGTTGCTTTTTACTTGCAACAAAAATGAAATATATTTGAGCATTGTAGACGAGATTAACTGCAGAGCTTACCTGATCAGCATGCCCATTCTCTAGCTCTAAATTATGTGAGCTTTGAATAAATAATCCCTTTTACAAGCTACTACCTATTTGTGGCCAGTGTTCTTAGCTGTGGTTTGTGGTATATCAACAAACACTTCATATTTGTGCTAATGGTGTGTGGATATTGACTGAGAAGTGAGATGTGTGGATATTGAGATATGTGGGTAGTGCTTGGGATGTGCATGCCTGTACATAGGTGGGAGGGGGTGGGTTTGGTCGACCACACCCTACACCCCCTCATAACAGTGCTCCCCCATACCCCCTATCTGGGCGGGAGGGGGGGTGCCCCTCCTACACCCACCCCCACTACGTACTTAATTCCACCCTTATTGCTTTCCCAACCCCCCCCCCCTCCCCCCCCCCCCTCCCCCCCCCCCCCTCCCCCCCCCCCCTCCCCCCCCCCCCCCCGATCTCCTGATCAGCCTATGGGCCTGATGAGAGGATAGTGTGATGTGTGGATAATGGGATATTAGGTATTATTGATAAATATTACAAAGCAAACCATTTTTAACATCAGCTTCTCCCCAAAACTCTAATGTGTACATTGCTCCCCCATACCCCATAGCTGGGTAGGAGGAGGGACATAGCCACACCCATACACCCTTGATGCCACGCCCCTTTCAGTACTGTCCCAAACATATTAAATATTCATCCTGATAAATAATGATATTGGGCAGTTCATAAAAATATAATGGACAGTTAAACTGCTGGGTGTGAGGGTTGTGGTCATCTACATCCAATAGTTGTCCTTCAATAGAGCCCACCATCTACTATGTTGGCCCTACTGAGGTCCCTTCTCCCTCTTTTCTTCTACTCCTCACAATATCCTCACATTTCTCTGTTGATGGTTATATACTTGGATTTGAATATTTAAAAATGTAATCATGCCGCTGATTTAGAGGAATGGGAACGAGGTACACGCCCACTGTCCATGGCGGAGGTGTGTGACCTGTGGTAGGTCAGTTCTGTTGTTAGAGCATGTGTGTTGTCTGTGTGCAGTGATGGCAGAGATGGGTTGGTTGTATCAGACCTTCCTGGTACACTATGATATGTCATTTCCTCATACAGTACGGTTGGACCTCTCTGATGTTGGCATCAGTGAGGGGACATGTGGAGTGCGTCAAGATGCTACTTGAGGGTGGTGCCCAGGCCAATCAGCAGGACAAGGTGAGTGGTTACAGACTAGTGCAATGTCTTGTTGGTGATGTGTATCCTTGTGATATGTGTGGGCTGTGGCAGTGATCTGTGAGTAGAATATTGTGTGCATTGGGACATGCTGGCCAGGTGGAGATGCATGGTGTGACTTTGTATGGCTTCAGAGATGGAGGCAGATGTATGTGGTGAAGTGTGTGATTGGTGTGTGAGGGCATGTGTGTTTGTGTGCAATGAACCATGGGAGGAGGAAGTGACATTGGATGATGTAATGAAGATGCCAGGTGATGTGTTGGCAAAAAAAACACACACATGTACATGTACATTGTACATGTTCGTGTGTAGGGGCTGGGGACTGTATGTCCAGTGTTCATGGGAACACTGCCTCCCATTATAAGTGTGTGGAACCAGTGGTGGATATAAGGTTTCAGAAATGGTCTGACATAATGTCCGACCATATTGGGAGTTGAACGGACATGGTCTGACATTGCTGCATGTAAATACAGTGTTATGTCCTTTTAAATACATAAACCTCATGTTGTACAGTGTCACTACTGCTGTTATCACAAAGGAAAGTTTTCGCAAGCGCTTTTGTGAGAGGTGTCATCTATTGCGTGTAGAGACTGATGTTCCTTTTCATACGAGGGTTGCCACTTTTTAAAGCACACAAATGATTCCTAACTTTACGACCGCTTCGTGGCCATTTTGAACAAATAATTAATAATTCCTATTTGCGTGCTTTGGAACATTTCGCGTAACAACATTGTACGAACATTGGCTTTATACGCGCAGTACTGTAGTGCTGTATATTTATGTAGCTAACTTTGCTAATCTAAGTAGCAAATTTTAATATTGCTTTGTGTGGTTTATGTTTATATAAGTGGTTATGTTTGTACAAGCAATTCCACACTTTTGAATTAAAGCGATCAGCACTTTTGTCCGACAATGATAAGTTTGGGCTGACATTGTACGGTTACTATATCCACCCCTGGAAACTAATAAAACTTTGGGAGAATATAATTCTAGTCTTGTTCCCAGGCTGAACTATGAAGTAGTAAGAAATGGTTATTTGGAACAGTTATTAACAGTGGCTGTGCTTATAAATGATATTGCCTCATACACTGTACACTGACACACTAGCCCAACGGTTGATGGTCTCCACTGATGTAATGTTATAAATGATATTCACACTAAAGTGGGTGTGGCCTTGGATGGTAGGGCGTGGCTGGGGTATGCACCCCTTGTACGTACAAATCAACTAGCTGGCACACATGCATGTACATGTACACATATACATGTACCCGTACATGTGTATATGTTCTATCGCAATGACATCTGATTAATTAACCAGTCATCTGGATGCCCAGTTGATAATCTGGGCAGCTGGTTAATAAACCGGATGACTTCATATGTTGAGGTTTGCAAAAACTGCTGTAATCAGGCAAAGCTTTATGGTCCTCACGTCAGGCCCCAATGCTTTGTTTTGGCATGTGTGTGTGTTAGTGAATGTGTGTGTTAGTGAGTGTGTGTTACTGTGTGTGTGTGTGTGTGTGTGTTAGTGTGTGTGTAGGTGTGTGTGTGTTTGTGTGTGTGTGTGTTTGTGTGTGTGTGTGTGTGTGTGTGTGTTAGTGTGTGTGTGTTTGTGAGTGTATGTGTGTGTGTTTGTGTGTGTGTGTTTGTTTGTGTGTGTGTGTGTATGTGTGTGTGTGTGTGTTAGTGTGTGTTAGTGTGTGTGTGTGTTTGTGTGTGTGTGTGTGTGTGTGTGTGTGTGTGTGCTCGTTCCTGTGTTGTTGTTAGGGTTAGGGTTGTTTGCTACATGTGAAATGCATTTAGCAATGGTCCATTGATCAAAGGGATAAATCATTTATACTCACCTGGGCAACTAGCCTCGATTGTCCCTAGGCCCCATTTTGATATTAAACGGGGCTGGAAAATAGGAACTCCGTAAATGGTTTAGCAAATCTTTCTTTTAATGGCTTTCCTACATGAACCCTCTGCTTACATCGAGGCGCTAGGTAGGCTGTATTATATGTGCTGTTAACTTTGTGTATGACACTTGCAGGTCAGTGTCTGTGTAGTATACAGCTTTTACACCTTTAACCCTTCGAACTTAGCTAGGTATGCTACATATCACACGTGTATTGATCTTAACTGTGTTCTTGCGTGTGCGGCAAGTATTCGTGTTGTTAATGGAAAGCATCAACCTGAATACGCACAAGCACAAGTGTACATATGGAAGCACACGTGACTGCTGGGAAAGTTACATAATATTATGTAAAAGCTGGGCTGGACTGTTGACTTAGGCAAGCATAATCAATTGCCACTCTGACCACATTATCCAATTATGGGATGCCTAAATAACCATTGAATCACTGTAAAAGTCTACAGTTCTGAGGTGTTACTTTCTACAGTTCCCAGAGCTCTGGCACTGTAGTGCTAAAATCAAACTTGATGGGATGTGTTGATAGTGAGATGTGTGGGTATTGGGATGTGTGGATAGTGACTGAGAAGTGAGATGTGTGGATATTGAGATATGTGGACAGTTAGTGGGATGTGCAGGCCCCCATTCCCCCTAGCTGGGTGGGAGGGATGCCCCTCCTATGCCCACCCCCACCACGTAGTTACATGTATGTCCACCCTTATTGCTTTCCCAACCCCCTCCCCCCCCCCCTCCATCTCCAGACCAGCCTTTCAGTACTGTCCAAACATATTCATCCTGATAAATAATGATATTGGGCAGTTTATAAAACAATGAGGCTTTGAGTAAAATATCTCCTTATATACACCCACATTCCATGTCACATGATAATTTTCATGATGTCATCCATCATGAATAATTAATGATCAGGGGAGCTCATAATGGTGGCCTCTGATAAAGATATTGTTTGATATAATGGACAGTTAAACTGCTGGGTGTGAGGGTTGTGGTCATCTACATCCAATAGTTGTCCATCAATAGAGCCCACCATCTACTATGTTGGCCCTACTCTGAGGTCCCTTCTCCCTCTTTTCTTCTACTCCTCACAATATCCTCACATTTCTCTGTTGATGGTTATATACTTGGATTTGAATATTTAAAAATGTAATCATGCCGCTGATTTAGTGGAATGGGAACGAGGTACACGCCCACTGTCCATGGCGGAGGTGTGTGACCTGTGGTAGGTCAGTTCTGTTGTTAGAGCATATGTGTTGTCTGTGTGCAGTGATGGCAGAGATGGGTTGGTTGTATCTGACCTTCCTGGTACACTATGATATGTCATTTCCTCATACAGGACGGTGAGACCTCTCTGATGTGGGCATCAGTGGGGGGACATGTGGAGTGCATCAAGATGTTACTTGAGCGTGGTGCCCAGGCGAACCAGCAGAGCAATGTGAGTGGTTACAGACTAGTGAAATGTCTTGTTGGTGATGTATATCCTTGTGATATGTGTGGGCTGTGGCAGTGATCTGTGAGTAGAATATTGTGTGCATTGGAACATGCTGGCCAGGTGGAGATGCATGGTGTGAATTTGTATGGCTTCAGAGATGGAGGCAGAAGTATGTGGTGAAGTGTGTGATTGGTGTGTGAGGGCATGTGTGTTTGTGTGCAATGAACTATGGGAGAAGGAAGTGACATTGGATGATGTAATGAAGATGGCAGGTGATGTGTAGGCCTGCGGATGAGGGTGTTGAGGCCTGGGGCATGACATAAGTGATGTGCTAAAATGTTACCACATGTTGGGAATGAGTGGTCATGATTGATGTACCAGTATGCTACAAGGCTGACCTGTCATAGACCAATATACCCATTCATGGGCATGGGAAACATGATAAAGTGACCATAAGCATAGATTAGATTGTAGAGTACATGTAAAGTTCCTCTATACCCCTTACACATGTACATGAAAACACCTATAACTTTGGCATAAACCCACATCATTTGTGAAGTGGGGTGTGTGTATAGTGGGATGTGTTAGTGTGATATGTGGATAGTGGGTATTGGGATGATGAGGGGAGATGTGTGGATAGTGGGAAGTGAGAATAATGAGATGTGTGGATATTGAGATATGTAGACAGTGAGATGTGAAGGCCTGGGGGAGGGGGTAGGTGTGTTCGGTTGATCCTCTAGTATTGGCCTCTGATGCCATGGTCCACGCTGCTGGAGAATCTGCAGCGATCATTCCTGCTGTAACAAGAGAGGAGGCCCCTCATTTGCCAACTGCCATTTCGACGCCAGCAATGGCCCCTCCCCCTCATGATGAACCAGTGGCTCGTCCTAGACGTACTGATGTAGCCAGTCCCACGATGCTAAAACGTGACTACGTCAATACCTCTAGGACGAGCCGCTGGTTTGTCATGAGTGGGAGGGGCCATTGCCAGCGTCGAAATGGCAGCTGGCAAATGAGGGGCCTCCTCTCTTGTTACAATCAGGGGCCACAGCTGGTTGCTTAACTGCAGAGCTTACCTGATCAGCATGTCCATCTCATGCTTTGAATAAAAAATGCATTTTTACTAGCTACTGCCTATTTATGGCCAGTGTTCTTAGCTATGGTTTGTGGTATATCAAGGAACACTTCATATTTGTACTAAAATCAAACTTGATGGGATGTGTGGATATTGATATGTGGGATACTGAGAAGTGAGATGTGTGGATATTGGGATATGTGAGTAGTGCTTGGGATGTGCAGGCCTGTAGGCGGGAGGGGGGTAGGTGGGATTGGTCGACCCCACTCCCCACCCCCTCATGCAGTGCTCCCCCATACCCACTAGCTGGGTGGGAGGGATGCCCCTCCTACACCCATCCCCACTACATACTGAATTACACCTTTATTGCTTTTCCAACCCCCCCCCCCCCCCCTTCACATGACCAGCCTGTGGGCATATTGTGATGTGTGGATAATGGGATGATGTTGAATAAATATTACAAGCAAACCATTTTAAACATCAGCTTCTTCGCAAAACTCCAATATTTACATTGCTCCCCCATACCCCATAGCTGGGTAGGAGGAGGGTCATAGCCACACCCATACACCCTTGATGCCACGCCCATTTCAGTACTGTCCCACACATATTTAATATTCATCCTGATAAATAATGATATTGGGCAGTTCATAAAACGTGTAGCTTCAATGAGGCTTTGAGTTAAATAGCTCCTTATATACACCCACATATAATGTCACATGATAATTTTCATGATGTCATCCTTCATGAATAATTAATGATCAGGGGAGCTCATAATGGTGGCCTCTGATAAAGATATTGTTTGATATAATAGACAGTTAAACTGCTAGGTGTGAGGGTTGTGGTCATCTACATCCAATAGTTGTCCATCAATAGAGCCCACCATCTACTATGTTGGCCCTACTCTGAGGTCCCTTCTCCCTCTTTTCTTCTACTCCTCACAATATCCTCACATTTCTCTGTTGATGGTTATATACTTGGATTTGAATATTTAAAAATGTAATCATGCCGCTGATTTAGAGGAATGGGAACGAGGCACACGCCCACTGTCCATGGTGGAGGTGTGTGACCTGTGGTAGGTCAGTTCTGTTGTTAGAGCATGTGTGTTGTCTGTGTGCAGTGATGGCAGAGATGGGTTGGTTGTATCTGACCTTCCTGGTATACTATGATATGTCATTTCCTCATACAGGACGGTAGGACATCTCTGATGGTGGCATCAGGGGGGGGACGTGTGGAGTGCATCAAGATGTTACTTGAGGGTGGTGCCCAGGCCAACCAGCAGAACAATGTGAGTGGTTACAGACTAGTGCAATGTCTTGTTGGTGATATGTATCCTTGTGATATGTGTGGGCTGTGGCAGTGATCTGTGAGTAGAAAATTGTGTGCATTGGAACATGCTGGCCAGGTGGAGATGCATGGTGTGAATTTGTATGGCTTCAGAGATGGAGGCAGAAGTATGTGGTGAAGTGTGTGATTGGTGTGTGAGGGCATGTGTGTTTGTGTGCAATGAACCATGGGAGGAGGAAGTGACATTGGATGATGTAATGAAGATGCCAGGTGATGTGTAGGCCTGGGGATGAGGGTGTTGAGGTCAGGTGCATGACATAAAATGTAGTATGATGGTACCACATGTTGGGAATGAGTAGTCATGATTGATGTACCATGTACCAGCTAGTATGCCACTAGGCTTTTGTGTATAGATATGTACGTACATGTTCTTAACATGCTTTGGTTGGCTTCATATGTTAAAATCTGAACACTACCACTGCTGTAATCAGGTTGAGCTGTGTGTGTGTGTGTGTGTGTGTGTGTGTGTGTGTGTGTGTGTGTGTGTATGTTGTGTGTATGTGTGTGTGTGTTAGTGTGTGTGTGTGTGTGTAATTTTTCCTGTTTCTCCATGTATGTACCAGACCATTGATTCCTACATGTAAATGTAAAATGCATTTAGCCATTGTCCCATTGATCAAAGCGATAAATCATTATTGTTTATACTCACCCGGGCAACTAGCCTCCATTGTCCCCAGGCCCCATTCTTATATTAAACTTGGGTGGAAAATAGGGCCTGGTGTCCATTGGCAAGGTCCTAGCATGCATGCACTAATATCAGACACTTGTAATATGTGTAATTGGAAAAATGAAAACCTACATGTACACTTGCTGTACAATGGCCTGGGACAAGGGAAAGCTGCGAACGAGATAGTATGCAAAACGGTTTGTAAAAACAGTATACCAAGTTTCTTGGTAATGGCTAGTGCATGTGTGCTAGGACCTTGCCAATGGATACCAGGCTATATTTTCCACCCCTGTTTAATATTAAAATGGGGCCTGGGCACAAGGCTACCAGGCAACCTGTTGATCAACCAGGTGGCTCATAGATCATCTGCTCATATGATTGTCTAATGTACCGGACGTCTGATTTGATCGTCCGTACATACGCATACACATAATTATACATGTACTCACACATCATGCATGGATGGGTCCATGCACATGTGACATTTTATTCCCCAAAGAGGATGTCTGTCTCAATGTCATTGTGTGATGTTCTACACCTCACACCACACCTTTAGTGGTACATACATACATGTGTCTTATAGTACAAACTTGTTAGTACATGGAGCACTAGTTATTATTTGTATAATTATTAATATGGTGTTGGGCAGTACAGAATCTTACTAGTACTATATCTACAGTACATCACGTGTGTGTGTGACAAAGGTGTGCTGGGTGCCACCTTCAAAGTTCCAAATAGAGCACATTCAACAATTACATGTAAATAGTTGTACTGTACAAAAATCATACATGTAATTCAACCCAAATATGTGCAGGGTTGTGTATATTACATATACATGTATGTGGTGAAGTGATAACCTTAAAAATGTAATCAGTTGTCTCAAATAACCTACTAGGCAAGTAGTAAATGATTTGTACTCCATCTCTACGTTATGCCTTACACAGGATGGTGATACAGCTCTGCATATTGCTATGTGTTATGGACGTTCTGACTGTGTAAGAACACTTTTATCCCACCATGGTATGGACCCCAACATTAAAAACAAGAACGGACTTACAGCCATGAGTGTGCAGCCTTGTGCATATGGAAAGGTGATGTTGTGTGGACATTCAGGTGCGGGGAAGAGCACACTGACCGAGGTAAGCCTGTGAGCCTCACAGTGTATGGTATGGAGACCTCACAGTAGTCCTATTGTATGGTATGGAGACCTCACAGTAGGCCTATTGTATGGTATGGAGACCACACAGTAGGCCTATTGTATGGTATGGAGACCTCACAGTAGGCCTATTGTATGGTATGAAGACCTCACAGTATGCCTATTGTATGGTATGGAGACCTCACAGTAGGCCTATTGTATAGTATGGAGGCCTGGGTTATTGGCCTAAATGTGTGGTCTGTTGTGGCACCAATGCTGTCATGATGTAAGTGTGGTCTGTTCCATGTACATGGAGTGGCACCAATGCTGTCATGATGTCAGTGTGGTCTGTTCCATGTACATGGAGTGGCACCAATGCTGTCATGATGTCAGTGTGGTCTGTTCCATGTACATGGAGTGGCACCAATGCTGTCATGATGTCAGTGTGGTCTGTTCCATGTACATGGAGTGGCACCAATGCTGTCATGATGTCAGTGTGGTCTGTTCCATGTACATGGAGTGGCACCAATGCTGTCATGATGTCAGTGTGGTCTGTTCCATGTACATGGAGTGGCACCAATGCTGTCATGATGTCAGTGTGGTCTGTTCCATGTACATGGAGTGGCACCAATGCTGTCATGATGTCAGTGTGGTCTGTTCCAGGTACATGGAGTGGCACCAATGCTGTCATGATGTCAGTGTGGTCTGTTCCATGTACATGGAGTGGCACCAATGCTGTCATGATGTCAGTGTGGTCTGTTCCTTGTACATGGAGTGGCACCAATGCTGTCATGATGTCAGTGTGGTCTGTTCCATGTACATGGAGTGGCACCAATGCTGTCATGATGTCAGTGTGGTCTGTTCCATGTACATGGAGTGGCACCAATGCTGTCATGATGTCAGTGTGGTCTGTTCCATGTACATGGAGTGGCACCAATGCTGTCATGATGTCAGTGTGGTCTGTTCCATGTACATGGAGTGGCACCAATGCTGTCATGATGTCAGTGTGGTCTGTTCCATGTACATGGAGTGGCACCAATGCTGTCATGATGTCAGTGTGGTCTGTTCCATGTACATGGAGTGGCACCAATGCTGTCATGATGTCAGTGTGGTCTGTTCCATGTACATGGAGTGGCACCAATGCTGTCATGATGTCAGTGTGGTCTGTTCCAGGTACATGGAGTGGCACCAATGCTGTCATGATGTCAGTGTGGTCTGTTCCATGTACATGGAGTGGCACCAATGCTGTCATGATGTCAGTGTGGTCTGTTCCTTGTACATGGAGTGGCACCAATGCTGTCATGATGTCAGTGTGGTCTGTTCCATGTACATGGAGTGGCACCAATGCTGTCATGATGTCAGTGTGGTCTGTTCCATGTACATGGAGTGGCACCAATGCTGTCATGATGTCAGTGTGGTCTGTTCCATGTACATGGAGTGGCACCAATGCTGTCATGATGTCAGTGTGGTCTGTTCCTTGTACATGGAGTGGCACCAATGCTGTCATGATGTCAGTGTGGTCTGTTCCATGTACATGGAGTGGCACCAATGCTGTCATGATGTCAGTGTGGTCTGTTCCATGTACATGGAGTGGCACCAATGCTGTCATGATGTCAGTGTGGTCTGTTCCATGTACATGGAGTGGCACCAATGCTGTCATGATGTCAGTGTGGTCTGTTCCATGTACATGGAGTGGCACCAATGCTGTCATGATGTCAGTGTGGTCTGTTCCATGTACATGGAGTGGCACCAATGCTGTCATGATGTCAGTGTGGTCTGTTCCATGTACATGGAGTGGCACCAATGCTGTCATGATGTCAGTGTGGTCTGTTCCATGTACATGGTGTGGCACCAATGCTGTCATGATGTCAGTGTGGTCTGTTCCATGTACATGGAGTGGCACCAATGCTGTCATGATGTCAGTGTGGCCTATATGCACATGTGGTGTCATTTCATCAACCTTCTACGTGTAGGTTGTCCTTCAACGATCGTTGCCAACCGTAACTCAGTTAAAGAAGGTCAGAAATTATTATTGTTACATTACAGGTGTAGGCATGCCCGGCTTTTGTTTGTAGATTTGTGCATGTATGTGCAGTAGTGGGTAGATGATGTAAAGTTATGATATGCTCAGAGCTGTTAAATGTTTAATCTCCAGCTTGTCATCCTTTAGTGTCATTGATTATGAGGCCACGCCTTTCATGCTCTTATCAATGGAGTATGCTGATTTTATTAGAAGCTTGTGTAATGCATGTACAAATTACATTTACAGCATGGATATGGCGAAAATGTAAATGTGCATGTATTGTTTGTGCAGGAATGACAAAGTGTATTTCAAACATACATGTATTGGGGCACGTAATTGCTACTTGTACTTGCATGGTTTTGACCACTCACTACTGGGGTTGGTATGAATGATCGGAACTGTATGTTGGGTAAGCTGTGAAATCTAAACAATATTTCAAATATGAAAATACAATTTTAATGGTTATTTGCACATAGTGCTATTGAGCAACCATATGCATTTACAGCCACTTGGCCTATTGCCCTCGAGAACATGCCTGCTTATTGTTACATCATCTGCAGTCAGTGGTCCCCCCAAGCATAAAGTTGGTGGTGGGGGGGGGGAGAGCCTCCCTCCCCCCCCCCCCCCCTTCCTAATCCTAATATATGTCTTATGTTCACATGGCATTTGTACGGCACAGTATGGAACAGCTCACTATTGATTATTTGAGATTGTGTTGGTAAAAAAGCTCCCGTAACTAGCTACTATTATTGCCTGAAATAAACTATCCCACCATTTTATTGCTATGGTAACAAGCTACTACGCATGCTCGTTTGCTATGAAATCACAATCTAAGCACGGTGCATGTTAGAACGTCAAATTTTCATTGAACCCAACCATGCCATACTGTACAGTACATGTACCTTGCTGGTACGGAATGATTGTGTAATGTAAATGGAGTAGTTAGCATTAATCGTGTGATGACAGTGTTCTTTCAGCATTAATCGTGTGCTGACAATGTTCTTTCAGCATTAATCGTGTGCTGACAGTGTTCTTTCAGAACAACCTGACTTTGGCAGTGATCAGTGTAAATGTAAACAACTATGTGTGACCATGAGGTTTCATAAGTCAACTACCATACATGCATGTACTTCTTCAAAAGCTTCTACGCTCTGCGAGGGAGGTTCCCCTTGTTGGCTGGTCATGTTGAACACTGCTCTGTACCACAATACATGTACATCCTCAAACCTGATACTGATATACACATAGCATGGGTGGAAAGCAAGCAGAGAAAGCCACAACACTCGTACCTCCATGTGTGTACAGTATACGTCAGTTCTCTTGTGGTGTAACTAGTTGACAGATTAGTATCAGCTTAGTGGCATCACAACCATGGAGTGATGTGACAGAGCACAGCTAATTCAAGCACATTTTGTATTCCTAATGTTCGCAAGCCACCTACATACTGCCGGCCGATAAGCTACATGTGTACATAATTATGTCTAATGACCGGGGTACATTTGTCTACTGAGGTGTACAGAAAAGATATTTATTCCTGTTCTGCCAGTTTAGCATCCCTTTTACATTTGATGGTGCATGCTCATTGTACAGTCCTTTGGAGCTTGACCCGAAATTGCCAAGCTCTAATTCTTTTTCTCTTGTCCCAAGTTAGTGTGTCAAAGCGAAGCTATTTGATTGCGATACACTGTCATGCATGATTAGTGTAACAGCAGAACTTGGCTGAAAAACAATTTACATCCTGGACGTGTTTTTTAGCCACTCTAGTCTGTGTTTTGTAGAGTTGCCAATATTATCATAATCATGTGTGACAATATATCAGAATTCAATAGCATTCTTTTGACACGCTAACTTGGGACCAGGGATAATCATTACATCTTGTCAATTGGCCCAACCTGTACAATGAGCATCCACCCTCAAATGTAAAAGGGGTGCTAAATTGGCAGAACAGAAATAAATTTACACCTCAACACCACAGTACCCCCGGGATGACGTTCGGTACATTAACCTTTAATCTCCCGTTGTCCTACGCGTAGGACGCAAGTTAAAATTAATTTTTAGCAAACTCATATGATCAAAAAATAAACCAAAATTTCATTGTAGGGGAGGAGTGGGTTAGTTGAGCCACTGGGTTAGTTGAGCCACCCCCTGTTTTAGCTCCATGAAGAAACATAATTGAATTATGTTAACATATATTGGCATTAAGTGTTATGACTAGCTTTTTGTCCTACTTTAGGATTTTGTTTTAGTATTCATCAGAATATGAAATTCAAAAATAAGAATTTTGATGATCAGAGTGAAATTCTGTTTTTACGGTTTGTGCGCTCATAATTTCTACACAATGACTATATTCTTGTTTCAGTCTTGGGTGTTTGAAAGTGCATGTATGCAGCTATATTTATGTTTATAATAAATTATATACTTTGCTTCCTTTTTATACAACTTAGATAGTTACAGGAAAAGTTAGTAGTGGGGTTAGTTGAGCCATTTGCAAAGGAGGTTAGTTGAGCCATACGCTTTAGCTGCAATTGTATGGCATTAAAATGATTTGTTGATTTATGTATCAAAAATAGTGTGCTATGCTTATTTGGCTATGCAGCAATCTCAGATGCATTCTGTTTTTATTTCTAAAAGGAAAAATGACTATGAATCACGTTAAAAACACTTGCCGATCAATTTCAAGAGCTGTCGTTGAAAAAGTGTCATGCATTAGTGTATGAATTTGCTTTGATCAATGATTTGACAACGTAAGGCCTAGGCCTACTTATGTTAGCAATTATTGTGCAATGCAACTAACTTTGGCTGAAGGCAGCATATGGCTCACCAGACCCATGTACCTGGCACAACTAACCCACTTGGCTGGGTTAGTTGTGCCATTTGACACCTGTTGATTTTTAATAATGTCCCTATTCTCACGTACATCCCCAGTCTCTAACATTCCTACGACATGTACCCAAGTGATGCCCCATTACATCAGACAATTAACCTCGGCTTAATACCAATCCTCAGAGGCAGAATAAACCTAAACCTAAAAAGTGGCTCAACTAACCCACTCCTCCCCTACTGTAGAAATGGTTATTAATTCAGAAAATATTTTTACTTCCTTGCAATTCTTCAAAGATTGTCAAATACAATCACTACTGCATTGCTAAAAGATGCATTTACGGTAAATTGCAAAGCAACTTAAAGTACCAAAAAGTAATGTTGGGAAGATCAGAGCAACATTTTAAAAGAAGGGGGTAGTAGGACAGGTCTTTTGCACTAAGCATATAAAAAAGTACATTGTAGATTTGGAAATTGCTAGCTCCACAAGCTTATGAACGATAGATATTTGTCAGACGCATGTTGCGGGAATAGCCAAGTGAATGGACAAAATCTTGAAAACATGCAGTGCGTTTTCGGTAAAAATGGCAAAATCAATTAGAGTAAAAACACTGCCGTAGAATGTATAAAGTAGCCCACACATAATACTTCAAAAAACATTCAAAAAAAGTTGTACTTGTCGTACTTTTTTCTGTGACAATTTAATTCTCTACATAATGCATTTTTAAGAACCGTATCAGTTTATTTGCATCGTGTAACCAAGGGTGTGATTTAAAAAATAGACTGACAATTGGTAAATTTAGCATGATAGACACATCAAACAACAGTAGACAAATGGATGCCAAAACACTGCATTCCTATTTATGATGAATTTTCAAATATTGGTCCTACACGTAGGACTGGACCTGGAGAATTAAGGTTAAGCATTCATCTTGAGACGATTTATAACTCTAGTCTCATGTTTAGCTGCCTTACACCTAAATGAACCTGCACTGCCACTTGCATGGGTGTAGCAGAAATGCATCGTAGTATAGTGCATTTGTTTGTATCAGTGTAAAAGGAACTGAAATATTCAATTCTATAGCGTCTATTTGGAGCAGATGAGGTTGAGCCTCTCACTGCTGGGATGATTCCCCATCAAGTTGACCACAGCAGTATGGTTATCTATGACTTGGCAGGACACCAGCAATTCTTCTCCAGCCACTCTGCATATCTGGAGGCCATCTCTCTCCACAGTCCAGCCATCTTTCTTCTCCTGCAGGACCTAAGGAAAGATTCTGATGACATCACCAAAGAGCTACACCACTGGGCTGCAATGATACATGGTGTGTGCCACAAGTGTCCCAAGAAGTCCTCAGTCATAGTAGTGGGCACACATGCTGATCTTCTAACACCACAGCAGGTGTCCTCAAAACTCAATCATTTGAAGTCAAAGTCATCAGAGATTATATCTCATCACAGTTTAGTTGCTGTAGTATCATTAAACCTTAAAAAAACGTATGGTACAGAGATGGAGCGATTCATGGAGCTGTTGAATAAAACGAACAAAGCTGTCATAAGCATGTGTCCACCTATTCCAGTCTTCTGTCCCTTACTGCTGAACTTCTTGAAAGTAAAGCTACCTCCTGATGCTCATGCCATATCCCTCTCTGACCTCCATGCACGTATAACTGATGACAACGAGATGCAGATCATGGATCCTCAGCTCTCTACAATTATCCCACTTCTTAAGACCTTGTCAGAAAGAGGTTTGATTGCTTTAATACTATCTAATGACCCTCCTAATAATAGTTGGGTAGTCCTTCAAAAACAATGCATCCTTAAGAAAGTCAACGGAACTTTGTTTGCTGATTCCAATCTTAAAGAATATCGCCAGCTCTCTAGCAATACTGGGATAATACCTAAAGCAGTTCTAAGAAAAGCCTTTCCAGAGTATGATGTAGAAATGATAGCTCAGTTTATGATCCAATTTGAAATGTGTCAGTTAGTGGACCTATCCAAGATTGACACAAACATGAAGGCGGAAGGCTCAGACCTCGGTCCTCTTCTCTTCTTCCCAGCTCTTGTTAGGGAAGATAGGCCAAGTAGTGTCATAGTTCCTGAGAACAGCTTCCGTTGGCACGTGATTGTCAAGTCTCCACACCAATTCTTCACCCCACGCTTTCATGATGTTCTTCTCCACAGACTGACCTTACAGTTCCCACTACCTGCTGTACAGGCCACATCTGGTGTTAGTTGTAGGTGTGAGGTGTGGAAGAATGGAATAAAGTGGCTTAGTGGTTCAGGGGTGACCACCATTGTTGAGATGGATGGCATACCATTCCAGTCCCTCTCCTTGGCTATGTCATTCCCTGACCCAATGTATCACGATCAATTTCACTTGGTCCTAAAAGCCATCAATGAAGCTTTTGTAGAATTCTGTCCACACACAGATGCTATAGAATTAGTGTCCTTCCCTTCTGAGGCTAGTTCTAAGAGCAGTGCAGAGATGCCTCAGTTACCAGATGCTCTTAGTACTACACAAGTTAGTATTAAGGAGTCAAGTGTAGAGTTGCCTCTACTACAACAGGCTCTTTGTACCAAGCAAGTTAGTGTTATTAATGCCAATGGAAATAAGTATGTGAAATTAAATGAATGGTTAAGAATGGAACCATGTCTTGCTCAATTTGTTGGAGTTAAAGGTAAGGATGCTCACATTACAGACCTTGCTTAGAATAACTCTTTATATCCTGAAGGGTACTCTGGTATTTGTGATAAGCATTCAGCTGTTATGGAAGGTGACCTCCCAGGTGTTGAAGCCAAAGGTAAGGCTAGTAGGCAGTGTATGCTGTATACTTAGTGATATCCTGTGCCCCAAAGGGTCTGCTGGTGAGAACCAAGCTGTTAATGAAGGTGATATCTCATCTGAGGACTGTCATGCAAATTTCCCTCCCACACCATCTGCAGGCCAACCCACTCTATCAGGTATGTGATAGAATATTTTTTTTTACACAAGACTTTCTTTGTGTTTGAACTTTGTAAATGTGACATTGTGAGATACTGGAGGTCTATGATCAATGTCATCAACATGTGAATAGAACATTGTAGAAGGCATGTTTTGTACATGTAGCAGTGTTAGGGAGTCTGTTGGTTGGATGTGAGCTTAGCAGTAGGAAGAGCCATGATGAAGAAGCAGCTGCAGCTTGGTGCTAGCAGTGGTCAGTTTGCACAAGCTGTGGCATCACACACATGCAAGTATATTGCAATGAAAGACATTCTTGCTTTTGTGGAATGTGGGTACTCGTAAGTTTCCAAATATACATAGCCATTAAGTTTGCTTGCAACTAACACCAAAGACATGCCATACCGGAAGAAAGGAATAATGTAATGTATAGCCTCAACTAATTCAGTGCATTATACATGTACATATATATATCGGTGATGGGCAGTCAGATGCTTAATGTCTATTGTCCTGATTGTCCACCCGGGGGTACAATTGGACACCCGGGTGGACAGCAAAAAAGTTTTTGCGGTTCGGTCACGAAAGGGACCTGGCTGTATTTAAGGGTACGGGCTTACAGAACAAGTCTTTTCAGGATCGGGCCGAGATAAGTAAGGCTTAAATCCTGTCGGTACTCGTAAAATGACCCGTGTTAGCGGACCTTTCCATTACGCTCCAACCGATCCGCGCGGAGCGTAATGGATAGGTCTGCTAGCACAGCTTGTTCTACATGTACCAAAAGGATTTAAGCCTTGCTTATCTCGGCCCAATCCTGAAAAGACTTGTACTATATAAGCCAGTACCATTAAATGCCACTAGGTCCCTTCCGTGACCGAACGGCAATAACTTTTTTTGCTGTCCACCCGGGTATACAATTATACCCCCGGGTGGACATTCAGGACAATAGACATTAAGATCAGTGCACCCAATGAATAATAGTTGCCATTTTTGTAGAAGAAATACATTTCCATTTCACCAAGTATTCTTCTTATTGTAATGAATGAGCTTCAAATTCCATTGGTTATTTTCAAATACAAATTTGTATACTGTGCATGCCAATGAACTGCATTTGAGTATAAAACATGCAAACTGTATTGTACACTATGTTCTTCCATTCCATGCCCCTCCCACCAAATGCACCATCCATGCCAGAGTTGTTAAGCTTCTCAGCTAAGAAGCTGAATATAGCGGTAGAGGTTGGAACAAAGTATTTACAGTTTGGGATATTTCTGCTGGATGATAAGAATGGAGCCGTCGTAGATGCATTGGAGAAGGAACATCATTGGAGTGCTGAAGAGATCAATATGGCCATACTCCGAAAATGGCTTCAGGGAAATGGTGTCAAACCTGTGACTTGGTCAACATTGGTGACTGTTTTACAAAGGATTACAATGAATGAGCTAGCAAATAACATTGAAAGCAATTGTGCAAATATCAGTGTATGAGTGCCGTATAGTTTGTGCATCTTGAAAATGAATGTGTAGGTAGAAAGCTGTGTACAGAATAGAGTGTAAACACAGATATACATGTAATTATAGTTGTGTGATGCTATGTAGTGGTACATGTACCTCTGATTTAATCATCATGGGTGGGTGGGACTTACGATATAGTAAGTTCATGATCAGGAGCATATGACACAAATTGAATACAATATCAGACTGCACATGCTTGTGGGCACTCAATAGGAATACATCACTTCATTGGTGGGTGGTCGACTAAGACAGGAAGTACAAGACCTCTTTCTGATGGTAGCAAGTGACATCCTTTTGTGATTGGCCGGAATTGGGCCCCTATAACCATGTACACCCTGCTTCTCTTTGCCCCCCAGACTTGATTGCTATGTAAGTGAGGACATGCAGGCCTAGGCCTGTTTTGAGTGATGTGGTGCATTTAGACTTTTATCAGTAATGTTGTGACATAACTATGTCATAATAGGTTGCCACTCTTATGGGGGTTGGCATTAATTGGGTGGGAATGTGGGAATTACCATATGGTAGCAAGTTCACACACACACACATGTATATACTCTGGCCCCACCCATCATCTACCTCATGCCCCACCCACCTGCTATTGTGGAGGTGCAGGTATGTATAGATGCTTGTACACACCCTCACATGTGCACACACACACACACCAGTACTTACATCACCAAGGATCATGTCCACCCGTACCTCTCTCTTCTCCTGATCTAGAAGCTGTGCAGTGCCTGATCCACTAAAACATGAGAGACACATAACATCAACAGAGCAATGGCAACCCAACCCCTTGGGGTGGGTGGGGGGGGGGGGGGGGGGGGGGCATATGGGAGAGCTGAGGAGACAAATCTCTACACAGCATTCTCACCAACCTAACAGCTTCCAAGTTCTTCCTGTAGCAGGCCCGTAGGCTGGTCGGGAGACGGGGGGGGGTTCGGGAAAGCAATAAGGTGGAACTGATTAAGAGCGGGAGGGGGCGTAGCCCCCTCTCGCCCAGCTAGGGGGCATGGGGGAGCGCTGTAAGCTCACCCATCGAGCCGCTTTGCAATTTTTCAGCCACAAAACATAGCATAATTGCATAGAATCATGGGTTTGTGTTCCCGTTCAATAATGAAGTACATGTAGGTCTGGCTTGCGAGTCTAAAGGCTGGCATACACGGGGCAACTTCCGGGCGATTTGTCGTATGCAACTCAAATGACTATGCTAGTTGGGCGTAGCCCGACCTTCGCGTATCCGCCAATGCAATACGCGAAGGTCGGGCTACGCCCAACTAACAGTATGCATGGGTAAAAGTTCCGCAATTCTTGATCGTATGCGGAACTTCAGTTCTACATGTATTACCCCTCAGGGTAGTTAAGGCGTGGGTTTTAATTTTATAGAGTTAATGAAATTCACACGGTGGTCTGCTCTCATTGAACGCGTGGAAACTAAGCCCTACGCCCCGAAAAATTGAAATGGTTACGTACACCCATAGCAACGAACCTGACAACCGATGCCTTTTAGAACCAGCTGTGCACGGGGTACATAAAACGTAATCAACACCTAAAAGCCATACTAGCAGTGATAAACACCTTTGAACTATATTGTAAGCAAAAATCACGTGGCCTGGTGTTGCCAACTGTCGGCTCTGGTACTTCAAACCTATCGACTTACGCACGGCGATCACCGACTACATGTGTTCAAAAAACTACAACGACGCTCGGTGACTGAATTGGAACATGCCAAAGCTATCACGGTAAAGTTAGTTGTTTGTACTGTCGTTTTTTGGTAAAGGTTAGTGGCAACGCATTTTCTGAAGTAGATTTCTAGCCTTTGAAAATCCACCATTTTGGTGTCTTTTTGGGGGTGGGGGAATTAATATTTGCGCAATGAAGTGGGTTTTAACAGAGCGTTTAAAATATAGCCTTACATTTCTTTTGGTCTAAATTTGAATCCATGCTCGTATGTAAATAGATTGAGCTTGAACTGAATTATTATTTATTCTTTACTCTCTTGGCTGGAGGGGGTATGGCAGCTACCAATTGTGGCTCAATACTTAGTAAGTGTTCTTGTACAATGCGCATCAGGTTCTGCATGTGGTTGTGGATTGGAGCAAATGTCAAGCCAAGAATTTTGCATGAATTGACTTGGCCCCTGAAAAGGGGGCTGTTTCTCCTTTGGGGTTATCGCCAACAATTTGGCTGGATATGTGGTGCATCCTTTCCTCACCAGCTAGACAGATTCCTGATGATTTGAGCCACCTGAAACATTAGTGAGTTATAATTGAGCCTTTGCTGTATGTTGTGACACACCGCCTTAGAAGCCTCAGTGTATTCCAAGGTATGGCAAGCCCAGCCTTAATCGCCGGCAATACATGTACCTGAACTTCAGTCCATGATGAGTAGGCAGCTGTAGTTTAGCTCTGGTGACATGCACGAATGTCATTGGCAGAAGTGAGTGTATATATTATGTAACCTCTGTACAAGTCATTGACATTCACTTAACTGCTTCCCCTGTAGCAAGTTGTATGATGGCTTTGTCAGGACTAGCTGGTAGAGATTACCCTCTTCAGCAAACCCGCTGCTTGCTTCTCCTCCTCAGGTGTAAGTGTTGGTGCACACTCATGCTCTTCATAGTCACCATCCTTAATATCCCTGCTGCAGTCTGTATACAGTGCTCCAGAACATCTGACAGCAGCAGCATTATCACACTTGATGATAGTCTGACTAGGGGATCATCCTGGTGACCGTCCTCTGAGCAGCAGGGGACCATCCTCTGAGCAGCAGGGGACCATCCTCTGAGCAGCAGGGGACCATCCTCTGAGCAGCAGGGGACCATCCTCTGAGCAGCAGGGGACCATCCTCTGAGTAGCAGGGGATCATCCTCGGAGCAGCAGGGGATCATCCTCTGAGCAGCAGGGGACCATCCTCTGATCAGCAGGGGACCGTCCTCTGAGCAGCATGGGACTGTCCTCTGAGCTGCAGGGGATCATCCTCTGAGCAGCAGGAGATCATCCTCGGAGCAGCAGGGGATCATCCTCTGAGCAGCAGGGGACCATCCTCTGAGTAGCAGGGGATCATCCTCGGAGCAGCAGGGGATCATCCTCTGAGCAGCAGGGGACCATCCTCTGATCAGCAGGGGACCGTCCTCTGAGCAGCATGGGACTGTCCTCTGAGCGGCAGGGGATCATCCTCTGAGCAGCAGGAGATCATCCTCGGAGCAGCAGGGGATCATCCTCTGAGCAGCAGGGGACCATCCTCTGATCAGCAGGGGACCATCCTCTGATCAGCAGGGGACCGTCCTCTGAGCAGCATGGGACTGTCCTCTGAGCAGCAGGGGATCATCCTCTGAGCAACAGGGGATCATCCTCTGGGCAGCATGGGACCATCCTCTGAGCAGCATGGGACCATCCTCTGATCAGCAGGGGACCGTCCTCTGAGCAGCATGGGACTGTCCTCTGAGCAGCAGGGGATCATACTCTGAGCAGCAGGAGATCATCCTCTGAGTAGCAGTGGATCATCCTCTGATCAGCAGGGAACCATCCTCTGAGCAGCAGGGGATCATCCTCTGGGCAGCATGGGACCATCCTCTGGGCAGCATGGGACCATTACTGAGCAACATGGGACCATCTCTGAGCAGCAGAGGACTATCCGTCCTCTGAGCAGCATGGATGGTTCACAGCATCATATGCTGCTATCCACTCCCGGAGGCATTTGGAGCACACCAGTGCACCACACAGCAGCTCCAGTGGCTGTGAGAGGGTGTTGGAGCACAGTGCACACTTCAGCTCCTTTAGCATTGATAGGTTGTTAGCTCTTGCCAAAGGTGGGCTAGGCTCACTATGGAGAACTAGAGGAGGGGCAATCTTCTCAAGATGACCTCTTATGATGTCATATGTTTACTTGTTTTGCCACTCAAATAGCATCACTACACATTTATGATGCACTCACTTTGTGATGGCACAGATGGTTCTCTACATACCCACCTTACATTGCATGCAGAACATCTCAGGGTTACATCATCCCCAGATGTGTCAAATGTCAAAATCTATTTTCAGCTCAGCTGAGAATGCTATGCACTCAGAGCTGGTTCTTTTCTTTGCCCTGTACTTCGTTAGCCTCTGCCCACACACTCTGCAATGTATGGAAATTGTATAATGTATAGGGCAAAACCACAACGTACGTCAATTATTCATGCAATACGCTCAGCTTGTTCGTGGTGACAGAAAATGCGTTGCCACTTCAGGTTAGTAAATTCTGGTAGCCACATGCCTCCTGAGCATCGCTGTAGTACTCATACCTTCCAGTTCAGTCACCAAAGGCTACGTCGTCGCATTTAGTAACGCCCTCCTTCTAAATACGTATCGCGTGACCTTGCTAAACGGTATGCGCATGCTATCTATGTGGAATTTCAATTGTGCGCATTGACTGGACATGACAGGAAAAGGAATGCAGTGTTTGAGTTCGTTTTCACTTTTTGATTTGCTAGTTCTGGTGAGTTATGGTTTGCTTTTAAACATCAGATGTCTATAATGAGCCATCAGTTAAGAAATATATGGTAATACCGTAAATGATCTAATTATTGACTTAGTTTCCAGCCGCATACAACCGTGTTCATTGCTACGTTATCGCACGTGACTTATTTGAAGCGATGCGGCCGGGCGGCTGTGTTATGATCACTGTGGGCCAGTGCGTGTGTTTTGTTTCGATCTTTAAGTACGTTGTATAAATTTTATGTTCGTGTGCTTGTATGTGGGTGCGCGTGGGAGCCCGTGTTTTGTGTCGTGTGTGCTTGTGCGCGCGTGTGTGTGTGTGGGGGGGCGTATACATAGTGTTGTGGTGTGGGGGGCGTTATTTAGTGTGTGTGTGTTTGTGTGTGTGTGTGTGTGTGTGTGTGTGTGTGTATGTGTGTGTGTGTGTGTGTGTGTGTGTGTAGGCATGTATGATGCAGTATATGTTTACGTGCAAAGGAGCCTAGTCGGGCTTGGTATAATAATAAACTGTAGAGTCATACGAGCGTGTTTATCTTGCGTGAGTGTGCGTTTTGCGGTGTGTTTTGAAACTGAGGGAGGTATTCAATTATCGATCGATTCTAGCCTAAGCCCACCTGCCTGGGCCTACTAGTACTACGAGGAAGGTGTGCAGGCTAGATTTAAAATTCTGCAAGCAATTAAGTGTTTGCTGCATATTTAGAGCGCTACATATGGTATATATGTACAGACGACCCATACGTGATTTAGGAGTGTGTGCTATACCACTATCTATGGCTATCTCTCTGCTATGTAGTACTGTGTTTTAATAATCGTACTTCAAACATGTAGATGGTTCCCTCCAGCACCCATGTTCCCTTCTCAATGCCCTAGCTGCCAGGGCTCGAAATAGCGGTCGACACACTGGCAATTTCCGAACAAATCATTTATATGTCCGGTCAAAATCAATATTGATCGGTACTTAATGTCCGGACAAAATGGCGGATACTTGGCAGTCCCGGCCCGCAACAACCAAAAGCGTGCCGTTTGCCAGAAAACAGTAGAGAAATGAATCAAAGAAAACTATCGATCGCTCAACACGACTGTCTGGCTAAAATTTGACAGCTATAGCTAGGTGTAGTAAGTTATAATAGTCTGCGTCAGACTACCGGTAGCGACAGCCGCGCGCGATCACGTAAATACTCTTTCATGTAAGTTTGCATGCCGCGTTCGTGCAGGGGACAAGTAATGTCAGAGCCTCCTATTTTAAAGACGACGCAGTAACAGACATCACACGCGCGTGTAATGGCAGAATACTGTAGCGCAACTAGAGTACTACAATTAACGCTAATTAAATTCATTGGGCCTTCGATCGCGTATGAAGCAGCCTCCTAGGATTGCTGGTATATGGGTGGTATATAGTATTAAATAGCCTTCTGTGCCAATGGTTTGGTGTAGTGCAGAAAACAAGCGTCGTTTTCGTGCATTACCTATTACACTCCGGATGTAGTTATGACGTCACGCTGACGCTTAAACGAAAAGGCTCATTGTAACATCTTTTCGATGTACATGTATCCTACTACACAAGATTTTTATGGGTACTGGGGGGAATTGGCAGGTCAAAATTTAAATTTGACAGGACAAATCTGGCATTGTACTGGCAATTTGACAGTACAAGTGAAAAAATTATTTCGAGCCCTGTCAGTAGCTGGACCACAGGAGTGCTCTAGAAGAGTCAAAAGGTGCACAGAAGGCCACGCCCATGTTCCCTCCTCATGCTATGCCCATGTTCCCTCCTCACACTACACCCATATTCCCTCCTCACACTACACCCATGTTCCCTCCTCACACTACACCCATGTTCCCTCCTCACACTACACCCATGTTCCCTCCTCACACTACACCCATGTTCCCTCCTCACACTCCCTCCTCACACTACACCCATGTTCCCTCCTCACACTCCCTCCTCACACTCCCTCCTCACACTACACCCATGTTCCCTCCTCACACTCCCTCCTCACACTACACCCATGTTCCCTCCTCACACTCCCTCCTCACACTACACCCATGTTCCCTCCTCACACTACACCCATGTTCCCTCCTCTCACTCCCTCCTCACACTACACCCATGTTCCCTTCTCACACTCCCTCCTCACACTACACCCATGTTCCCTCCTCACACTCCCTCCTCACACTACACCCATGTTCCCTCCTCACACTCCCTCCTCACACTACACCCATGTTCCCTCCTCACACTCCCTCCTCACACTACACCCATGTTCCCTCCTCACACTCCCTCCTCACACTACACCCATGTTCCCTCCTCACACTCCCTCCTCACACTACACCCATGTTCCCTCCTCACACTCCCTCCTCACACTCCCTCCTCACACTACACCCATGTTCCCTCCTCACACTCCCTCCTCACACTACACCCATGTTCCCTCCTCACACTCCCTCCTCACACTACACCCATGTTCCCTCCTCACACTCCCTCCTCACACTACACCCATGTTCCCTCCTCACACTCCCTCCTCACACTACACCCATGTTCCCTCCTCACACTCCCTCCTCACACTACACCCATGTTCCCTCCTCTCACTCCCTCCTCACACTACACCCATGTTCCCTTCTCACACTCCCTCCTCACACTACACCCATGTTCCCTCCTCACACTCCCTCCTCACACTACATCCATGTTCCCTCCACACACTCCCTCCTCACACTACACCCATGTTCCCTCCTCACACTCCCTCCTCACACTACACCCATGTTTCCTCCTCACACTATGCCCATGTTCCCTCCTCACACTACACCCATGTTCCTCCTCACACTACACCCATGTTCCCTCCTCACACTACACCCATTTTCCCACCTCACACTACACCCATGTTCCCTCCTCACACTACGCCCATGTTTCCTCCTCACACCACACTCATGTTCCCTCCTCACACTATGCCCATGTTCCCTCCTCACACTACGCCCATGTTCCCTCCTCACACTACGCCCATGTTCCATCCTCACACTGCACCCATGTTCCCTCCTCACACCACACCCATCTTCCCTCTTCACACCACACCCATCTTCCCTCTTCACACCACACCCATCTTCCCCCTAAACACCACACCCATCTTCACTCCTCACACCACACCCATCTTCCCTCATACCACACCCATCTTCCCTCATACCACACCCATCTTCTCTCATACCACACCATATAATAACATACAGGAGAACACATGTAGGGGGTATACAGAGGAGTTTCAGGAGCGTTGCCATAGAGAGCTCCCGGATTTGACATCGAATAGTTGTTATTGTGTTTATCTTTGAAAGCCGTTACACGCTTTGTTTATGTGTGTGCGTGTATGTGTGTATACGTTAGCACCCACAAAACCCACAATCGTTTACAATGCGGTTTGTGGGTGGTATCCGTGTCAGCACGACTCAGCAGAACCCACAAACGCATATTTTATAGTTAAAAAGGCTGGTGATTCAAAACAGAACGCTCCACTATTCCACTATTACTCTAGCAGCCGAACGAACGCGGGCTTATCCCGCCATAGCGGCGCGCGTGATAACCTAGTTACGTGGCGGCGCGCGAAAATGGAGGTAGTACTCAACAAAAGCAACGCTTACTGAGTTGATGCCGTGCCAGTTAATTTTTTTTACATCTACCATAAAACTCTACAGTCATTGTACTTACCGAATTGCAGTAAGACCAGACGATCATGATCTTGATTACCAAGTTACTGTGAGTATTAGTTGATTAAATTGATAAAAAGGTCCAAACTTTAGAGCGTTATTAAATTTATCTGTCCGCTAAGACTGAGTTCAGAAAGGTCCTACCGGCACTTATGTAGTCCATAATAAGTGCAATATGTACTAAAGTTTTTAAGACATTACTGTCACGTCTTCAGTTCCGTATTTGATTCCATACGGTTAAGGTATATATTCATTAATTGCCCGTGTCCGCGTGACGTCATCACGCATTAAATGCAATATTATATCGAGTTTAATGCGGGCATTAATAATATGCATTCATAATTTAAATATATCACATAGCAAAGCAACTATGCTAGAAAAAGGGTTTCTATTGAGGACCCAGTAGCGGATCCAGGGGGGGGGGCACAACGGGCCCGTGCCCCCCCCCCCCCCCCCCCCCCCCCCGAGGGTCCCGCCCCTACGTATACACGTACATGTACGAATATGTGTACGCGAACATATGCAAACACAGCGCAAAGATATAGCTACGGCAGAAATGGCCTATACGTACGCCTACCGTACGTACATAATGATACATGGGTCAGGGCCAGGTATGAATATGATTGCATCTGGCGCTTTTATCACGTGCCATAATAGCATTCGGCTGTACAATAGAAGTAAAGGCAAAAGGTATGTTACATTAGCCGGCCGTTTAGCGTATGGTATTCAATTTTCCCTCTAGAGAGCATATCGAAAAGTACCAAAAACCGAGCATAAGCCCATATATTTACGTGGAGGTAAATAACGCCCACGCGTCATGCGACCATATGATAAAGGTAGTACCGGTACTGATTTCACTGAATAAACGGTGAGTTCAGTACATGTGCTATCAACGGCGATGTATCGGCGCATTGAACATATAGCGGCTGAGCTCTTGATCTGTCGCTCCCCAGCCTCAATCTGTAATTACATTTTTTACGTACTTTTGGGGGGGTTTTCTTAGCAAAAAGCGTTGGCTTCTGGGGCTCCGCCCCAGACCCCGGTGGGGGAGCTTACAGCGCTCCCCCACACCCCCTAGCTGGGCGGGAGGGGTGCCCCCCTCCCGCACCCTCCCCGGGGCGGACCCGCCTACTACTTCGCCCCACCCATTGCCACACCCTCGCCCGTGCCCCCCCCCCCCCCTCCCAATTCCTGGATCCGCCACTGGGACCCATGCCTTAACTGCCCTGAGCCATACATGTAGTTGCATGGGAACCCGTAATTTAATTCACGGACCCTCCCCCTGTTCCGCCGCTGCGCTGCTATTTGTTGTGGGCGGGACGTGGGCGCCCCATTTAGAATGGATGTCCCGCGGTTGCTAAGCCTGCATGTAATTCTCGCGGGCTATAGCTACACATGTATAGAAGTAATGTTTGATGGCAAGCGGAACTAGTTCTGACGAGCGGGGGGGGGGGGGGGGGGGGTCGACATCATACGGGCCTGTGTAGCACCACCCAGCCAGCTAGTCTCGTACCCAGACCCAAACGTACGTAAGCATTATCGCTTACAGCAACGACATAGGGTCTGGTAAACAGCCTAACACGGCTGTTTCGAGCTGGACAATTAGTTTGATAATTAGAGCGTTACGGTATATGATTTACAAATGATGGCGGATAGCCTCATTATCGCTATGCAATGTTTAACAGCATGGCTTGCTTGAAGCTTACACCTGGTGCTATTATACGCTGATGCATTAGTACCAGCAATCATTTTTCTATAACACACACATGTGAACTATTAATACTACGCTTTCCAATAATACACTGGCCTCGTTTTCATAAGCATACGCCGTTACGTCATCTCGAGCATGTGTTAAAAAAGCGCGAGTTGCATCGAGCCGCCAATTTTCCCACTGGTAAATTCGACATAGAGGCAATGTTAACACTTCAGGTGAAAGGTGTATGTCATTAACTAAGTGCGGCCGGCACTTTTCGGCCTAAACAGTCTGCTTGTTTTCTATGAATAATGATGCGGAGTTGTATAGGTTGAATGGATTCCCACCACCACCAAGGTCAGTTGCACTGCAGAGGGTGCATGACTGATGGGGAAACAAAGAAGACACCACATAACAGTGTGAGGCATATACTCAGGCCTTGCAGAAGGTGTTTGGTATGGCATTTTGAACTGAGGAGGATGCAATGGTGTACCCACAAAGCTTTTGTAGCTCCTGCAAGGATTCCCTTTAAAAGGCAGCTGTACCATGTGTGACTGCATTTCAGTGGCAAACACATAGGAGTTAATCTTGCATGGTGAGATGTTTGCACCCGGACCCAATATGATGGCATTCAAATTAAAATGTATTTAAATTCATACATATATAAGGTATGAACACTTCATATCCACTCAGCAAGTGGGAAGGCCATCCAATATCATTCACACAGCTAAAGATGGTGGTGCTAGTACACTGACATCATTTACCCCCTACCCGCTGTTTTGAATTTGTCAGATCTCTGTGCCTGAACGTTCTCAACCTGCCCCTGCACAGTGTGTCAGCAGAGGTACAGTGTCCCTGTTGTTATGACACAGCACAGCTGCATCATAACCCTGCTTCCACCTTGGGATTGAACATCTCGGGCAATATATTCATCCATTTTGCAGCCTGTTCCAGGGACATCTAGGAAAACCATCTCCTACTGAGCAGAGGAGATGGTAGATGTCCTGAGATGCATGTCATCAACAAGTCCTTAGAACCTGTCCAACACAAGGAAGAGCATGTGCACATCATTATCACTGACAGGATGACATCACATACAGAGAAGTCATAAGACATTCACACACACACACACACAAACACACACACACACACACACACACACACACACACACACACACACACACACACACACACACACACACACACACGTTATTTCCCAAAGCCACTATCCCAGTATTAATGCATTTTCTTGACGACCACAATGTTGCTTGGGTACATAAGTGGTATGTTGGATTTGGTCTCCTTGGAAAACAAGGAGCAAATCCATATACATGTCAAATTCAATGCACCGGCAGCCAAGGACATATGCATCAATACAGGAAAAGTTGCAGTATTGCCAGTGTGTAATGTAGGAATATCACAAAACATCGCAGCAATACCAGTAGTAACAAAAAGACGCAAATATGTATCACCTATGCTATACATGGTATGAAAAATCACTTTTAATATGAGTCAAATCACCTATGTTTGATGACTTGTAGCGCTGTCATTTCTGCAGGCCGCACTTAGTTGTTTGGCTTTCAAGGTAGCCTCCGCTCTCCCCCATTTATCCACGTCTTGTTTTCATCCAGGAAAATTGGCGGTAGTCTAGTGTTCCGATCTTTGTGAAGGATATCTAATCGCGGTACTCTCGTGGCGAGCGCTATAGCTAACAGACCGTACAGAGTTGTGCCTTGCAATTCACACGAAGGATAGAAAAATGGTATGTGTACGCTAAAATGGCTTTTAAATGGCGGGACTACAAGTGCAGTCCTTATATAGCTCGAAGATACAAAGTCCTTGTTGAGGTCATGTTTGATGATGTAATCGTTTCAATATTTCAGGGCGTAGGTCTTATTGTCCAACGTTGAATGGGCCTGAAACAGCCGTGCCTAACAAAAGTCGTTCTGGGCATCTGCAAAAAAAAGCGTACAATCAGAATGCAGAGCACCCGTGACGTCACAATCAGGGTGCAATCTGTTAATAAATTACATGGTTATCAAAACAGTAGAGACAACGGTACTGTGTATTTCGCTTACCAAAGGTCCTAAGCGAAACGAACCAAAGGAGGGAGTAAAAATGGCTGAGCTACACCGCCATACATGTACTTTCAACAAACTACAAACTGTTTGTAAGCGCGCGCATGACCCACGTTAACTCAAGTTAAACGAAGGTCATTACGTGCTGCTGCCTGGTTGTTGGCTTCCGTAACGAGTCTTACTGCCACGTTGTGTTTGACAGTATGGCGGCGAAGCTCCGCCCTTTTTACTCTGTTGTTGCTATTACCATTAATGAGACTTACACCCATTACGTCACTATTGGCGCGAAACTGCCTATCTGGAACGACTTTTGTTAGGCTGTTTACCAGACCCATTTCTCGCGTAGCGGTGATGTAATCCATCCGCTACTGCGAGTGTGGGTCTGGGTACGAGACTACCAGCCAGCTGCCCCCAAGCCTTGGCTAGGTGAGTGATGGTGGCCAGCTGTCCATTGGCATACTTCTCAAACCTAAATCATAGCCTGGTGGAAGAGGTACAAGTAGACTTTCGAATTCCCTATAGCTGTGGTGCATTTAGGTCTGGGCAAGAGGTCCCAGCTGATAATGTAATTGTGTAAGATAAGGATTGTAGTCCTTCAACCCACACCCATCATCTCCTTCATGCCACACCCATCATCTCCCTCATGCCCCACCCATCATCTCCCTCATGCCCCACCCATCATCTCCCTCATGCCCCACCCATCATCTCCCTCATGCCCCACCCATCATCTCCCTCATGCCCCACCCATCATCTCCCTCATGCCCCACCCATCATCTCCCTCATGCCCCACCCATCATCTCCCTCATGCCCCACCCATCATCTCCCTCATGCCCCACCCATCATCTCCCTCATGCCACACCCATCATCTCCCTCATGCCACACCCATCATCTCCCTCATGCCCCACCCATCATCTCTCTCATGCCACACCCATCATTCCCCTCATGCACCACCCATCATACCCCTCATGCACCACCCATCATCTCCCTCATGCCCCACCCATCATCTCCTTCATGCCCCACCCATCATCTCCCTCATGCCCCACCCATCATCTCCCTAATGCCCCACCCATCATCTCCCTCATGCCCCACCCATCATCTCCCTAATGCTCCACCCATCATCTCCCTCATGCCACACCCATCATCCCCCTCATGCCACACCCATCATCCCCTCATGCCACACCCATCATCTCCCTCATGCCCAACCCCCACCAAGTTCCTCTTGATCCCTATTATTCCTACATCTGGCTGCTACCCTTACTCCACTCAGTGCTAGGGGTGTATGTTACTATGCAGGTGAACCATTCAGCTAGCAACATCTTAGTGTCCACAGGCCAGGAGGACATATGCAGAGGTGCCATGCCTGCTCCTCCAATGCTGACACTATTCTATCCCCTCAGCTTAGTTCTGATGGGGCTAAATGCCTCAGCTTGATCCACCTCCTCCCCCTGCCATCATGTGTGTGTGTGTGTGTCATATATATATATATATGATAACAACTATTTCAGTGATGCTATAAAAGGGCGGGCACTGGGCACGCCCCCTTGAGTTTTTAAAACGTCCAAGGTGGTCTCTAACTTGTATGGCCGCCTGAACTTAACACTAGTGCGTGCCGGTCTCTCCTCCTAGGATATATCATCCAGGTGGGCGATACATGTACCTAAACTTAACTTTGTAGTTAGTGTATTTTATTTATTTGTGTATCATAATCACTTCCTGTCTTGTTTATGTAGATGTGTATCCAATTAAAATGTATACATTGATACATGTAACTGATAATTGCATTAGTATGTAATGTGAATTTACGTTTGTATTATAAAAAAAAAAAAGAGGTACATGTATTAATAACATGTTTACAACCTACTCAAGGGAAGTTTTCATCATCTCATAATCTGGACTACTCATCAATGCTGCTAAGCACTAGGCTGGAGCAACCCACCCTGAGCTGCTCACTGCTGGACCTTTCTGATGGCGGGGTGTGTGTGTGTAGTGTGTACTTTACCTTTTGCTGGGTGTATAATTTGAAACAGATTATCATACTTACTGTACAGGTGTCAAGCAAAGACTCATGATCACATGAATACCATAATAACATCAGAAAGGTCCACCAGTGAGCAGCTCAGGGTGGGTTGCTCCAGCCTAGTGCTTAGCAGCATTGATGAGTAATCCAGATAATGAGATGGTGAAAACCCCCTTGAGAAGGTTGTAAACATGTTGTACCATAAAGACTCATGATCACATGAATACCATAATAACATCAGAAAGGTCCACCAGTGAGCAGCTCAGGGTGGGTTGCTCCAGCCTAGTGCTTAGCAGCATTGACGAGTAGTCCAGATAATGAGATGGTGAAAACCCCCTTGAGAAGGTTGTAAACATGTTGTACCATAAAGACTCATGATCACATGAATACCATAATAACGTAACACCATTTACACTACAGCACATTAGCTACAATATGGTGAGGAGCTATTACCCTCCTGAAGTGAGCAGCCAGCAGCATCATCTCAAGGTTTCATTAGCTGTGATACCCCAGCCTCCATATCCCTCCACTACAAAGCCAGCCTCTATTGGGGCAACCACGGCAATTCTTTTTCCTGTTCTCCCACTGCAGCTTAGGCACCTGAGATCTGACCTGCAGCTTCTGAAATCAACAAACGGTACAGTCATGTTCATATTCTGCTAGACTATGTTTATTATTCGTTACCGAGAGTTATATTATGCATGTGTCTCGTGCTCAGACAGCGGATAGATTCGCAGTGAGGACCCCCCCCCCCCCCCACACACACACACACATGATTCAGTTCAGCTTGTACAGTGACGTCAGCGCTCTGCCCCTAATATTCATGTGCGCAAGTACAAATTCAAGCCCGTAGCCATGCAGACTTTTCTTTGGGGGGGGGGGGGGGGGGGGGGGGGGGCAGGGGGGGTGAGGTCGTAAGCCGTTATTGGGACTATTATTATACTTATGCATAGATTAGTAGTTTTGCATAACTACAAATAGTGTAACAAAGCATAGATATTAGAGTAGACTGTAATATCTATGAACAAAACAAATCAGTACAGATCTAGCACGGTTGTTCGGAGTTGGAAACTAGGTTGCGTATTAAGAACATACGGTACGGGCTCTTAACACAACTTTAAATGAGCTCATTATCGCAGTCGTTTTATCGTACCTTTTCAGAGGTCTATTTCTTATACTGTATTAACACTCTTATCAAAAACCAAACACATCTTCTAACATTCCTCTTCTAAAATATGTCTGCATGTGTTGATCTCATGTCGTCTAATGTGTAAGGAAGTCATGACATTATGTGCGCGTGTATTGGAATATGACCTTCAGTTGTGGATGTTGTACGGGCAGCTCCCGCAAGAACTCAGGGTAAGCCTGGCGTTTTCGTAAAGAGAAAAGATGGGGGCACAAGGCTATGTATACCAAAAGACGAGAACGATAATTTTTCTCTTGCTGTGATATTTGCATTTTCATGAATAAATGACACGCTTGCGACTTAATATGTAGGGCAAATGGATTACCGCATCAAGCAACTTGGTAGAATGTGTAAGAAAAGAGTGGTTGTACATCAGTGTAAGGAGGTGGCAGAACAGCTTCTTATAGCTCAGTATCAGTCAACATAAACGATGATGTACCACAACTCAGTCTCAAAAATGAAGGGTGTTCCAAAAAAATAAAAAAATAAAAATAAAAAACCTGTCACCTCTGGCTAGCTCACTGAGCTCAGGAGTGTAAGGTACAAGTAATATTATTAAAGATGTACATTTGAATAACATGGCATATACTATTCACCTCATAACAAGTATCAAAGGCAGACGAAAACATCACCATGCATTAATCGCAGGAGTACTTATCAGACACATACATGTACATCAACTGTACACTGTCCTGATTGTCCTGGGCCCCCACTGGCATCCTCTGTGTTTGGAACTCCTCTCACAGCCAGTAGCCCATGCAATACACTTGTTTGTGCTAAGTGCATCATCATGCGGCTGACAACGTCAGCCAGTAAATGGTGTCAGTGCTGCCGCTTAGAAAAGCCCATGTCTCCATCACAAGTGAAATGTGCACCAGAATTAATACTGCTGCTTCTGAGTGATGTGATGGCTCACTGCGTAGCCAGTACATTTGAAGTTGATCTCCCTACCAGAAGTGAAATGCATATGGCAGTTGATGTAGCAGTCCTCCTAGCTGATGAGTGCCTCTTGCAAGTCCCTACCTGTGGAACAGTTAGGTTTGTCAACTATTCTTTTTTTAGTTAATAGTATTTTCCAACATGAGGTAACTACAGGATTTGGCCTACTTGGGGACCATGCAAAGTTCAGCGGGTTCACCTAGTACCACACCATACCAGTACCACACCATGCATGAATGTCAAGCTCTAACGACTTGTGTCCATATAGTAAAGCACCACTTTCTAACACTTAGTACAACATCACTTCAGTTGTACCACCACCCAAAAAGATAAAACAATAACAACTCTTTATCAACGCTCGAAAACCGCTAAAAAAATGGCTAGTTTTGTTCGTGTATAACTTCGCAAAAATTATCGTTCTCGATTAGCCTACACAAAAAACGGTACACACATGCCTTAGCTGTACCTTCCACGTTGGTTTTTCGGTGTTTCTTGCTGGAGGTCGTGGGAAATCCATTCTTCTGAGGGGTGTTCTTTTGAGGTAGGCCGTTGTCGAAGGCCACAGTTCTTCGTGGGAGTGCGGCCCGAGCACGGGATAAGCACCATACAAAGTGCACAGGTCACAGTACTACACCGTGCAATAAACTTGCCAATAGGACATGTGTACTGTTTTGCTGTACATATCATTTCGTTGTCGGGGTGGTTGCTAAGGGATGACGCAAGTACGTTACTTTTCTAAACCTAGTTTTCAATGTTTCAATGGAATTGAACAACCGTGCTAGAGATGATTATTACAATTAATGACGTCTCCAACTCCAATTATAATCGTCTTCGATGAAGACGGGCAAAAGTGTCTACAACTATGTTAACATCAATTGTCTGCTCGCGATCGTAGGAATGTGCAGCAATGCTAGATTGCCAAGCCTCTCCTTTCCCATACTGGATCTCATGTCATCCGTTATGAAGTCGTCGAAGCGCACACGGTCGCATTCATACGAATCGTATGAAAACATCATCATTTGTACCAGTGGGAAAGTCTACAACAAGCCTAAAGCCTCCATTATCACCAAACAGGATGAAAAATATTGGAAGGTATTGATTTTGTAATTAATTATATGTGATTAAAGCCATAACATTTTTACAGACTGCTTAAAAGCTAAGTTCAGTACCAAAAAGTATGAAGATAAATGTACAGATTTAAGAACAAGTTGTTCCCAGAAGTTACGAGATTTACATAAACCTAAGCCAAAGAAACCTGTTAAAAAAGACAACTAGTAGAACAATGCCATATACATATTTGTATTGTTGTATTGATTTTGTCATTTGTTCCATTACCGGTATAAAAGTGCAAAAATGAAGGGACTAGAGTTAAATCATGACCTAGATCTAGCCAAGATCTTGGGGCAAGGAGGCAAGGTTATGGCCAAGATCTTGGGGCAAGGAGGCAAGGTTATGGCCAAGATCTTGGGGCAAGGAGGCAAGGTTATGGCCAAGATCTTGGGGCAAGGAGGCAAGGTTATGGCCAAGATCTTGGGGCAAGGAGGCAAGGTTATGGCCAAGATCTTGGGGCAAGGAGGCAAGGTTATGGCCAAGATCTTGGGGCAAGGAGGCAAGGTTATGGCCAAGATCTTGGGGCAAGGAGGCAAGGTTATGGCCAAGATCTTGGGGCAAGATAGCAAGATTGTGGCCATGATCTTGGCCCAAGATCTTAGCCAAGATGGCAAGGAATTGGCCGCAAAAACCTTGGGTGTCTTGACCTTGGCCAGGATCTTGACCAAGACTCTTGGCCAAGAATTTTTTGCTGGGATGTTACCGGAATGGTACGAGCAATCTGTAGGAGAACATGTAGAACATCTGTGTTTGGATATAAATCAACATTGCATTAGTTCGTTTATTGCTGCTGATGAACGGATATCATTCGGAACTGAGCTGTACTTCGATTGCCATAGCAATAGCTCTTTACCAACAAGCTCTGGGGTGGCATATCAGAGTTGTATTGTTTAATAACTTCTAAGAGACTAATTTTCTTCGAACGCATAACGGATGGCCGGCACAAGTTGTAGAAGTGATGTTGCTGTTATTGACAAGGAAGAACATTGTTCAGCTACCAAGAAATGGTGAAGTGATAGCACAGCTGTGCAGCTTTTTTTTCTTCGTGGGTAGGGAGTTGTCAAAGCTAGAGGGGGGGGGGGGGGGGCATAGGCGGATCCAGGATTTTTGGCTGGGTGGTGTACATGAATATTAATGAAGGGAGGGGCACGGTAAATTATACAAGCGCATTAACTGCTCATACATGTATACAGCCTCTATTGAGTAATATAAGTTGGATTCACAAACAGACAATTTAGATTCTGAAAATAGTAATTAATACTGGACCTTGGAGGGTGGTGCACGGGCACCCTAGGCACCCCCCCTGGATCCGCCTATGGGGGGGAAGGGCAGGGCCCGCGGAGGGTATTATAAAGTGGGGGGGCAGAAATTAAGTTGTTATATTTCTTCGCACCTCCCTGCATGTGGAAATTATTCATAGAACGCGCGTACAAATATATAAGTTACGTTACAAAAAGAATATCGATCCTACCACATCAAAATGTCGCTTTCAATTGTAAATTCTATAGCGGCGAACTCAGAGGCAACAATGAAGCGAAGCCAAGTTTTCAGGCGCGACGAGCGTTCGAAAGAGATCTTTCACTAACTGCTTTAGTAGCTGGATTGACCTAGATCAGTTTAAATGTAGTAGCAATCTTCCCTTTTAGGCTTTTCACAATTTAAAAGCTTCTCACATTGTGAAAAGCACTGTAAATTTCGTGGAATGTTTGAAATTCTCCACGTAGCATGAGTTTAAAAACCGGTAATTGGGCCTTCAAAAGTGTGACTGCAATTCCCATCGTTAGCATATTTTTCTGACATCAGTTACATTTAATGATAGGACATATAGGCGTTGCAATGCAAACCGCTCAGTTTACTGATTCCAAACAATGAACAAACAGCCAACGCTAAAGAAAGCTGCATGCAAGGTGGTGACAGAAATAGTTAGTTAATTGTTACTGAATGCCGTTGCATGTTCCGATGTACAAAAATTTTTGCTAAAAGCATTCTTCGCTTTTTAAGCAGATAGAATTTTACTTCCTGAGGTCAAACACACACGATTCTTTTAAGCGTCATCTTGTTGATCACGTATCTACAGAGCCATGCAATGATTGAATGAAGCCTGGTGTTTTAGGCAACATTTTTCGAATTGAAAATTTTATACACTATTTCATGCGAGGACCAGAAGTCGCAATGGAACGCCTACACGCGGTAGGTTAAAACCGCTTTTTATTGCCTACACGTAGGCGTGCGGTCAATCTATCATTAAAACATGTTTCCGTAAATTACCTTAATGAACCCTGGCAAATTGATTGCTTCATGCATAGTAACATATTAATTCGAATCCAATCGGTTGGCTATCTGTAATCAAATATATTTCGGAGTTTCCTTCGTCAAAGCAAAACAATCAAATCATTATAAGATACAAGCGTCAAACACTGCACATTGACAATAACAAAAAACTAAAGTCTGGCTGGTATGCTACAGATTGATGGAGGAGCCGCGCGCCTGCATGCATTCGCGATAATGAATACATTTCAAAAATAAATTAACATCATCGGCCAAAAAAGTGGGGGGGCAGCTGCCCCCCTTGCCCCCCCGGCTCCGCGGGCCCTGAAGGGGGGGTTGTCTCGCAAACCAGACGTACTTAGTCGTCGTACGACGCGAGTGGACTGGGGACGAGTGCAACGTTCGGAGAAGTACTTCAGGGTTTTCCTCGTCCCCAAAATCGTACTTTTGCCCACGTGAGCGGCCTTCGCATTAAAATTCCTTTTGAAATAATAAAATAGGATATTACATGTATCAAATTTCACATCGTTACGTTTTTTACAGTCAATCGGCTAGGTGAGTGTGTATATTCATGTTCGTTTAGTCAGGTCTACTTGTAATTGTGTTTGTGTTTATGTATGTGGCGTAGGCTACGTGTTGATTTGTGTGTGTGTGTGTGTGTGTGTGTGTGTGTGTGTGTGTTTGTGTGTGAGTGTGAGTGTGTGTTGCAGTTAAGTCCGAGAGCTGTTATAATAGTCGGCTCATTTTATAAGTGCACAGTGATGTATGTAGTCGCGCTCGTTCGAGATCACACAACTCGTACACGGCACACACACACACGATACACCCACGGCGTACATACCCACACGCACACTCGATTATATCGTAAGATCGATTGTCCAACACACCAAGGGATAAGCCTAAGTTAAAAGAACAAAAGCGCTAGATGTCATTTACTTCCCGTGGGAATGCAAACATAACATGTAGTGCGGAGATAAAAGTGTATACATGTGTGTATAAAGTCTGCTTCTTACTTTCTGTCACAGGTAGCATCGATTGAGGGAGTTCATTTATTCATCAACGCTTGTGTCCCTTCACTTTGAATCAATTATTGTAAGTTTGTGTGTGTGTGTGTGTGTGTGTGTGTGTGTGTGTGTGTGTGTGTGTGTGTGTGTGTGTGTGTGTGTGTGTGTGTGTGTGTGTGTGTGTGTGTGTGTGTGTGTGTGTGTGTGTGTGTGTGTGTGTGTGGTGTATGCGTGTATGTGTATGTATTTGGCTATGTGTGCATGTACTACATGTACTTTGAATGCCCCACTCCACCCCTAATATTGGGGAGGTTTCTTACCAGGGAGGAATGGAAGTGAAGGGACTGGTACCCTTATTGGGGAGGGGGAGGGGAATTGTTATGAGGGAAGGGGGATCTTTACCAGGCCTGGGAGGAGGGAACTTCACACTGCCAGGTGGAGGGCCCCTAGGGATGGTCCTCTCCTTGTGATGTGGGTCCTTTGCCCTCCTACATGTACATGTACACATGTAGATCTACAGCAGATTGTGGTGTGAGCGCCTCAGGGCTATCTGATCACAGGTCCAGTTGGCCCTTGTACCTCACTTCCCCTCCACACTCCCCTGTCCTTACCCAGAGTAGTTAGGACACCTGTGCACACTTGTACTCTTCTGTATGCTCCTACACCACCAAAGCCAAAGCCTCTATTTGTAGGGGAGAATTAGAATGGGAGAGAAGAGAGAAGGCCATTAGCCACTATGCCGGTCTGGGCACCCCTGTAGCTGGGTACCCATGGATGTGTGGAGGTCATGTGATGGGGGTGTGGAGGTCATGTGATGGTGGTGTGGAAGTCATGTGATGGTGGTGGGGAAGTCATGTGATGGTGGTGTGGAGGTCATGTGATTTTACCATATACATTTACACAATTGACATTACATCCTCCAAGCGCAATACAACATGATACGTTGTGCCAACTATTTATTGTCATATACTGTACACATGTACCTCCAAATGCACACATTTAGTACCATAATACTTCTCTCGCTGAAGTATTCAATTATCCCCGACACAACAAAGCCATATGATGTCCATCCCAAACTTGAAAGCCTTCAAGATTGTCTGCAGGTGTCATTAGGTGGGTGCCTAAGGACACCCCAAAACCAATGTGGCAAGGAGTAGTCAAACCATCTCTCCCCTCCCTCCTACCCTCCCTCTCTCCTCCACTCCTCCCACTTCTCCCTTCCCCCTCTGCATGGTAAGCTACTGGTATCAGTTACGTGGTTGGAGATACGTGTGTGCTGATGTAGGTCTCATGTCCTGCCCGGTACCACTGTGCAATTCCTGGCCACACACAAAGTAGTCAGGACACCTGATCTTTTCATTGGTGGAAGGATCCAGTGTTGCCCCCCACACATATCTGCACAGCCATTGATCCATTTGTAACTTAGTACTAAATATGTAATGTGTACACAAGTACTTAACATCTTCTTTTAACTGAGGCTTATCCCTTGGTGTGTTGGACAATCGATCTTGATATAGTCGAGTGTGTGTGTGTGTGTGTGTGTGTGTGTGTGTGTGTGTGTGTGTGTGTGTGTGTGTGTGTGTGTGTGTGTGTGTGTGTGTGTGTGTGTGTGTGTGTGTGTGTGTGTGTGTGTGTGTGTGTGTGTGTGTGTGTGTGTGTGTGTGTGTGTGTGTGTGTGTGCGCATGCGAACTTGCAAGGAGGAGGGGCCCAGGGGGTCATGTGATCCTCTGCCTCCTGTAGGGAGAACACATGCTCCAATCATATAAAGTACACAGGTCATTGTGGGCTGTGGTCATGTCTGCACCTCCATACATGTACATGGGGTGGGGAAGGGGCAAGGATGTGGTTTGTTTTGAGGGGCTTTTGTGATCAGAAACAAAGCAAATTGTTTTTTCCTCTCCTCTGCTGGGAGATGGTTTCCATGTTGTCATACTTGTAGCTACCTCCTGTATGGAGGGTTCAAAGGTGGTATGTCTTGATGAAGCCAAGGCCCTGGTAGCCATGGAGATGCACACTTGTTGAGAGGTGTGAGGCTGGTGGGGATGGAGTACATGTAGGTGTAAAGTGACCTGAGGAGTGGTGTTTAGCATTGTCACCTTGGGCTGTTGTCATGGAGATTTTGTTGTGTGAGAGCATTGTTGATGGAATGGAAGGTGCTAATTGAAGTGCCAATTGCTATGAAATGGGAAGTGAGAGAGATGGGAAGATGGGAAGGAGTGGGAGGGGAGGTGGGAAGGAGTGGGAGGGGAGGTGGGAAGGGTGGGAGGGGAGATGGGAAGGAGTGGGAGGGGTGATGGGAAGGGGAGATGGGAATGAGTGGGAGGGGTGATGGGAAGGAGTGGGAGGGGAGGTGGGAAGGAGTGGGAGGGGAGGTGGGAAGGAGTGGGAGGGGAGGTGGGAAGGAGTGGGAGGGGAGATGGAAAGGAGTGGGAGGGGTGATGGGAAGGAGTGGGAGGGGAGGTGGGAAGGAGTGGGAGGGGAGGTGGGAAGGAGTGGGAGGGGAGATGGAAAGGAGTGGGAGGGGTGATGGGAAGGAGTGGGAGGGGAGGTGGGAAGGAGTGGGAGGGGAGGTGGGAAGGAGTGGGAGGGGAGGTGGGAAGGAGTGGGAGGGGAGATGGAAAGGAGTGGGAGGGGTGATGGGAAGGAGTGGGAGGGGAGGTGGGAAGGGGAGATGGGAATGAGTGGGAGGGGATATGGGAAGGAGTGGGAGGGGAGATGGGAAGGAGTGGGAGGGGAGATGGGAGGGTCTGGGAGGGGAGAGATGGGAAAGTACATGGTATGCTAAGTACACCTTTGATGTTGCATACCAAATTTCACCTTGTGACAACATGAGGGTCTTGGCATTTTGCATTGCTAGCCTTGGGTCAACACATCAATGGTGGTGTGTGTGTGTGTGTTTGTGTGTGTGTGTGTGTGTGTGTGTGTGTGTGTGTGTGTGCACATGTGTTTGTCTGATTGTGGTTAACACCCCCACATTGTGCTAAGGCTTGTGGTCATTTTGCAAGGTTATGTTTGTACTGTTGCCCATGTGCATCCTTATTGTACATGCACACATGTGTCTGCACATGCACACATGTCCACTTGCACATGTACACTGTGGCCCCCTGCACACCTGGGTAAACACACACACACTCACACTAGGCTTCTCCCACAGCACAGTTTGGCCTCCATCTTTAAGGGGATGGTTCTCCTTCACCTCCTCACCGGGCACCTCCTCCTACTGCTTGTGGTGGATCAGGTGACCTCCCAGTCAGCCCCGCCCCCCAACACCACCTCCTGCTACTCCAACAGCTGTGGGGATGACCCCACCATCCCCTGGTGTGTCCAGACCTGCCCCTCCAACCTCACCAAGTGCCTGGCCCTCTACTCCACGGACCTCCTCACGGGGGTGGCCACGCCCATTTCCTTCCGCTGTGCGTACAGCCCTGCTGGTGGGTGTATGTCCTGGTCATGTGACCCAGCCAGCATCAGTGAGGTGGGCGTGAGCAGCTGCTGCTGTACTGGGAAGCTGTGCAACTATGTCTCCATGGTGATGACCACACCCCTTCCTGGTGAGGGTATGTGGTGAGGGTGTGTTTTGTGTATGGTGTGAGGGTGTGTTCTATGTCTGCATTTGTATAAGTATGTGTGCATTTGCAAGCTCTATAATAGTGGTGTGCACTTCTGACATGTTGCCCCTCCTCCCCCTTGCCGCAGACACTCCCATGTGTGAGACCTTCACCTGCACTGATGCAAATCACTGTAGTCATGGTTACACCGCCTGCCCTGGTACCCAGTCCCACAACGGGACCTGCCAGGCAGTTTATCAGAAGAACACCAAAGGAAAGTACACCCTCACCTCTAAGCAGTGTGCCGATCCCTCCTCCTCCCCATCCCTGTGTGCCGAGGGACAGTGCATGGTTAATGCGGGGAGTGGGAATGACACTGTGAGCTGCTGTTGCCATGGAGACAAGTGCAACGTCAACGTGACCTTCACACAGCCAGCCCAAGTGCTGGCTTATGGTAAGTCATGGTTGTCATGGTGACCATTGGTAACAGCTGTTTAGAAAAATGATGTAATTGTACTCAAAGAGGTACTAACAGCAAGTACACACGTTTGTTCTTTATAATCATTATGTCTAAGAGCATCATGCCATCACCATGGTGCCCTTCTTCATAGTTCAGCTCCACAGTGTGTACATGTAAGTACCGACAGCATAACATGTGCATGTGCATTTGTATTCAACATGTGAAGATATGCATGTAAATGGTATTACATAATGCACTCTATCATCGGAACATACAAGATATAAAAAGACATTCTCTCTGAGAAAGTTGGTGGTATATAGGATTTGAAGGCAATGGTGGGGTAGAAATGAAGGAACAAGGGATTGGAGATATGAACATCATACTCCTATATTTAGCACTTTTGTAGAACGGAATTACATTTAATATATATATATATTTATATTTATTTATTTTATTTTTTATTTTATAATTATATATGTTATGTGTACAAAGATAAATGAATATTTTGCTAAATATAATAATATTGTCTTTATCATATCTCCACTCCATTGTTCCCTCTCTTTTTACACCACCATTGCCTTCAAATCCTCTGTACCACTAACTTTCTCAGATAGGATGTTTTTATATCTTGTTTCATTTTTTTTTTTAATTACATGTAGTGTCCCCCATACATACAATGGGTTTGTGCATTGTTATTGTTGCCTAGCAACCTAATGTTTATAGTTCTGTCTTTGTAGCTCTTGCGCGCCAAACTTCAGCGGCGGTGGAAGGGGGGTGGGGGGGGGGGGGCTGCGGGATCTTAAAGCCCCCCCCCCCCCCCCCCCCCCATTTGTTATATACCTTCCGCCGCTGCTGAGCTGCTTTATGCACTACCTTGCTCACAACTTAGATTCGTTGTCTTTTAACATTCCTCCTGGCAGTCGTGTCGCTCTCTTATTTCAGAAGGCATAAACAACGTCGATAGCCAAACACTTATTCTAATTATACGTGAAATATGAATATTATCTTTTTTGTTCTTAAATTCTATGCCAGGTGTACTGTAAAACCGTTCCTATTCCGAGTTTCAACCTGGAAAAAAGGAGGGAATAAGTCTGGGAACTACAGCACTACGAGCTTTTTAGGGTCTGGCGACTTGAACAAACGTCTTTCCCTTCTGGGTAAGGTTCGATAGCAGCAAAGAGCTGAACTATTCGTTTCTCGTTACGCAAGTTACACGCGGGTCACGTTTTTAAATTCATGATACGGTTGGTCTCGATGCTGCGTCATGAAGTCATACAAAACACGACCCATGAAAACAGCAGGCTTTAATCCTGGCCGTTGCTAAAGTATAGTGACTTCCGTTGATGTTCTTGAGTCCAAAGGAATCTGTTCTCCGCGCGTAACGAGAAACGGCTCTTTGTTGCTATCCGACTGGAAGACAAAGTCGATCATTTGTTCTTTATTAGTCTCCATACGTACCATTGGAACATAAAAGCTTACGTTCCCAGCAATCACATGTTACGTAATAATTACGTCATATTGAACTTGCAAAATCGATACCCACAGAGCACTCCCGAGTTGGGTCTGCTCGTGACAGAACCGAGCTATTAGAAGGCAGTGCATGAAACATTTTGAAAAGCATGAAGCACGTGTTCTGGTCTAGAACAGCTGCAAAGGTGACAAAACAGTAAACATTGTGTTGCTAGAGGAGATACAATAAACAATATTCCTACATAAATTTAGAATATATCTCCAATCCCTTGTCCCCTTCCTTTTTACACCACCGTTGCCTTCAAATCCTCAATACCACCAACTTTCTCAGAGAGAATGTTTTTATATATATCTTGTGCATGCACATGTACAATGTACAAAAGCCACTCCAGACACAACCAACACCCTCTAGGATGCGTAGCTCAATAAAGTCCCTTGACTAAGATGGCCATATAAGGAGTGTAGGCCCTTGACTAAGATGGCCATGTAAGGAGTGTAGGCCCTTGACTAAGATGGCCATATAAGGAGTGTAGGCCCTTGACTAAGATGGCCATATAAGGAGCGTAGGCCCTTGACTAAGATGGCCATATAAGGAGTGTAGGCCCTTGACTAAGATGGCCATATAAGGAGTGTACCATACAGGCCCATGACTAAGGTTAAGCCTTGCCTCTATAATACACCCTCTAGACCTATGTCCCCTCCACTACAGGACCACACCCAAACACACTTCACCTAAGGCAGCCTATCGATGTCTGGTACCCAGACCATAAATACACGTACTTAACCTTTTGCAAACCAGGAAAGTTTTGATCACATCCTTAGCATGGATGAGCAGTAGAAGCATCGTGTATCGTACACCTGTACCAAGCACATAATTCCTCTTATCTGTCGTCGTTTTCATCTCTGCCTTTTTATGGTAAGGCCATTAAATATGGTGATGTAACTGGACGTTCCCACTGGACAGCTGCCACTTGTATATTGTCAAGCCTTCGGAAGCTTCTCTCGTCAAATACGAAATCTAAGCCCCTAGTGAGGTAATAGGTATGACCACTTTACAAGACAGTGATTTAACAGACAGGGATTTGCATAATGTCATAATGATGTATTGTCAACGTCACGTAATAATGTTTTCTTGTATAGGATGCCTTATAACCTCTCAGGGTTTTTGTGTGCACTAATTTGATGTCACTGGAGCAGCTACTGCTACATGTACATGTACCATGCAAGGAGTGATTTACTTTTTAAAAATTGCATAGCAATTTTGCTCCGCAAAATCGAAATTGATTAGCAACTTGGTTCAGTTGCATCGCAATTCATTCCCGCCGAGATGTGTGATGATTCTTCATTTCAACACCAAAGCAGAGCTATATATCCCACCGACACGCCCGCGTGCATTTGGATCGCTTTCAGGCGAACGAGTCAATTCAAACGACTACTTCCCCGGTTTCCCAGTTTCCCCCCCCCCCCCCTCCCCCGTATATACAAAACGAGGTCACCATCACATTTAAAAGTTTTAATATTTGTAGATTTTGTCCACCCATATTGGCACTGTCGCGTACGCGTTCAGATGCCAGAAGTTCTGGCATATTCATGTGCAGTACGTACATGTACCACGTAAGTTTGCGCGTAAATGTACATTTTAATTAGTAATGATTAGGTAACTTGAAAATTCTATTCATATAAAATTCGACACACCCCTTCCCGAAGCCGGCTGTGTATGCTGCGCAAAAGTACGCGTACGCAATCGTTAATCGTCACATTAATTGTCGCAATCGCGATGTCACGTGCGTGTGGCTGATGCGACGTGGCGCCAGCTTTCTGATTGGAATTCTTTTGTACCATAAATGCACTCTCTTCGCGTAGCGTTTACACTGAGCAACGTGCCTGCAAACGCGGATTAGATTGCATCGCAGTTTTTGCGACAATGTTTTGAAGTTGTTTCGCATCTTATAAAAACTGCTTCGCAAAATGCGATGCGAATCCGGTTAAATTATTCCCTGCCATGATTGTTGGGGCTGATTTGTGCTATAGCAGAACCTACATGTACAATGTAGGTTCTGTATAGGATTTGAAGTGTCATGTGTACATGTCTGCAAGAACAGTGAAACAGCCAATTACAATGTATCAATTATGTGCCATGTAGTACATGTGTATATCATTCCATGTTTACCCTTTCCCTTCTCTCTCCCTCCTCTTTCCCTTCTCTTTCCCTTCTCTTTCCCTTCTCTTTCCCTCCTCTTTCCCTCCTCATTCCCTCCTCTCTCCCTCCTCTTTCCCTTCTCTTTCCCTCCTCTCTCCCTCCTCTTTCCCTTCTCTTTCCCTCCTCTTTCTCTCCTCTTTCCCTTCTCTCTCCCTCCTCTTTCCCTCCTCTTTCCCTCCTGTTTCCCTCCTCTTTCCCTCCTCATTCCCTCCTCTTTCCCTTCTCTCTCCCTCCTCTTTCCCTCCTCTTTCCCTTCTCTCTCCCTCCTCTTTCCCTCCTCATTCCCTCCTCTTTCCCTTCTCTCTCCCTCCTCTTTCCCTTCTCTTTCCCTTCTCTTTCCCTCCTCTTTCCCTCCTCTTTCCCTCCTCTTTCCCTTCTCTTTCCCTTCTCTCTCCCTCCTCTTTCCCTCCTCTTTCCCTCCTCATGCCCTCCTCTTTCCCTTCTCTCTCCCTCCTCTTTCCCTTCTCTTTCCCTTCTCTTTCCCTCCTCTTTCCCTCCTCTTTCCCTCCTCTTTCCCTTCTCTTTCGATCCCTCCTCTTTCCCTTCTCTTTCCCTCCTCTTTCCCTCTTCTTTCCCTCCTCTTTCCCTCCTCTTTCCCTCCTCTTTCCCTTCTCTCTCCCTCCTCTTTCCCTTCTCTTTCCCTTCTCTTTCCCTCCTCTTTCCCTCCTCATTCCCTCCTCTTTCCCTCCTCTTTCCCTTCTCTTTCCCTCCTCTTTCCCTCCTCTTTCCCTCCTGTTTCCCTCCTCTTTCCCTCCTCATTCCCTCCTCTTTCCCTTCTCTCTCCCTCCTCTTTCCCTCCTCATTCCCTCCTCTTTCCCTTCTCTCTCCCTCCTCTTTCCCTTCTCTTTCCCTTCTCTTTCCCTCCTCTTTCCCTCCTCTTTCCCTCCTCTTTCCCTCCTCTTTCCCTTCTCTTTCGATCCCTCCTCTTTCCCTTCTCTTTCCCTCCTCTTTCCCTCTTCTTTCCCTCCTCTTTCCCTCCTCTTTCCCTCCTCTTTCCCTTCTCTCTCCCTCCTCTCTCCCTTCTCTTTCCCTCCTCTTTCCCTCCTCTTTCCCTCCTCTTTCCCTCCTCTTTCCCTCTTCTTTCCCTCCTCTTTCCCTCCTCTTTCCCTCCTCTTTCCCTTCTCTCTCCCTCCTCTTTCCCTTCTCTCTCCCTCCTCTTTCCCTCCTCTTTCCCTTCTCTTTCCCTCCTCTTTCCCTCCTCTTTCCCTCCTCTTTCCCTCCTCTTTCCCTCCTCTTTCCCTCCTCTTTCCCTCCTCTTTCCCTCCTCTCCAGTCTCACTTCAGTCTTACTGTGACTCTGTTGGTACCATGTACATTCTCAATGGCAACCCTGGGTGTGTGTGCCCCCCGGGCTATGTGCCGGGGGCTGATAAGTGGACCTGTCTTGGTATGGAAGGGGAAGGAGGGGGCACGTGATGTGTCATGTGATGATGGGAGGGGCTACATTACAGTCACATGATGTGTCTTACCTCCAGATATCAACGAGTGTTCTCTAAACAATGGTGGCTGCTCTGATGGGTGTGTGAACACACTAGGTAGCTTCATGTGCACATGTCGGAATGACCTGGGGTACTTCCTGGCCCCAGATGGCCACACCTGCATAGGTCAGTGGGTGTGGGTGTGAGGGTGTGTGCATGTGAGGGTGTGGTCATGTGAGGGTGTGTGCATGTGAGGTGTGTGCTTGTGAGGGTGTGCTTGTGAGGGTGTGCTTGTGAGGATGTGCTTGTGAGGATGTGTGCTTGTGAGGGTATGTGCATGTGAGGATGTGTGCATGTGTGTGTGTGATGATGATGTCATCCCTCATGTACACACACAGCCAGCCTCAAGTGCTCCAAGTACAACTGCCAGACCACGCCCACATCCCCATGTGACTTCACCCAGGTGCAGTACTGCCTCTCCCTGGTGGCCCCTGAGGGTACCTACACAGAGGACTCCCTGAAGACCCAGCACTGCACCTCTGTCTTCTTCTTGGGGGCCAATGGAACCCTCGTACCCTCCACGGGGGGCTGCTTCATAAATGCCCCTGGCCCTGGGCCTGTGTGTGTGCTGCAGTCCACACGCCGCTATGAGCAGTACTATGTTTGCCTGTGTACTGGGGACCTGTGCAACAGTCCCGAGTCCATCACTGTGCCTGTGGTGGGGGCAAATATGACAGTGCCCTCTGTGTCACCATCATGTATGTGTGTGTGTGTGTGTGTGTGTGTGGGTAAGTGTACATGTACATGTGTAAGTGTTGTCTACATGTCATTCATGTGTAAGTGTGTGTGCAGGTGTGTGTGCATATTGGTTGTGTGTACATGTACATCTGTGGGTGCAAAGGTTGTACACTTACATGTATGTACAACATAAATTTAATCATACACGTGTGTTATGTGCACATGTGTACATGTACCTTCCCTGGCCCCTCCCACCTCACAGCTTCCATTCAGCAGCAGCTGGTCCATACCTCAGGCCCATCCCCTCCTCCCCAGTACACGTATGCTTCCCAGGCTAACAACTTGTACAGGAATGTTGCCATAGGCACCACCCTGGGTGCAGGAATGCTCATCATCTGGACCGCGTTGGTCGTCGTGGCAACATACAAGTGCTGCCAGAGGGGCAGGGCGGCCGACCTCCGCAAGGGGCTCCTCCCCTCCTCGTCCCCAGTCCCATCTGAGGTGGACCCGCCCTGGGGCCCCGCCCAGCACACATCGGAGAAGTGGCTTGAGTCCAAGAGTGAGCAGGACTCTCTGGTGGGCGAGGTGCCCCACCGTCTGGAGGTGATAGGGTGTGGCCAGTTTGCCAAAGTGTTCAAAGCTAGGGTCAAGAACTACACTGTGGCTGTGAAGGTGTTTGATGGGGGGAAGCGTGGGCGTGAGTACTGGACCAGGGAGACGGAGATATACAAGACCGTCATGTTGAAGCACGAGAACATAGTGACATTTATGTAAGTGGTGGTGAGGGTGTGTGTGGTGAGGGTGTGTAGGTGCCATGATGAGAGATAAGTGTAGTGATGATGGTGTCTGGCACCTAGTGATGTGTGTGGGGAGGGTGTGTGATGAGGGTGTGTGGTGAGGGTGTGTGGTGAGGGTGTGTGGTTTGGTGATGAGAGATGAGTGTGTATGATGAGGGTGTGTGGTGAAGGTGTGTATGATGTGTGGTGGTGAGGGTATGTATTATGTGGTGATGAGGGTGTGTGTGGGGATTAGAGATAAGTGTGTATGATGAGGTGTGTGGTAATGATGTATTGATGAAGGTGTGTGGTGAAGGTGTCTGGTGATGAGGGTGTGCACTTTGCAGAAGCTCAGGGTGCAGTGACTCAGAGCTCTGGTTCGTGATGGAGTACTACCCAAATGGCTCCCTCTACGACTTCCTCAAGACGCACATCCTGGACCTCCCCTCCCTCTGTGACCTAGCCATCTCAGCCTCCTGTGGCCTTGCCCACCTGCACAGCGAGATAGTCATCAATGGGGTGACGGTGAAGCCATCCATAGCCCACCGTGACCTCAAGAGCAAGAACGTGTTAGTGAAGCATGACGGGACCTGCAGCATAGGGGACTTTGGTCTGGCCATGACCTTCCGCTCGGGGGAGATGATTGGCGATCGAAACGGTGACAACCAGGGGCAGGTATGGTGGTGGGAGGGTTAATGTGATGGGGAGGTGGGAGGGTTAATGTGATGGGGAGGTGGGAGGGTTAATGCGATGGGGAGGTGGGTGGGTTAATGTGATGGTGAGGTGGGAGGGTTAATGTGATGGGGAGGTGGGAGGGTTAATGTGATGGGGAGGTGGGAGGGTTAATGTGATGGGGAGGTGGGAGGGTTAATGTGTTGTGCAGGTGAACATTGGAAGAGATGGGAGGTCTTGAAAATATGATATGGGAAAATACTAGGCCCTGCTATAATGATGTAACATTATTGCATAAATTACCACAACTAAAGTTTATAATAATGCAGAAGTCATATATCTCGTGTCTAAAATGATTACCACATGTGTGCAAAGTACATGGGGCCAGTCGCATTGTGTTTTTGAACATAAATACATGTGTACATTACTACATTTTTAACGCACAACAACAAAATAAGATATGACCAATGAAGGTCCAGCTCTTACATTAGTATTTGAATAGAAATACATTAAGTCATCTAGATAGAAATATTAGCAACCAAATTGCCACACGTCTGCTAAATCTTCTGTCTAAGATTTGCTTTTCCTTTCTTGATATGGAAGGCTGACAGCTGTGTACTTCGCTCAAAAAACTGATGATTTGTAGTGCAATGTGATTTTCAGTCCCTGTACATGGTCTGTGTGAAGATGGCCGCCCACCGCCCACCTTGTTTGTCTACATTTGAACTTTAGGCCTAATTATTATTATTTTTAAAATAAACATTTTTTTCTTTACATGTATAGGGGGTTAGGGTTAGGTCAATAAAAATAAAAACTTTTTATTAAAAAGTAATTTAATTTCTATTTTATTAATTTCAACTTGCCTACCAAAAACATATATATCTTTTGACTCTTTGTGCGCTGTTTTTCGGCGTAATATTAGAAACCTGATTATACATGTACATGTAGAAGAGCCATTGTAGACTTGGATCAGCCGTACTGACATTGTATGCCTTATAAGGGCAGCATTGGATCGTGCATGGTGCAATCTTCTTTTCCCGTCACTCCACCAACTTCAATAGTGGCTTGGGCCCTCCTCATGTTACACCTTGCAAATCTGAGGTGTGCACTAAAAAGAAAAAGTACATCGTACCTAGAAAACATTGTACCTAATGGAGTGGGTTAAATTACTAAAATACAAAATGAGGTAACACATGTAGTTTCATTGTTGTTGTTGTTGTTGTCATGTGCACTGTTGGCAGGTGGGCACCAGTCGCTATATGGCCCCTGAGATCCTGGAGGGGTGTGTCAACTTTGGTATGGAGGACTGTCTTAAGATCGACATATATGCCTTTGCCCTGGTACTGTGGGAGATGGCCAGCAGGACCGATACCCATGGCGATGGCTCATGTAAGTGCAGTCTGGGGCCAAGTGTTGGTTTACATAACATTTTGATACCCAATAACCCCTGTGCAGTGTAAGGTCACGTATTAACCCCTGTGCAGTGTAAGGTCACGTATCAACCCCTGTGCAGTGTAAGGTCAACCCCTGTGCAGTGTAAGGTCACGAATTAACCCCTGTGCAGTGTAAGGTCAAGTATTAACCCCTGTGCAGTGTACACTTTTGCCATATGTCTTGCTAGGGTTTATTGGTACTCCAAATGCCTTGTGTTAGTATTAACCAAATGAATGTGTTTGGGAGGGAAAGTTGTAGCATAGGTAATGGAGTTACTGGATTCACAACGCCCGTGAAAAATTGGTTTGATGCTTGACACAGTCACGTAATATAAATTTATGGCTGAAGCTGATATCATTTGAAGATCCCCTGGAAACCTTTGATGGAGGTGAATAAAGCTCGATGGTTTCAAAACACTGTTTAGACGTTTTTTTTTGGCCTCCACTCGCTTTTTCTTGATGAACAAGACTGTTGAGAGCCTTTCGTTTTTCTTGACATGTTGACAAGACGAAACATCTTTCCAGCCATCTAACCACTTCACGCAGGACACACAAAGCTTATAGCCAAACATGAAATTAGGAGAGTTAATTCTACACATTGTTCCTGTCAGAAGCTAAAACCCCCACAAAACTGCCTGCGACCTACGGTCCACTACTACATGTACGGGCCAAGCGTTTCTATATTAAGCTTCAAAACAGGCCTACGACACACGTAGCACAAGACAGCACCACAAGCAACTTTTGTTTTGCTTCTTACCAACGGCGTATTGCTACTAAAACCCCCAAACCACTCTTATACGCCATAACTTACATGTGGTTAAGAATTGGACACAAAGAACTAGATAAGAAGTCAAGTGAATAGGACTTTCGAAGATCAAAACTAACAGGCACCAACGGAAACCTCCAGAAAGACTAGAATCAAGAAAAGGGCGTAACCGTGTCAAGCATATAGCGTGACGTCAGTATGCAATACGCGTAGCGTTGCCAATCCAGAATGAATTCCATTATCTATGGTTATACTGTAGCTTGTCAAATCATTGATCCTTTTGGTGACCATGGATACACTGGTGTGTGTATCTTGTACCATACAAGCACTGCACTTGTTCCCCTGTTATTATGACTGGCCATTTACGTACATCCGTGGGGGCGTGTACCTTGTGCTCAATGAAGTCTGAAAACGTGCACTATGTCATAGACCATACTTGTGTGTGTTCCCAGAACTGCATGGTTGTGAGTGCCATTTTTAACCTCTGTCTGATCAAACTGGATAAGTATTGTGATATGCACTGAGTAGGGGGGGGGGGTGGGGGGGGGGTGAGAGAGAGTTAAACCTTGACCCCACAGCCAGCCTGCTGAGGTTTAAACCTTGACCCCGCAGCCAGCCTGCTGAGGTTTAAACCTTGACCCCACATGCCTGCCAAGATGCGACACCTCCTGTGTGAATACATGATCGTTGTGCCCCCCCCCCCCCCCCCCCCCCCCCCCCCCCCCCCCCTCCTGTGCCTGATAACCAATGTTACCATCTTGGAGACTGGTGTGTAAAAGTCAGATTGGTTCATTGATTTCTGGTGATGATACCCTCTGGCCAATCACATCACACATCACATCACATGTAGGTGTTCTTGTCATTCATGCAGTCTAACACTTCCATCTCTGTCTACTAATAGCCCCACACACACACCACTTAGCTTATATACATGTACTTGTACGTTGGCATAAATATTGTAGCAGTGTAGCCACAGGGAGGTGTGGGTCTGGAATGTGACAGGGTCTGTTTTTGCCTGGAATGTCGGGGCCTCCCTGGTCCTCCCTGGGCCTCCCTGGTCCTCCCTGGTCCCTCCCTGGGCCTCTCTGGGCCTCCCTGGTCCTCCCTGGTCCTCCCCCTGGTCCTCCCCTGGGCCTCCCTGGGCCTCCCACTTGGTAAATTAAAAGCATACACATCTACATGTCATGCACAACACAATATCAATAAATTGTACCTTATTCCCAACAAGATATGCTTTACACATACATGTATTTGTGGAGCAATGTAATATGCAATGTATGTATACAATGTATGTACACCTTCAGTACATGTTGTATGCATGAAGAAGGATTTATCAAAATTGACAAAAGTGCCCCTCCCCCTCCATGGTTTAGAGTCCTACACGATGTGCAGTCCAATACTGCAGGATCAGAGAAATTAATAACTTTAAGATGCTAACTTCAAGGCCCCCCCCACCCCCTCCCCCTCCCCCTCCCCATACACATCTGTGTGTGCATGTATTAAGGCAAGGACTTGGCTAGCTGGGGGTGTGTCCACATGCAGTAGACCTACCTCATCAGGTGGGAAATTGCACCAATGGTAGGCAGGATAGTGTGGTTAGATGTGTGTGTACGTGCATATGTGTAGTGTGTGTGTACGTGCATGTGTGTAGTGTGTGTGTATGTGCATGTGTGTGGTGAGTGTGTACGTGCATGTGTGTAGTGTGTGTGTACATGCATGTGTAGTGTGTTTGTACGTGCATGTGTGTGGTGTGTGTGTACGTGCATGTGTGTAGTGTGTGTGTGTGTACGTGCATGTGTGTGGTGTGTGTGTACATGTACGTGCATGTGTGTAGTGTGTGTGTACATGCATGTGTAGTGTGTGTGTACGTACATGTGTGTAGTGTGTGTACATGCATGTGTGTAGTGTGTGTACGTGCATGTGTGTGGTGTGTGTGTACATGTATGTGGGCTGGCCCATAGCACTTCTGATGCCCCCCATACATAACACATCTGAAGGGCCATCAGCATGTGTGGGTACAGTGGGCTGGTTTTGTTGTTACCACAAGGAAGGGATTAAAGGGAGGTGGGAGGAGTGGTAGGTTGGGGGAAGGGGGGGGAGGGAGGAGGCTGGTTTGAAGTATGCAGTGTGGTATGCTTTGGGTCATAATTCACACCTGTACCTAAGGGCTTCTGGGCCTTTGTGTGCTCAAGGTGATTTGAAGCCTTAGGTCCACCATCAATGGTTGTCATGTATGGTGTTCAATTAGTGTGTGTGTGTGTGTATGTGTGTGCATGTGAATGTGTATGTGTGTGCACATGCATGTGTGTGCATATGAAACTGTACAATGTATGTGTGTATGTGTGCGTATGTGTGTATGCATGTGGGTGTAAGTGTGTGTATGTGTGTACAATGTACATGTACGTGTACATGAACGTGTGTGCCTATGTGTGTGTATTTGTCTACATGTACATGTTTGTGTATTGAGGTCACCTCTACATGTACCTATGGCAGCATACCTCTCTGCATACCAGCGAGAGTGCTGGTGACATTATTCACGGCTTAGGGTCTAAATGGCCATGAATTTGAGGGCAACAAAGACTTGGATCTTTTCACACTTGCACCTCATATGATTATTGGTGAGGTGGTGAAGAGAAGCAGGTGTGTGTGTGTGTGTGTGTGTGTGTGTGTGTGTGTACATCTCCACATGGACACCTGTGTGTACACATACATGTACACATACATGTACATGTACATGTACTTGTGTACATCATATATATTTACATGTGTACATTTACACATGTACATGAAGGGCATGTGTACATACATGTACATATTTACGTGTGTACATATTTACGTGTGTACATGCATACACATGTACATGTGTACGCACACAACTGTCTCAGTTGTAAATCCTTGCAAGTAAAGGAAGTGGGGAGGGGGGAGGGGGATATGACGATTGGAGGCATTTGGGAGTAATACAGGCTGTAAACATAATGTAATTATGTGTAATTATGTGCAGTGTGTAATTATGTGCAGTGTTTAATTGCAGTACTCTTCAAAATATTTAGGAAAGTAGTGGGTAGTATGGCACAAGTATGCCCTGAAATTTCATCTTTTTTATTTAGTGGCTTTTACATATACAGAACTCTGTACCACACACACACACACACACACACACACACACACACACACACACACACACATACACATACATGTCCCTGTTCATACCCGCTATCATAAAAAACATGGTTGCCTATCAAAACAAAATGCAAACATAAACAATAAACACAGCCTCCTCTGACAACAAACATTACACCAAATGAGATAATCATGAGAGGCAACACATACACACCTCTGTTCCCACCCAGTGGGGGCAATGTTTACGTCCCTCTTCGTGAATAACGGCCCTCCAACGAGGTGTGTGTGGCTGCCATGAGTACATTCAGCGGGAGGGGCCCGGGCTGGGGAGGTATAAGGTTACCTGTTGCCCCATTGCTGGCATACCTGAGGACCGGCACAATTTGCTCTTGACAATTGCCTCGAATGTTACCTACCCCCCATACCACATGAATTCACACACACATATACATAACATCGCATGTGTTCTGTGTCCCGTATGGGATAATTGCATGTATGTGCAAATCTGCACACTTGCATGCATGTATAGGTGTACATTTGCGTGTATATACATGTACATGTATAAACACATACATTTATGTGCACATGCACATGTAAATGTAGATGTATGCATACATGTATCATCGTTTGTGCATGTGTGTGTAAAATGTATGCTACAAAAGTGTATGCATGTACATGTTGTATGCATGCACTTGCTGCTACTTCATTGGAGGACACATGTACGTGTGTGTGGAGAAATACAGTACTACTGATGCTTACCTCAAGCTGTTCATCACCATGGTGACCTGTTTTGCCTTGAACTCTGTACTCTCCTGACAGTCCCCATGTCACACACACATGACACACACACACACACACACACACACAAGTGTGGCTGTCGTGACAGCAGTACATGTAGGTCTAATTGTTGTTGTTGGAATATGTGCTTTGGACTGGGGGTAGAGTGGACTGGGGAAGAGGTGGGTGTGGTCTGGGGGGATGCCCCCTAAGCCATAGTCTGCTGGAGCCCTGTTGTGTGTTGGTGGTGGGAGGCAATGGGGCATCCAGTCCCCTTCTTGTTGGCATGGGTGGGGCCAGCCAAGCATGGCTGAAGTGTTGTGTGGACGTTCTGGAGGGGCAGTAGTGTGTGTGAGGTAGCCACACCTCCTCTATTGGTGGGTAATGAACCTAGCCCGTCCATTGATATCGATCTGCTATACTGTATGTGTGTATATGTATGCATGTGTGTGTATGTATGTATGTATGTATGTATGTATGTATGTATGTATGTATGTATGTATGTATGTATGTATGCATGTATGCATGTATGTATGTATGTATGTATGTTATGTATGTATGTATGTATGTATGTATGCATGTATGCATGTATGTAATGCATGTACATGTATATTTGCACACACTATCAGTGTTATGAAGGTACAGTGTACATATTCCCGTATGTTTTGTACATTTTCATATTGGAAACATCACCGTGGTCCACTGTATGGTCCACTGTATGGTCCACTGTATGGTCCACTGTATGGTCCACTGTATGGTCCACTGTATGGTCCACTGTATGGTCCACTGTATGGTCCACTGTATGGTCCACTGTATGGTCCACTGTATGGTCCACTGTATGGTCCACTGTATGGTCCACTGGTGATTAATGTAACACATGCCTGTACACCTTGTGTGAGATACACATGTATTAGTTGGCCTATGATTTCAAGGAGATGGCTTCCATTGCTGTGTGTGTGTGTAGCACCACATAGGAATAGAGAAGGGGAAAAAAGAGGAGGGGGGGAGGGGAGAGGGCACTTAGATGTGTTCCTGGGGATTCAGAGGTGGTCCCTCCTTTGTCTGAGGTCACAACCCTTGTTAGTGTGTGGTGTATGGCAGCATACATGTAGTGTGGTGTATGGCAGCATACATGTAGTGTGGTGTATGGCAGCATACATGTAGTGTGTGGTATGGCAGCATACATGTAGTGTGTAGTATGGCAGCATACATGTAGTGTGTGGTATGGCAGCATACATGTAGTGTGTGGTATGGCAGCATACATGTAGTGTGTGGTATGGCAGCATACATGTAGTGTGTAGTATGGCAGCATACATGTAGTGTGCTTGTAGCTACCACACACAACCACATACACACCACTACTCTCTGGTACAGCAAAAGGAATTTAGGCAGAGATGGAGGGTGCATTCATGCATGCCTTATTGCCTGCTCCTGAGGAATGCCTACACACATGTACATGTAGCAGTGCAATGATGTGTGTACATGCATTGTGCAGCAGTGTTTGTGAATGGTTTGTGTACATGTGTGTGTGTGTGTGTGTGTGTGTGTGTGTGTGTGTGTGTGTGTGTGTGTGTGTGTGTGCATGAGTGCTTTTCATGTGCATGTAATGTTGCATACATGGTTATGCTTGTAGGGCTACCAAGCATGTTATCGCATCAGGTACATGCTTCACATGGGTGGGGCAGCTGCCCCAGGGGTGTGATGGCCCCAGGGGTATGATGGCCCCAGGGGTATGATGGCCCCAGGGGCATCTTGAATTTGTGTAGGTTTTCATACATGTATGTACAGGCTACATGTATGTGTCCATACATGTACATGTATATGTGTGTATGTACATGTATATGTGTGTATGTACATGTATGTGCTGGGTACAGCCAGGGGTAGCAGAACATGATGTTTTAGTGCAGGTGGCAGTGTGTGGGGATGCCTCACTCCATTAGTGTGCCCATTGTTGTCATGGACACCGTGTCATTAGCCTGTGAGCGGCTTTGCTGTCGGTATAGCTAATTGGAGGGATGATTGAAACGTGTCGTGTGCCACCCCCTTTGTGAGTGCAGCTGTGTCCTGGGGGATTACCATGGGGACAATGTCTTGTTGCTTTTTAGGATTTAGTTTTTTTTTCTCCCTGTGTGAAGTAAGATGTGTGGGTGTGGCCAGTGCTGAGGGTAGGTAACCAGAGGGGTGGGGAGGACAGGGGCACACACACCTGTATTACCTCTCTCTCTGTTTACTATGGGAAACCTTTAACATGACATCACTGTGACTTGTGATGATGTCGTACCAGAATGTGTGTCCTGTACATGTATATGTGCATGTGTACATGTATGTATATATATATATATATGGAACGTTCTATGCGATTTTGATGCTTGTGAATTTATATATATAGCATCCAATTCAAAGCGCTATATCTTCCACACGGTTTACGCTCTTGACTTCCTATTTTCAACACTTTATACTACACCATTTCTCTATGCTAAAATACATTTTGGAGTCTTGCACTTGCTCCGTGACAGTATTGCAACGTTCGATACCCCACCGGGTTCAAACCCACCATAACATACTGTAGGAGTAATCAATTCGCTTCAAATTCGGTTTGTATATAGAGAGGTCCTATACCTATCGATTTGTTCTGTTCGTTAATTTTTATGTCATCCGTTACGGAGATACAGCGGCGCAAAGTTGGTACAAGTTTCCCGCTCGAATCGCGCCGTTGTACGTGCGTGAACCGCTTCCATACCAAAGTGTACATGAATATGCAACTACTTCCTGTGGGCTGAGACTTTGATAACTTATAGCCACACCTATACTGCGCTAGCTAGCCGGGTAAGTATTTAATCTATCGTCCCTGTCACAGTTGATATTCGTTATCTTCTGTGTAGATAAACGATATGCATGGCGACGTCCACTGAAGACAAGCTCGTAAGAGTTTCAATCGGCGGACGAGTTCGAGCGGTACGGATACGTCGATCGATATCCAAGATACATTCGACGAGGATGGGGAGATCGAGAACGGTAGAGACGGCGGTCATACCACTGACGATGGTGGTTGTAGGGAATAAGCAGCCGCTATATCACTAAAAGAGCCACCGGCCCCGCCCCCCACATATGGGCCCTCACTACTACACTGCAAGTCCAGACAGCAGCCCCGCATAACCAACAGATGCCATGCAAAGCCACCAACCCGCACTACCTATGGAACCACCCGCCCATATCAGACCCTACACAGGAGCCACCAACTAACCATTGGGGTCAGCCTCCACAATACCAGTGGAGACACTGCTAACCTCTTGCTGCAAATGGAGTTGGCAGCCCTCACATATACATGTACCAAGGGAAGCCACACATTCCCTCTCCCAGCACTACCAAGCCCTCACTGCAAATGGCCTTACATCTACATGTAAGCAGAACCCCATTGGTCCAGTCCCCCTCCCCACCCCCACTAATGATTGTTCGCTGCAAGTTCAAGAGGCCAATGGAGCCATCCCCACACAGCAAAACCACCAGACTCCATCACTACTGCCTCGCGAACTTACAAATAATACGTCCACACTGCAAGTAGTGAAGCCTCCAGCTCTCATATAGATGGGGCTTTCAGACCCTGCACTGGCAGCAGGGGTGCCCACACACGCAGGTATGATGCCAGTGGAGATGCCAGCTGTCACACTACAAGCAATTAAGCTGCAGTCCCCAAATTTCAGGGGAAGCCATGAACTGCATGTACATGCACTGAACGTACACCTGCCCCTCTCCAAACACTGACCATTAGCCCTCACTGCATGTGCCCCACACACTGGGACCAGCCCCCACGGCCTTCCTGCACACTACCTGTTCTTCATAGCATGTAGAGTCAACGGCCCAGGGACCAATGGTGTCAGCTCCCTCATTGCAAGCAGACAGTAATGCAAGTGAACTTAAAAGCCCTCACTGCATTCTCCAGTTAGCACCAGTGGAGCCATATTCCAGATGGAGTTATCAGACTGCCAGCAGGGAAGCCACCAGCTACTAAACTTCCCGGGGTCATTGGGGGACCCCATAATAATGCATGCTGGTGCATGGAGTCACACTGCAAGTGGAAATGGCACCCTTCCACAATTTCAGGAGCCATGAACTGGATGCCCCCACTATCTATGGAACCATTTACCCTCACTTAGCAGCCCCCACATACGGTGCCCCTTCTCCCACTACCTATCCTTCACTGCAGGTTTCAGCAGCCTTCTCAGCCTTCTCACTTCAAGTGCACCATACCAGTGACCATTCACTGCAAGTTCAAGGGGCCAATGGTCACACATCAGAACCACCATTCCCCATTGATCGCTGCAAGTGAACTCAACAGCTGCACGATGCAAGTGAATTTACATTTAATGCCTCCACACTGCAAGTAGTGGAGCCACCAGCTCTCTTACAGATGGGGTTACCAGACCCTGCATTGTCAGCAGGGGTGCCCACACATGCTGGGGTCAATAGGTATGAGGCCAGTGGAAATGCCAACCCTCGCATCACAAGCCATGAACTACATGTACTGTGCGTACACCTGCCCCTCTCCAAACACTACCAATGGAACCTATAGGCCTACCGCACACTACCTCTCCTTCACTGCACGCTGAGTCAACGTATTCCCCATGCAGGGACAGTATCATTGGGACCATTAATAATAATAATAATAATAATAATAATAATAATAATAATTTATTTGGTAAATTTACACCAAAAAGGCAAGTAATGGCATTAGGAAATGCACTTATAAACTGCCTGAACTATTTATAAGGGAATAGTTTACAAAAGGGGGTAAGGTCAACATGACTCAGATGAGCTTTAAATGCACAGACGGAGGATGCAGACACCACTGAGTTGGGCAAAGAGTTCCAAATTGGTATGACACGTTCTGAAAAAAAGTTTAGACGAAAATTATGATGTGGTAATGATCTGGACTTGAGCTTAAAGTGGTTACCTCTGGTAAAATGAACATTAGAGTTGATAACAAAGAAGTCAGATACATCGACATCAACAAGGTGAAACACTATCTTGTAACACATCACTAGGTCAAAGAATACCCTGCGATATTCAAGAGATTGAAGATTTAAATTTCTTAGCCGAGTGCCATAATCCATATATGAAAGCTTAGCTCTTCTGCAAACAGCTCTAGTAAAGAAGCGTTGGACCTTTTCAATGGAATGAATGTCTTGATGAAGCCATGGATTCCACACCTGAGTGTTTGACTCAAGAAGTGGCCTAACATAGGTAGTGAACAGCTGTAAAAGTATTGAAGCATCATTTGAGTGAAAACCCTTCAAAAGAAGAGCACATCGATGATGTGCTTTAGCAGCAATAGCCGAGCAGTGAATGTGAAACTTTAAATCAGATGAAAGAAAGACACCAAGATCACGAATAGAAGATACTTCTTCTAAGACTACGCTTGATAAAGAATACTTGATAGATGGGACTGCTAGATTTCCAAACGAGATGACATTACATTTTTGAAAAGCAATGTTTAGCTGCCACTTGGAAGACCAGTTACAAAATTCAGATAGAGAGTTTGAGAACGCAGGATCTTCTGTACTGTAACGAGCAGAGTATAGTTTAGTATCATCAGCAAAGATTTTCACCTTTACAGGTGGTGTGAGACAGTCAGGAAGGTCATTGATGTATATTAGAAAGAGTAGAGGACCTAGAACAGAGCCTTGAGGCACACCACTTATGACAGGAAGTAGAGTGGACTGAGATTCATGAATATATACACATTGAAACCGATCAGAGAGAAAAGAGGATAACCAATCCAATAAATGAGAAGTAAATCCATACAATCTGGCTTTTAAAAGAAGCTTAGAATGAGAAACTGAATCAAAAGCCTTAGCGAAGTCAATGTATACAGCATCAACTCTCATTTTATTGTCAGCCAGCAAAGTAAAATCATTTAAGGTTGTTAATAATTGGGTGCAAGTAGAGCGCTTAGCCAAAAAGCCATATTGTTCATCAGATAGGAGATGGTTAGCCCTCAGAAAGGCAATCATTGAATCAGATATGATACTTTCCATAACCTTGCCACATATACTTGTAAGAGAGACAGGTCGATAGTTAGATGGAAGCTTGCGATCACCTTTTTTAAAAATAGGACAGACATAGGCAATTTTCCAATCAGATGGAACTCTACCACACTTCATTGACATATTGAAGAGATAAGACAAAGGAAATGCTATCCCACCAGCAATTGACTTTAAAAAGATAGCAGGAAGATTGTCTGGAGTTTTAGAGTATTTCAATGGCAGTTTCATTAAAGCTCTAAACACTCTGTCATAAGTGAAAGTGACAGAACCAAGAGAAGCAGCAACTGGATTACGGTGAGCTAAGGAAGGTAGGATACCATCATCCACTGTAAATACGGAAACAAAGAATTGATTTAGCAGGTCGCATTTATCTGAATCAGAAGTAGCAATACTTCCATCACTTCTAGCTAAAGGGGGAATAACAGCAATATTTTTTAATTTGGAGTTGGCATAAGAATAGAAATATGATAGGTTTCTACTATTAACAACTCTCAACTCTTTGGAAGCAAGATATGCTTGAACTGCAAAATCATACTCCTTTGCAAATTTACGATAGAGACTCTTATTTACGTGATACCATTGTTTCTTTTTCTGAAGTAATGCTCGAATATGACGAGGTATAGAATATTTTTTCAAAGAAACTTTTCTTAGAGGGACAAACTGAGCAATAGATTCTCTTAAAACACCCTCAATTTTATTCCAAACATCATCAACAGTTGAACACGTATTGAAGAGCAGTAGCCAGTCAATATCACTAACATGCTGAATAATGGTACTATAATCTGCATGACGGAAATCATAAAAATAAGAGCAAGAACCTGATGATGGTGCTGAATTTGGACATATGATTTGAAAGTCAATAGATGCATGATCACAAGAACTGGAGAATGGTTCACACACCAACATTTCATAAACTAAACCAGGATCTGAGGCCAATATGAGATCAATACAATTATGACCTCTAGTAGGACAGTTAACAATCTGGGTAAGACCATTCTGCATAGTGCAGGTCAAGAAATAATCATGTGAAACAGAACCAAAACTCATTGGAATTCCCCAGTCTATATTGGGATAGTTAAAGTCGCCAACAAAGAAAACAGGGTAATTTACACAACAGTTGTAATTGAATAGCGAGCACAGAAGTGTGGTATGGGATATATCATTTGCCAGAGCAGGTGGATTATACACACACACAAAGCGGTATATAGATCTGTAGGAAAACATTACATCTAGTATGATGCACTCCAGTTGTAGGAAGTCAGTGGTTAGCTCATTATTTACAACTTTTACTGAATTCTGAATAAAAACCAGAACTCCACCATATCCATCATATCTATCTTTTCTAAGGATATAGTACGAAGAACCAGACAATAGAAGAGAGTCAGACAAATCACCATTTAACCATGATTCAGTAATAAAAATGATGTCAAAATCATAGGAGTGAAGCAGCAAGTGAAGATTCGATAATTTATTGCATAAGGAACGTGCATTAAATAACTTACAACGAAGCAGCATACTATTACTTGCCTGATATCCCTAGATGGAAGTTGTTAGGTTTGCTCCAGGGACTGAAGAAGTTTGTGGATTTGATCCGGGGACTGAAGAGTTGTTGCTCTTCGTTCTTACTGACCAGCTGTGTACAGGGCCACGACGATCAATATAATACTTGTGAACGCCTGCATCATTCCTTTTGTTTAAATCAGCATAAAGTTCACGAATTCTTTTACGCTCAGCATATGTGTAACTGGGGCGAACAAAAACATCCTTGTAAGAAACAGAACCTTTTAGCATCTTTGCTTTTTGTAGGATAATTGATTTGTGAGCCAGATTCGCAACTCGAACTTTAAGAAGGCGTGGTCTGTCATCTGTTTTGACCTTTTCCAAATTATGCCTACCTAGCCTCAAGGCATCTACCACAACCACGTCTTTTACACCCAAAAAGTCAAAAAGACTCCTAGCATGAGAGATATCATCAGTGGCATTTCCAGTTTCTTTAAGTCCTGATACAATAAGCTGGCACCTGTTATCATAGACCGCAACCGCTTCCTTGACCGCAGCATCTACGGTTTCAATGTGCTCGCCATTAACAGGAATGGGGACTGTAGTGGCAGACTGTTTAAGTGTTGCTTCAACGTTTGTAATGAAGACGTCCACTTTCTTTTCTAGTAGAATGAGTTTTGACGGCAAAGATCTCAGACCATTCTCACAATTTGGACACGGAGCGCACACCTTTTTCACAACAACCAAAACTTCAGAGTCAATTTTAGCAAAAGTAGGAGAACATTCAGAGTGGAAATGAGCATCGCAGTACGTGCAAACCAGACCAGAAGGCAAAGAGATGTCAACGTTCTTCTTTTCACAAACAACACATTTGCACCAGCAGTTATCGGACTGTCAGCAAGGGAGCAACCAGCTGCCAAACACCCCAGGGTCATTGGGGCCCCCAAAATAATCATGCTGGTGGAAACTCACAACAGCGCAATTGCAATTGGCACCCCCACAATATTAGGGGAGCCATGAACTGGAGCCCCCCCCGCTATCCATGGAACCATGAGCCCTCACTTAGCAGGAGTATCTCCCACTACATGTACCTATCCTTCACTGCATATTTCATCAGCCAAGATTACCAGCCATTATCACTACAAGTGCCGCACCATACCAATGAACATTTACCGCAGGTTCAAGGGGCCATGGCCATTTTCACACATTAGAACCACCATCCCCCATAACTGCAAGTGAACTTAACAGCCGCACAAGACAAGTGAACTTACATTTAATACTAACACACTACTAATAGTAGAGCCACCAGCTCTCGCACAGATGGGGTTACCAGAACTGCCGCACTGCCCTTATAAGCTGGGGCAATAGGTATGTGCCAGTGGAGATGCCATGCAGCCATCGCACTACAAGTACTCCCCAAATTTCAGAGGAAGACATGAACTACATGCACTGAACGTAGGCCTACACCCGCTCCTCTCCAAACACTGACCATTAGCCCTCACTGCAAGTACCCCACACACTGGGACCAGCCCCAACGGCCCTCCAGCCCACTACCTGTCCTTCACTGCACGTAGAGTCAACAGCCCAGACCGATGGAGTCAGCTCCCTCATTGCAAGCAGACAGTAATGCAAGTGAATTTAAAAGCCCACACTGCATTCCAGTTAGCACCAGTGGAGCCATATTCCAGATGGAGTTATCAGACTGCCAGCAGGGAAGCCACCAGCTGCTAAACTCCCTGGGGTCATTGGGGGGGCCCCACAATAATGAATGCTGGTGCATGGAGACGTCAGCTGCCTCAAACTGCAAGTGGAAATGGCACCCCCCCCCCACAATTTCAGGAGCCATGAACTGGAGCCACACATGCCCCTATACTATCTATGGAACCATTCACCCTCACTTAGCAGCCCTCACATACGGTGCCCTATCTCCCACTACCTATCCTTCGCTGCAAGTTTCAGCAGCCTTTTCAGCCTTCTCACTACAAGTGCACCATACCAGTGACCATTCACTGCAAGTTCAAGGGGCCAATGGTCACACATCAGAACCATCATGGTTCCCCCATGATCACTGCAAGTGAACTCGACAGCCGCACGATGCAAGTAAATTTACATTTAATGCCTCCACACTGCAAGTAGTGGAGCCACCAGCTCTCTTACAGATGGGGTTACCAGACCCTGCATTGCCACAGGGGTGCCCACACAAGCTGGGGTCAGTAGGTACGATGCCAGTGGAGATGCCAACCCTCGCACCACAAGCCATGAACTACATGTACTGTGGGTCTCCAAACACTACCAATGGAACCATTCGTGGAGCTACCAGCCCGCTTTGGACAAATGGGAACACCACCACTGAAGCAGCCTATACGTTTTTGTGTTGTAGATCTGAACTAAATGTGTTTGTGCATGTACCGAGGCATGTACAGAGTAATTTTATCTGAAGCCATCTGTTAGTGGTGAATATAGTTACCAGCCCTATCGGTACTGATTGCGGTAGGTCTGCACCCGTGGTTGGTTTATATACACAAGCAGAGGGCTTTTTGAAAAGAAAAAACCTACAACATACAGCTGGGAACTACATGTAGTGCTTTACATTGTTGAGGTACAAGTAGCAAAACATGTAAGTGCCATTTAGAATGTGTGGCATGGTGAAGACATCAGAATTAATGACCACACAAGTGGAGTTAGTGGTCATGAATTCCTATGCTTCACCGTGCCAAATTGTAGCTGTGACTGCGCATGCAATTTATGTGACATTCTAAGTGGCACTTACATCTATCTCAACATTGTAAAGCACTACCCAGTAAGCTTTATTCTTTTCAAAAAGCCCTCCGCTTGTGTATATAAACCAACCACGGGTGCAGTCCCACCGCAATCAGTACCGATAGGGCTGGTAACTATATTCACCACTAACAGGATGGCTTCATGTCCACCCCAGATAAAATTACTCTGTACATGCCTCGGTATACAACACAAAATGTGTTCAAAATGTATAGACATGTACACTCTACAAACGGAGGCTGCTACAGTGGTGGTGTTCCCATTTGTCCAATGCGGGCTGGTAGCTCCACTAGTAGTCGATGGTTCCCCTGACAGTGTAAGTCCTCTTGTAGTGTGGGGGTTAATGGTTTCACAGGTAGGGGGTTTGGTTTCACAGGTAGTGGTTCCATGTGCAGTGAGGAGCTGGTGATTGTACTGTGTGGGGCTAGGATAGGGGGCCATTGTGGCTGGCCCCAGTGTTTGGGGCCTGCACCATGTAAGTTCACATGCAGTGAGAGCTAATGGCTCCATTGCATGTACACATGATGGGGTCTAGTATTGTGAGGACCGGTAATGTGGCAGCTGGTGGCTCCCCTGCTGGAAGTCTGAGTACTCTATACGTAAGGGGGGTGGGTGGGTGGGAGGGCTGGTTGAGTGTGGTTCCACTGGTATTGTGTGTTTGCAGTGAGAGGGCTAGTGAGTGGGGGATAGCCTTGCACGTTTGCTCCTGGACCTCGGATACAACTTGTAGTAGAAGATAGGTAGTGAGAGACAGGGCTGTGGGGGCTAGCCCCGTATGTGAGGGGTGCTAAGTGAGGGCTAATGGTTCCATGGGTAGTGGGGGCATGTATGACTCCAGCTGATGGCTCCCCTAATATTGTTGGGGGTGCCGAATTTGTATTGCAGTACGGTGTGAGAGCTGGAGTCTCCATCAGCATGCATTATTGTGGGGCCCCCCCAATGACCCTTCAGGGGGTTTTAGCAGCTGGTGGTTCCCTCGCTGACTATCTGATACTCCATCTCTGTAATTGCTCCACTGGTGCTAACTGGACTTGTAGTGTGGGGTTATTACGTTCACTTGCATTAATAGTTCTGCTCGCTTGCAGTGATGGTGCTGACCCCTGCATGGGCCATTAACTCAACACGCAGTGAAAGACAGATTGTGGGCAGGAGTGCCGTGGGGGTGGGTCCCAGTGTGTGGGGTAGTTGCAGTGAGGGCTAATGGTTCTACTGGTAGTGATTGGAGTAGGGTGGGTGTACGCACAGTACATGTAGTTCATGGTTTCCTCTGAAATTTGGGGAGTACTTGTAGTGCGATTGCAGGCATCTCCATTGGCACATACCTATTGACCCCAGCTTATGTGGGCAGTGTAGTTCTGGTAACCCCATCTGTGAGAGAGCTGGTGGCTCTACTATTAGCTGTGTGTAGTTATTAAATGTAAGTTCACTTGTCTTGTGCGGCTGTTAAGTTCACTTGCAGTTATGGGGGATGGTGGTTCTAATGTGTGAGAATGGCTCCAATGGTCTCATTGGCCCCTTGAACCTGTTCATTGGTATGGTGCACTTGTAGTGATATGGCTGGTAATTTTGGCTGATGAAACATGCAGTGAAGGATAGGTACATGTAGTGGGAGACACTCCTGCTAAGTGAGGGCTCATGGTTCCATGGATAGTGGGGGGGCTCCAGTTCATGGCTCCCCTAATATTGTGGGGGTGCCAATTGCAATTGCGCTGTTGTGAGTTTCCACCAGCATGATTATTCTGGGGGCCCCAATGACCCTGGGGTGTTTGGCAGCTGGCTGCTCCCTTGCTGACAGTCCGATAACTGCTGGTGCTAACTGGACCTGAAGTGTGGGGCTATTAAGTTCATTTGCATTAATGGTCCCAATGATACTGTCCCTGGGGCATACGTTGACTCAGCGTGCAGTGAAGGACAGGTAGTGTGCAGGAGGCCTATAGGTTCCATTGGTAGTGTTTGGAGAGGGGCAGGTGTACGCACAGTACATGTAGTTCATGGGGGGGCAACCAGTTCATGGCTCCTGAAATTGTGGAGGGGTGCCATTTCCACTTGCAGTGTGACTCTATGCATCAGCATGCCTTATTGTGGGGTCCCCCAATGACCCCGGGAAGTTTAGTAGCTGGTGGCTTCCCTGCTGGCAGTCTGATAACTCCATCTGGAATATGGCTCCACTGGTGCTAACTGGAGAATGCAGTGAGGGCTTTTAAGTTCACTTGCATTACTGTCTGCTTGCAATGAGGGAGCTGACACCATTGGTCCCTGGGCCGTTGACTCTACATGCTATGAAGAACAGGTAGTGGGCAGGAAGGCCGTGGGGGCTGGTCCCAGTGTGTGGGGCACGTGCAGTGAGGGCTAATGGTCAGTGTTTGGAGAGGGGCAGGTGTACGTTCAGTGCATGTACATGCAGTTCATGGCTTCCCCTGAAATTTGGGGACTGCAGCTTAATTGCTTGTAGTGTGACAGCTGGGATCTCCACTGGCATCATACCTATTGACCCCTGCGTGTGTGGGCACCCCTGCTGCCAGTGCAGGGTCTGAAAGCCCCATCTATATGAGAGCTGGAGGCTTCACTACTTGCAGTGTGGATGTAAGTTCGCGAGGCAGTAGTGATGGGGTCTGGTGGTTTTGCTGTGTGGGGATGGTTCCATTGGCCTCTTGAACTTGCAGCGAACAATCATTAGTGGGGGTGGGGAGGGGGACTGGACCAATGGGGTTCTGCTTACATGTAGATGTAAGGCCATTTGCAGTGAGGGCTTGATAGTGCTGGGAGGGGGAATGTGTGGCTTCCCTTGGTACATGTACATGTGAGGGCTGCCAACTCCATTTGCAGCAAGAGGTTAGCAGTGTCTCCACTGGTATTGTGGAGGGCTGACCCCATTGGTTAGTTGGTGGCTGACCCCATTGGTTAGTTGGTGGCTGACCCCATTGGTTAGTTGGTGGCTCCTGTGTAGGGTCTGATATGGGCGGGTGGTTCCATAGGTAGTGCGGGTTGGTGGCTTTGCATGGCATCTGTTGGTTATGCGGGGCTGCTGTCTGGACTTGCAGTGTAGTAGTGAGGGCCCATATGTGGGGGGCGGGGCCGGTGGCTCATTTAGTGATTTAGCGGCTGCAACCACCATCGTCAGCGGTATGACCGCCGTCTCTACCGTTCTCGATCTCCCCGTCCTCGTCGAATGTATCTTGAATATCGATCGACGTATCCGTACCGCTCGAACTCGTCCGCCGATTGAAACTCTTACGAGCTTGTCTTCAGTGGACGTCGCCATGCATATCGTTTATCTACACAGAAGATAACGAATATCAACTGTGACAGGGACGATAGATTAAATACTTACCCGGCTAGCTAGCGCAGTATAGGTGTGGCTATAAGTTATCAAAGTCTCAGCCCACAGGAAGTAGTTGCATATTCATGTACACTTTGGTATGGAAGCGGTTCACGCACGTACAACGGCGCGATTCGAGCGGGAAACTTGTACCAACTTTGCGCCGCTGTATCTCCGTAACGGATGACATAAAAATTAACGAACAGAACAAATCGATAGGTATAGGACCTCTCTACTTATAAACCGAATTTGAAGCGAATTGATTACTCCTACAGTAAGTTATGGTGGGTTTGAACCTGGTGGGGTATCGAACGTTGCAATACTGTCACGGAGCAAGTGCAAGACTCCAAAATGTATTTTAGCATAGAGAAATGGTGTAGTATGTAGTACTGAAAATAGGAAGTCAAGAGCGTAAACCGTTTGAAAGATATTGCGTTTTGGATTGGATGCTATATATATAAATTCACAAGCATCAAAATCGCATAGAATGTTCCATATATATATATATATGGGACAGTTTCCGAGAAAATGTCGTTTCGCATATATATATAAAATGTTATAAAAATGCTTCTCTTTTGAATTGCTATATCTTCCGAACGATTAACGCTATCAACTATCGATTTTCAACACTTCATACTACACCATTTCCCTACGGTAAAATACATTTTGGAGTCTTGCACTTGCTCCGTGCCAGTATTGCAACGTCCGATACCCCACCGGGTTCAAACCCACCATAACTTTAGGTAGGAGTAATCAATTCGCTTCAAATTCGGTTTGTAGGTAGAGAGGTCCTATAACTATCGATTTGTTCTGTTCGTTAATTTTTATGTCATCCGTTACGGAGATACAGCGGCGCAAAGTTGGTACAAGTTTCCCGCTCGTATCGCGCCGTTGTACGTGCGTGAACCGCTTCCATACCAAATTACATGAATATGCAACTACTTCTGTGGGCTGAGACTTGGATAACTTATAGCCACACCTAATACTGCGCTAGCTAGCTGGGTAAGTATTTAATCTATCGTCCCTGCATGTCACAGTTGATATTCGTTATCTTCTGTGTAGATAAACGATATGCATGGCGACGTCCACTGAAGACAAGCTCGTAAGAGTTTCAATCGGCGGATGAGTTCGAGCGGTACGGATACGATGATCGATATTCAAGATACATTCGACGAGGATGGGGAGATCGAGAACGGTAGAGACGGCGGTCATACCACTGACGATGGTGGTTGTAGGGAGTAAGCAGCCGCTAAATCACTAAAGGAGCCACCGGCCCCGCCCCCAACATACATGTATGGGCCCTCACTACTACATTGCAAGTCCAGACAGCAGCCCCGAATAACCAACAGATGCCATGCAAAGCCACCAACCCGCACTACCTATGGAACCACCCGCCCATATCAGACCCTTCACAGGAGCCACCAACTAACCAATGGGGTCAATACCAGTGGAGACACTGCTAACCCTCTCACTGCAAATGGAGTTGGCATGCAGCCCTCACAATTTCAGGGCAGCCATGAACTACATGTACATGTACCAAGGGAAACCACACATGCCCCCTCCCAACACTACCAAGCCCTCACTGCAAATGGCCTTACATCTACATGCATGTAAGCAGAACCCCATTGGTCCAGTCCCCCTCCACACCCCCACTGATGATTGTTCGCCGCAAGTTCAAGGGGACAATGGAGCCATCCCCACACAGCAAAACCACCAGTCCCCATCACTACTGCCTCACGAACTTACAAATAATACATCCACACTGCAAGCAGTGGAGCCACCAGCTCTCTTACAGATGGGGCTTTCAGACCCTGCACTGGCAGCAGGGGTGCCCACACATGCAGGGGTCAATAGGTATGATGCCAGTGGAGATGCCAGCTGTCACACTACAAGCAATTAAACAGTCCCCGAATTTCAGGGGAAGCCATGAACTACATGTACATGCACTGAACGTACACCCACCCCTCTCCAAACACTGACCATTAGCCCTCACTACAAGTGCCCCACACACTGGGACCAGCCTCATTGCAGGCAGACAGTAATGCAAATGAACTTAAAAACCCACACTGCATTCCAGTTAGCACCAGTGGAGACATTCCAGATGGAGTTATCAGACTGCCAGCAGGGAAGCCACCAGCTACTAAACTTCCTGGGGTCATTGGGGGACACCACAATAATGCATGCTGGTGCATGGAGTCACACTGCAAGTGGAAATGGCACCTATCGCAATTTCAGGGAGCCATGAACTGGAGTCACACATGCCCCCACTATCTATGGAACCATTCACCCTCACTTAGCACCCCGCACATACGGTGCCCTATCTCCCACTACCTATCCTTCACTGCATGTTTCAGCAGCCTTCTCAGCCTTCTCACTACAAGTTCACCATACCGGTGACCATTCACTGCAAGTTCAAGGGGCCAATGGTCACACATCACAGCCAACATCCCCCATGATCACTGCAAGTGAACTCAACAGCCGCACAATGCAAGTGAATTTACATTTAATGCCACCACACTGCAAGTAGTGGAGCCACCAGCTCTCTTACAGATGGGGTTACCAGACCCTGCATTGCCAGCAGGGGTGCCCACACATGCTGGGGTCAATAGGTATGAGGCCAGTGGAGATGCCAACCCTCGCACCACAAGCCATGAACTACATGTACTGTGCGTATACCTGCCCCCTTCACTGCACATTGAGTCATCGTACGGCCCAGGGACCAATGAGATCAGCTCCCTCACTGCAAGCGGACAGTATCATTGAAACCATTAATGCAAGTGAACTTAATAGCCCCATACTGCTCGTCCGGTTAGCACCAGCGGTTATCGGACTGTCAGCAAGGTAGCAACCAGCTGCCAAACACCCCAGGGTAATTGGGGCCCCCAGAATAATCATGCTGGTGGAAACTCACAACAGTGCAATTGCAATTGGCACCCCCCACAATATTAGGAGAGCCATGAACTGGAGCCCCCCGCTATCCATGGAACCAATTTAGCCCTCACTTAGCAGGAGTATCTCCCACTACATGTACCTATCCTTCGCTGCATATTTCATCAGCCAAGATTATCAGCCATATCGCTACAAGTGCACCATACCAATGAACATTTACCGCAGGTTCATGGGGCCATGGCCATTCTCACACATTAGAACGACCATTCCCCATAACTGCAAGTGAACTTAACAGCCGCACAAGACAAGTGAACTTACATTTAATACCTACACACTGCTAACAGTATAGCCACCAGCTCTCTCACAGATGGGGTTACCAGAACTACACTGCCCACATAAGCTGGGTCAATAGCTATGTGCCAATGGAGATGCCAGCCATCGCACTACAAGTACTCCCCAAATTTTAGAGGAAGCCATGAACTACATGTACTGTACGTACACCCACCCTACTCCAAACACTACCAGTGGAACCATTAGCCTTCACTGCAACTACCCCACACACTGGGACCCACCCCCTCGGCACTCCTGCACACTATGTGTCTTTCACTGTATGTTAAGTTAATAGCCCATGCAGGGGTCAGCTCCCTCACTACAAGCGGACAGAACTATTACCGCAAGTGAACTTACATGTAATAGTCCAGTTATTACCAGTAGAGCAATTACAGAGATGGAGTCATCAGACTGCCAGCGAGGCATCCACCAGCTGCTAAAACCCCTGCAGGGTCATTGGGGACACCACAATAATGCATGCTGGTGCATGGAGTCACACTGTAAGTGGAAATGGCACCCCCGACAATTTCGCGGAGCCATGAACTGGAGCCACAAGCCACATATGTCCCCACTGTCTATGGAACCATTCACCCTCACTTAGCAACCCGCACATACGGTGCCCTATCTCCCACTACCTATTTCCTTCACTGCAAGTTTCAGCAGCCTTCTCAGCCTTCTCACTACAAGTGCACAATACCAGTGACCATTCACTGCAAGTTCAAGGGGCCAATGGTCACACATCAAAACCAACATCCCCATGATCACTGCAAGTGAACTCAACAGCCGCACAATGCAAGTGAATTTACATTTAATGCCACCACACTGCAAGTAGTGGAGCCACCAGCTCTCTTACAGATGGGGTTACCAGACCCTGTAGGGGTGCCCACACATGCTGGGGTCAATAGGTATGAGGCCAGTGGAGATGCCAACCCTCACACCACAAGCCATGAACTACATGTACTGTGCGTACACCTGCCCCTCTCCAATGGAACCATTAGGCCTCCTGCACACTACCTATCCTTCACTGCACGTTGAGTCAACTTACGGCCCAGGGACCAATGAGGTCACTACAAGTGGACAGTATCATTGGAACCATTAATGCAAGTGAACTTAATAGCCCCACACTGCAGGTCCAGTTAGCACTAGCGGTTATTGGACTGTCAGCAAGGTAGCAACCAGCTGCCAAACACCCCAGGGTCATTGGGGCCCCCAGAATAATCATGCTGGTGGAAACTCACAACAGTGCAATTGCAATTGGCACCCCCCACAATATTAGGAGAGCCATGAACTGGAGCCCCCCGCTATCCATGGAACCAATTTAGCCCTCACTTAGCAGGAGTATCTCGCACTACATGTACCTATCCTTCACTGCATGTTTCATCAGCCAAAATTACCAGCCATATCACTACAAGAGCACCATACCAATGAACATTTACTGCAGGCCACTGGAGCCATTCTCACACATTAGAACCACCATCCCCCATAACTGCAAGTGAACTTAACAGCTGCACAAGACAAGTGAACTTACATTTAATACCTACACACTGCTAATAGTAGAGCCACCAGCTCTCTCACAGATGGGGTTACCAGAACTACACTACCCACATAAGCACAAGTACTCCCCAAATTTTAGAGGAAGCCATGAACTACATGTACTGTACGTACACCCACCCTACTCCAAACACTGCCAGTGGAACCATTAGCCTTCACTGCTACTACCCCACACACTGGGACCCACCCCCACGGCACTCCTGCCACTATCTGTCTTTCACTGCATGTTGAGTTAATGACCCATGTAGGGGTCAGCTAGCGGCAGAATTATTAATGCAAGTGAACTTAATAGCCCCACACTACAAGTCCAGTTAGCACCAGTGGAGCAATTACATAGATGGAGTCATCAGACTGCCAGTGAGGGAACCACCAGCTGCTAAAACCCCCTGCAGGGTCATTTGGGGGCCCCCACAATAATGCATACCGGTGGAGACTCCAGCACTTACACTGTTCTGCAATACGAATTCGGCACCTCCAACAATATTAGGGGAGCCATCAGCTAGAGTCACACATGCTCCCACTACCCATGGAACCATTAGCCCACACGTAGCAGCCCCCACATATGGGGCTAGCCCCCACGGCCCTGTCTCACACTACCTATCCTTTACTACAAGTAGTATCCGAGGTCCAGGAGCAAACGTGCAAGGCCATCCCCTACTCACTAGCCCTCTCACTGCAAACCCATAATACCAGTGGAACCACACTCAACCAGCCCTCCCACCCACCCACCAATGGAGTAATCAGACTGCCAGCAGGGCTGCCACATTACCGGTCCTCACAAAACTAGACCCCATCATGTGGAGTGGAACCACACATGCAATGGAGCCATTAGCCCTTACTGCATGTGGACTTACATGGTACAGGCCCCAAACACTGGGGCCAGCCACAATGGCCCCCTATCCTAGCCCCACACAGTACAATAACCAGCTCCTCACTGCACATGGAACCACCACCTGTGAAACCATTAACCCCCACACTACAAGGGGACTTTCAGTGTCAGGGGAACCATCGACTACTAGTGGAGCTACCAGCCCACATTGGACAAATGGGAACACCACCACTGAAGCAGCCTCCGTTTGTAAAGTGTACATGTCTATACGTTTTGAACACATTTTGTGTTGTAGATCTGAACTAAATGTTTGTGCATGTACCGAGGCATGTACACAGAGTAGGGTGGACATGAAGCCATCCTGTTAGTGGTGAATATAGTTACCAGCCCTATCTGTACTGATTGCGGGTGGTCTGCACCCGTGGCTGGTTTATATAGACAAGGCATAGGGCTTTTTGAAGAGAAAAAAAGAAAACCCTACAGCTGGGAACGACATGCATGTAGTGTTTAGTTTACATTTGTTGAGGTACAAGTAGCGAAACATGTAAGGGCCATTTAGAATGTGTGGCACGGTGAAGACATCAGAATTCATGACCACACAAGTAGAGTTAGTGGTCATGAATTCCGATGTCTTCACCGTGCCAAATTGTAGCTGCGACTGCGCATGCAATTTATGTGCACATTCTAAATGGTACTTACAAGTTTTGCAACTTCAACAACTAATGTAAAGCAGTTTATTCTTTTCAAAAAGCCCTTTGCCTTGTCTATATATACCAACCACGGGTGCAGACCACCCGCAATCAGTACCGATAGGGCTGGTAACTATATTCACCACTAACAGGATGGCTTCATGTCCACCCCAGATAAAATTACTCTGTACATGCCTACATGTAGGTACATGTACATGCACAAACATTTAGTTCAGATCTACAACACAAAATGTGTTCAAAACGTATAGACATGTACACTTTACAAACGGAGGCTGCTTCAGTGGTTTTCCCATTTGTCCAATGCGGGCTGGTAGCTCCACTAGTAGTTGATGGTTCCCCTGACAGTGTACGTCCTCTTGTAGTGTGGGGGTTAAAGGTTTCACAGGTAGGGGGTTAATGGTTTCACAGGTAGTGGTTCCATGTGCAGTGAGGTACTGGTGATTGTTCTGTGTGGGGCTAGGATAGGGGGCCATTGTGGCTGGCCCCAGTGTTTGGGGCCTGCACCATGTAAGTCCACATGCAGTGAGGGCTAATGGCTCCATTGCATGTGTGGTTCCACTCCACATGATGGGGTCTAGTTTTGTGAGGACCGGTAATGTGGCAGCCCTGCTGGCAGTCTGATTACTCCATTGGTGGGTGGGTGGGAGGGCTGGTTGAGTGTGGTTCCACTGGTATTATGGGTTTGCAGTGAGAGGGCTAGTGAGTAGGGGATGGCCTTGCACGTTTGCTCCTGGACCTCGGATACTACTTGTAGATAGGGCGCCGTATGTGCGGGCTGCTAAGTGAGGGTGAATGGTTCCATAGATAGTGGGGGCATATGTGGCTTGTGGCTCCAGTTCATGGCTCCGCGAAATTGTCGGGGGTGCCATTTCCACTTACAGTGTGACTCCATGCACCAGCATGCATTATTGTGGTGTCCCCCAATGACCCTGCAGGGGTTTTAGCAGCTGGTGGATGCCTCGCTGGCAGTCTGATGATTCCATCTCTGTAATTGCTCCACTGGTAATAACTGGACTATTACATGTAAGTTCACTTGCGGTAATAGTTCTGTCCGCTTGTAGTGAGGGAGCTGACCCCTGCATGGGCTATTAACTCAACATACAGTGAAAGACACATAGTGTGCAGGAGTGCCGAGGGGGTGGGTCCCAGTGTGTGGGGTAGTTGCAGTGAAGGCTAATGGTTCCACTGGTAGTGTTTGGAGTAGGGTGGGTGTACGTACAGTACATGTAGTTCATGGCTTCCTCTAAAATTTGGGGAGTACTTGTAGTGCGATGGCTGGCATCTCCTTTGGCACATAGCTATTGACCCAGCTTATGTGGGCAGTGTAGTTCTGGTAACCCCATCTGTGAGAGAGCTGGTGGCTATACTGTTAGCAGTGTAGGTATTAAATGTAAGTTCACTTGTCTTGTGCGGCTGTTAAGTTCACTTGCAGTTATGGGGAATGGTCGTTCTAATGTGTGAGAATGGCCATGGCCCCATGAACCTGCGGTAAATGTTCATTGGTATGGTGCACTTGTAGCGATATGGCTGATAATCTTAGCTGATGAAATATGCAGCGAAGGACTGCTAAGTGAGGGCTAAATTTGTTCCATGGATAGCGGGGGGCTCCAGTTCATGGCTCTCCTAATATTGTGGGGGGTGCCAATTGCAATTGCACTGTTGTGAGTTTCCACCAGCATGATTATTCTGCGGGCCCCAATTACCCTGGGGTGTTTGGCAGCTGGTTGCTACCTTGCTGACAGTCCGATAACCGCTGGTGCTAACCGGACGAGCAGTATGGGGCTATTAAGTTCACTTGCATTAATGGTTTCAATGATACTGTCCGCTTGCAGTGAGGGAGCTGATCTCATTGGTCCCTGGGCTGTACGATGACTCAATGTGCAGTGAAGGGGGCAGGTATACGCACAGTACATGTAGTTCATGGCTTGTGGTGCGAGGGTTGGCATCTCCACTGGCCTCATACCTATTGACCCCAGCATGTGTGGGCACCCCTGCTGGCAATGCAGGGTCTGGTAACCCCATCTGTAAGAGAGCTGGTGGCTCCACTACTTGCAGTGTGGTGGCATTAAATGTAAATTCACTTGCATTGTGCGGCTGTTGAGTTCACTTGCAGTTTGGAGAGGGGTGGGTGTACGTTCAGTGCATGTACATGTAGTTCATGGCTTCCCCTGAAATTCGGGGACTGTTTAATTGCTTGTAGTGTGACAGCTGGCATCTCCACTGGCATCATACCTATTGACCCCTGCATGTGTGGGCACCCCTGCTGCCAGTGCAGGGTCTGAAAGCCCCATCTGTAAGAGAGCTGGTGGCTCCACTGCTTGCAGTGTGGATGTATTATTTGTAAGTTCGTGAGGCAGTAGTGATGGGGACTGGTGGTTTTGCTGTGTGGGGATGGCTCCATTGTCCCCTTGAACTTGCAGCGAACAATCATCAGTGGGGGTGTGGAGGGGGACTGGACCAATGGGGTTCTGCTTACATGCATGTAGATGTAAGGCCATTTGCAGTGAGGGCTTGGTAGTGTTGGGAGGGGGCATGTGTGGTTTCCCTTGGTACATGTACATGTAGTTCATGGCTGCCCTGAAATTGTGAGGGCTGCATGCCAACTCCATTTGCAGTGAGAGGGTTAGCAGTGTCTCCACTGGTATTGACCCCATTGGTTAGTTGGTGGCTCCTGTGAAGGGTCTGATATGGGCGGGTGGTTCCATAGGTAGTGCGGGTTGGTGGCTTTGCATGGCATCTGTTGGTTATTCGGGGCTGCTGTCTGGACTTGCAATGTAGTAGTGAGGGCCCATACATGTATGTTGGGGGCGGGGCCGGTGGCTCCTTTAGTGATTTAGCGGCTGCTTACTCCCTACAACCACCATCGTCAGTGGTATGACCGCCGTCTCTACCGTTCTCGATCTCCCCATCCTCGTCGAATGTATCTTGAATATCGATCATCGTATCCGTACCGCTCGAACTCATCCGCCGATTGAAACTCTTACGAGCTTGTCTTCAGTGGACGTCGCCATGCATATCGTTTATCTACACAGAAGATAACGAATATCAACTGTGACATGCAGGGACGATAGATTAAATACTTACCCAGCTAGCTAGCGCAGTATTAGGTGTGGCTATAAGTTATCCAAGTCTCAGCCCACAGGAAGTAGTTGCATATTCATGTAATTTGGTATGGAAGCGGTTCACGCACGTACAATGGCGCGATACGAGCGGGAAACTTGTACCAACTTTGCGCCGCTGTATCTCCGTAACGGATGACATAAAAATTAACGAACAGAATAAATCGATAGTTATAGGACCTCTCTACCTACAAACCGAATTTGAAGCGAATTGATTACTCCTACCTAAAGTTATGGTGGGTTTGAACCCGGTGGGGTATCGGACGTTGCAATACTGGCACGGAGCAAGTGCAAGACTCCAAAATGTATTTTACCGTAGGGAAATGGTGTGGTATGAAGTGTTGAAAATCGATAGTTGATAGCGTTAACCGTTCGGAAGATATAGCAATTCAAAAGAGAAGCATTTTTATAACATTTTATATATATATGCGAAACGACATTTTCTCGGAAACTGTCCCATATATATATATATATATATATGTGTGCATGTGTGTATATGTACATGTACATGTACATGTGTGTATACATGTATGTGCATGTGTATGTATATATATATATATATATAGTATGTATATCTGTGTCTATGTGTATGTATGCACATGTGCATGTACATGTGCATGTATTGTGTGAGGTGTTACTGTGTATGTACTGAAGCCATCAGCAGGTCTGTGGCTTTCCCATGGCTTTGTGGGATCGCTCCCCTCTGCCACTTTGGTACCTAGCCATGTGTAACATCGAGGCATGCCACGGGGGTTGGGGGTGGAGGAGGGGTCACTAGTACTCAAGGGCAGCTGTGGCTTTATGAAATAGAAACCTTACATAGGCTGGTTGGTGCAGATGGCGTGCACATGTGGGAGTGTTGAAGGAGTTAATGAATGTTTGGGAAAGGACGTGTGTTTAGACCGAGGTGTCTAGGAGGCTAATTTATGGGCATGCACACACACATGCGTTGTCATTAGCTGGTGTGCCATGTGGGTATGTGGCATGCATGTACGTGTGATTGTAACATCTGTGTGTGTGTGAAAGTGTGTGTGTGTGTGCATGTGTGAAAGCATGTGTGCGTGTGTGTGTGTGTGTATGCGGTACATGTATTTATAATGTATGTACATGTACATGTGTATATGTATTAATACACCATACCATACACAAAAGTCCACCCTGTTATGCAGCTGATATTCTGCATACATCCATCTATAATTCTTTTTTTTTCTCTAACATGCCCCCTCCCCTCCCCCTCCTCCCCACCCCCTCCTTTCCCTTTACATTACTAAACAGGGTCTATGTACACTGTTTACACATTCACCACCATACCATACCCACCATCATTCATACCCCTAGCACACCTTTATACATTCATGCCTGTGGCAAACCATGCTATATACACAAGCTGACCACAATACAAAGGGGCTGATGGGGACGAGGTGCTGTCACTGTTTTGCTAAGGCACAGGCATCTAATCTCTTTTGTTTCACAGATTTTTGGTTTTTTAAAATTATTTTTAGGATCCAAGGCGGTCTGTGCAGGCTCAGATACATGTATGGCCCTCCAATATGCCCACTCACCTCTGCCCACAGAATGTTACTACGAGTGGAGGGGATAATTAGGTCAGGGCAGCCATGCAAGAGTGGGTAGGCTTGGAGGTGGGGGAGAAGGGAGATGGGTAATGAGGGAAAAAGGTACCCCTTCTGGTGTGGCGTTGGTGGTGGGTATGAGGGAGTGCTAGTTGTAAGGGCTAGCCGTTTGTGAGGTTACATGTAAGTAGTTGGTATAATTAAATACATCATACATGTACATCATAGTGTACATTCCTGTCATAAGGAACAGATGAACAGTAAGATATGAGAAAAAACTGAATTTTTCTATCCCTCTTTCTTATCATTCTGTCCCTCCCTCCCTCCCTCCGTTCCTCTCCCTCCCTCCCTTCCTCCCTTCAACTCCCTCCCTCCCTTCCTCTCCCTCCCTCCCTCCCTCCCTTCCTCTCCCTCCCTCCCTCGCTCCCTCCCTCCCTTCCTCTCCCTCCCTCCCTTCCTCTCCCTCCCTCCCTCCCTCCCTTCAACTCCCTCCCTCCCTTCCTCTCCCTCCCTTCCTCTCCCTCCCTTCCTCTCCCTCCCTCCCTCCCTTCCTCTCCCTCCCTCCCTCCCTCCCTCCCTTCCTCTCCCTCCTTCCCTACCTTCCTCTCCCTCCCTCCCTTCCTCTCCCTCCCTTCCTCTCCCTCCCTCCCTTCCTCCCTCCCTCCCTCCCTCCCTCCCTCCCTCCCTCCCTCTCCTTCCCTCCCTCCCTCCCTCCCTCCCTTCCTCTCCCTCCCTCCCTCTCCCTCCCTCCCTTCATCCCTCCCTCTTTCCCTCCCCCTCTTTCCCCCATCTCTCACTTGCACCATTTCTCAAACCAATCCATTATTTCTTCACACAAGAATCTCTGCCATCCTCCTAATCACTGCCTCTTACGGTTGGTTGGGGGATGGAGGGAGATAAGTGATAGATGTGTGCAATGGAGCGTGGCTAAGTGCTGCATGTGTTAGGCCATGTTAGGGGGATGGCACTGAAGCTATGCAGAGGGCTGTAGGGATGACATCATCTAGTTCTTGACCTGATGGCACTGAAGCTATGCAGAGGGGGCTGTAGGGATGACATCATCTAGTTCTTGACCTGATGCATCTGCACTGCACTATACATGTATGTGTGTGGGTGCTTGTGTGTGCTGAAGTGGGCCACATGTCATGATCACCTACACATAACCCCACACCTGGTCATGATCACCTACCCATAACCCCACACCTGGTCATGATCACCTGCATATAACCCCACACCTGGTCATGATCACCTACCCATAACCCCACACCTGGTCATGATCACCTACCCATAACCCCACACCTGGCCATGATCACCTACCCATAACCCCACACCTGGCCATGATCATCTGCACATAACCTGATATACCATATTGATAAAGAAATCTGTTCAACTTGAAAGAATATATATATATATATATATAATTATATATATATATAGCCAGCTCCTCCCCTTCCTGCCACACCACTCCAGGAAAGCTTCTTTCCACCATCTCTCTGCCTACTGTACATGGCTCATCGGGTACCCGACCACCCAGCTATGTGGCCAGGTGGTCAGAGGGGGTTAGTGTGTACATGTTGCTAGAGGACCAGTGGCCTGCTCTTGCAGCTCATTGTGTGCCCTAGCTAAATGGTACTGGCTCCGTATGTGTACATGGTGCATGAATCACTTGCGTATACTCTGATATGTGCAGTGTGTGTGCACACTTTATATGTACAGTGGCACCAAATGCCCAAATACATAAGTATATTCATATACCGTGTACTTGTGAGTGGGAGGGGAGGGGAAGAAGTGGGAGGGGAGATGGGAAGGAGTGGGAGGGGAGATGGGAGGGTCTGGGAGGGGAGAGATGGGAAGGAGTGGGAGGGGAGATGGGAAGGAGTGGGAGGGGAGGTGGGAAGGAGTGAGAGGGGAGATGGGAAGGAGTGGGAGGGGAGATGGGAAGGAGTGGGAGGGGAGATGGGAAGGAGTGGGAGGGGAGATGGGAGGGTCTGGGAGGGGAGAGATGGGAAGGAGTGGGAGGGGAGATGGGAAGGAGTGGGAGGGGAGATGGGAAGGAGTGGGAAGGGAGATGGGAAGGAGTGGGGGTGAGATGGGAAGGAGTGGGAGGGGAGAGATGGGAAAGTACATGGTATGTTAAGTACACCTTTGATGTTGCATACCAAATTGTGACAACATGAGGGTCTTGGCATTTTGCATTGCTAGCCTTGGGTCAACACATCAATGGTGGGGCAACTGTGTGTGTGTGTGTGTGTGTGTGTGTGTGTGTGTGTGTGTGTGTGTGTGTGTGTGTATGCACATGTGTTTGTCTGATTGTGGTTAACACCCCCACATTGTGCTAAGGCTTGTTGTCATTTTGCAAGGTTATGTTTGTACTGTTGCCCATGTGCATCCTTATTGTACATGCACACATGTGTCTGCACATGCACACATGTCCACTTGCACATGTACACTGTGGCCCCCTGCACACCTGGGTAAACACACACCCACTCACACCAGGCTTCTCCCACAACACAGTTTGGCCTCCATCTTTAAGGGGATGGTTCTCCTTCACCTCCTCACCGGGCACCTCCTCCTACTGCTTGTGGTGGATCAGGTGACCTCCCAGTCAGCCCCGCCCCCCAACACTACCTCCTGCTACTCCACCAGCTGTGGGGATGACCCCACCATCCCCTGGTGTGTCCAGACCTGCCCCTCCAACCTCACCAAGTGCCTGGCCCTCTACTCCACGGACCGCCTCACGGGGGTGGCCATGCCCATTTCCTTCCGCTGTGTGTACAGCCCCGCTGGTGGGTGCATGTCCTGGTCATGTGACCCGGCCAGCATCAGTGAGGTGGGCGTGAGCAGCTGCTGCTGTACTGGGGAGCTGTGCAACTATGACTCCATGGTGATGACCACACCCCTTCCTGGTGAGGGTGTGTGGTGAGGGTGTGTTTTGTGTATGGTGTGAGGGTGTGTTCTATGTGTGGGGAGGCTGTGTTCTATGTGTGGTGAGGGTGTGTTCTATGTGTGGTGAGGGTGTGTTCTATGTGTGGTGAGAGGGTGTGTTCTATGTGTGGTGAGGGTGTGTTCTATGTGTGGGGAGGGTGTGTTCTATGTGTGGGGAGGGTGTGTTCTATGTGTGATGAGGGTGTGTTCTATGTGTGGGGAGGGTGTGTTATGTGTGGTAAGGGTGTGTTCTATGTGTGGGGAGGGTGTGTTCTATGTGGGGTAAGGGTGTGTTCTATGTGTGGGGAGGGTGTGTTCTATGTGTGGTGAGGGTGTGTTCTGTGTGTGGGGAGGGTGTGTTCTATGTGTGGTGAGGGTGTGTTCTATGTGGGGTGAGGGTGTGTTCTATGTGTGGTGAGGGTGTGTTCTATGTGTGGTGAGGGTGTGTTCTATGTGTGATGAGGGTGTGTTCTATGTGTGGGGAGGGTATGTTCTATGTGTGGTGAGGGTGTGTTCTATGTGTGGGGAGGGTGTGTTATGTGTGGTAAGGGTGTGTTCTATGTGTGGGGAGGGTGTGTTCTATGTGTGGGGAGGGTGTGTTCTATGTGTGGGGAGGGTGTGTTCTATGTGTGGGGAGGGTGTGTTCTATGTGTGGGGAGGGTGTGTTCTATGTGTGGGGAGGGTGTGTTCTATGTGGTGTGTTCTATGTGTGGGGAGGGTGTGTTCTATGTGTGGGAAGGGTGTGTTCTATGTGGTGTGTTCTATGTGTGGGGAGGGTGTGTTCTATGTGTGGGGAGGGTGTGTTCTATGTGTGGGGAGGGTGTGTTCTATGTGTGGGGAGGGTGTGTTCTATGTGTGGGGAGGGTGTGTTCTATGTGTGGGAGGGTGTGTTCTATGTGTGGTGAGGGTGTGTTCTATGTGTGGGGAGGGTGTGTTCTATGTGTGGTGAGGGTGTGTTCTATGTGGTGTGTTCTATGTGGTGTGTTCTATGTGGTGTGTTCTATGTGGTGTGTTCTATGTCTGTATTTGTACATGTATGTGTGCATTTGCAAGTTCTATAATAGTGGTATGCGCTCCTGACCCCATGTTGCCCCTCCCCCTTGCAGCAGACACTCCCATCTGTGAGACCTTTACCTGCACTGATGCAAATCACTGTCGTCATGGTTACACCTCCTGCCCTGGTACCCAGTCCCGCAACGGGACCTGCCAGGCAGTTTATCAGAAGAACACCAAAGGAAAGTACACCCTCACCTCTAAGCAGTGTGCCGACCCCTCCTCCTCCCCATCCCTGTGTGCCGAGGGACAGTGCATGGTTAATGCGGGGAGTGGAAATGACACTGTGAGCTGCTGTTGCCATGGAGACAAGTGCAACGTCAACGTGACCTTCACACAGCCAGCCCAAGTGCTGGCTTATGGTAAGTCATGGTTGTCATGGTGACTGTTGGTAATAGCTGTAATCTACGTCACTGAAAACACTGTATATAGTGAATGGTTATGCCTCCTGCTAGCACAGCCTTTTACACAACTACATGTATGTGTAACTAAAGGTACATGTACTGAAGGTACACACGTTTGTTCTTTGGTATTACACTTGCATTATGTCAAAGAGTGTCACCAAAGTGTTTATAGTTCAGCTGTACTGCGTGTACATGTAACGATAGCATAACGAAAAACATTCTCATTTAGAAAGAAAAAGTCTGTGGTATATAGGATTTGAAGGCAATGGTGGTGTAAAAAGAAAGGCCGGGAACAAGGGAGATAAAGATAATGTTCCTACTAATTATAAATAATTCCGTTCTACAAAAGTGCTAAATATAGGAATAGGTCACATGACCAGATGTGTAGGGGGATGCATGGTCACATGACCAGATGTGTAGAGAGTGGTCATGGTCACATGACCAGATGTGTAGAGAGTGGTCATGGTCACATGACCAGATGTGTAGAGAGTGGTCATGGTCACATGACCAGATGTGTAGAGAGTGGTCATGGTCACATGACCAGATGTGTAGAGAGTGGTAATGGTCACATGACCAGATGTGTAGAGAGTGGTCATGGTCACATGACCAGATGTGTAGAGTGGGCATGGTCACATGACCAGATGTGTAGAGAGTGGTCATTGTCACATGACCAGATGTGTAGAGAGTGGTAATGGTCACATGACCAGATGTGTAGAGAGTGGTCATGGTCACATGACCAGATGTGTAGAGAGTGGTCATGGTCACATGACCAGATGTGTAGAGAGTGGGCATGGTCACATGACCAGATGTGTATGACCTGTTGTATTGTACATATGCATACATGTACTTATACATCCAAGTGACAAGCTTCGTCCCATGCTTATTCCCCTGTCTTAAGAACATAATACCGTATTCCAAATTCAGGTCACCTCAGAGGCTGTAGAGTTGGCTCAGAAGTATTCCTTCTATCGTCAGCACAAGTTGCAGGTGTTCACCTTGAACCCATGCCACTGGCCCCTTCCTCACCGACCCATGCCAAGCCACACCCACCTGCCAAAACCACTCAGTAGCTTTTGCGAAGATGACGAGCGGTTCTTGACAACTGGTATGGAGTGGGAGGGAGTGGGTGTTGTGCATGTGTGCATGTCCATTAGTGTATGCACATACAGGCAAGCACAGGGTAGTAAATATAGATGAATACATGGTGTACATGTACATGTACAAATGTAGGTGTACATATTGTACATGTATATACCTTTCCACCTGGGAGGGGAAGGGAAATTTTCCCCCTATTTCAAAGAGACCTCAGTGGCTGAATAGTGTGTGCAATTTTGTTTACTCATTTTCCCTGCATGTATTACTGTGGGGTGTGTCGTTTGATGGCTACTTCAGTGTGTGCCTATGGTCTCCAACAACATCAGAAGGCAAGGAGGCTCCACTGGACCCTCCATGGCTGGGCACAGTTCAGTTATGGTAGATTGAGGCTGGCCATCACCACCACCCAGATGATAGTATTACTCCAGTCCAACCAGGCACAGGTATGTGTGTGTATGGGAGTGTATGCATGTACATGTATGTTGCATGCTGTATTTCATTTTGTGTGTAGTGTTTCTATGTACTTATACATGGTACCTCACATGCTCACACCAGCACTAGCACCCTCACTCAATTCTCATTACAGGAGCTGTCTTTCAAACATCTGCAAGATAACACTGGCTGAGTGATGCTGAGCTGTGTGAGGTGTTGTTGGCCCTCACAGCTGAACACCACAGCCTCCTCCTCCAGATGTTCACCCAGACCTCATCCTCCTCCATGGAATCCAAGGCCTCTTCTCTCTTGGAAGAAGAGGGGTCCCTCCAGGGCACCCCTTTCAGAGCCAGCGCCTCTTTTAAGCTGAATGAAGACTTGAGCCGTGACCTCACCAGGCATCACTCTGCAGCTCTTGTCAGGTTCAAGGACATTTGGCTTGTCTCCAGAGGGGCTGTGCCCAACCATGAGGAGAGGTCTGTGGGCCTTGCCCACGTGTTTGAGCGTCGCAGGGCTATCATGGATTCCGCCATTGTCCGCCTTCTTCAGAGGGAGAAGGAGATGAGTGTAGACAATATTGCCATGCAGGTGTGTGTTTGTGTGTGTGTGTGTGTGTGTGTGTGTGTGTGTGTGTGTGTGTGTGTGTGTGTGTGTGTGTGTGTGTGTGTGTGTGTGTGTGTGTGTGCTAAGATTATGTGCTGAAGCATTGCTGTTTTTGATTTTGAGGGGGGAGAGATCTGTGTTGACAACTGCTGATGGAGGTGTTACATGTATCATGCTATGTTTTTCTTTTTAGCATAGTACTCATGTTTTGTGGTTTTTTGTTGTCGTTTAGATCATCAAAGGTTGTGGTGCTGGAAAGTTTGATCAGGGGGCTAGCTTTGGGAGGTTGGACTGTACCTTCAGGGATGTGTGCTCCAGGATCAACAGGCTGGTACTGGACAGCTACGTGAAGAGGGATGAAGACAACCAACATATGCTGGCCTATGTCCAAGACCCCATCACAGAGGGGGCAGGGGGTGGTCCAGTCTGCGTGCAACGGGCCAAAAGAGGATGGAGGTGTGGCCACACCGGGTGCCCCTCCCACACATAATGGCCCAGAGTACTTGGAGTTAAAGGATAAGGTGTTGGCCGATGAGCTGGACCTGCAGCAGGAGGGGGCGGGGCAGCAGCTGTGCGCCAATCCCAGCAGACCACACTCACGTAAGAAGCCTGGGGCCTGGAAGCCTCCCGTGGTGAGGCTGAAGCATAAACCCCAGGTGTGGAGGATGTGTGCCGGGGAGCTGTACGAGAGGGATGACCTCCCCCTGGTCACCATGTTTGCCAGCACCAACTCCAAGAGTGTTGGTGAGGTGCAGGCAGAGATAGATCAGGCACTGGGGAATATTTCTCAGGTCCTGCACACAGATGTGGATGCTGTGGAACATCTGCTGATCTTCTGCCATTGGAGCAAGGATGGCTTCATACAGGTAGGATGGCTGTGATGTACATGTAGACACTGTCATGAGGCTGCTGTGGGGGTGAGGTCACTGTCATTTTGAGGGGATAGGTGCAGGGTGGTTCAATGTTCTTATGTTGGGCATGACGCATCACTCTTGTCTCCTTAAGTTCAACATGGCTGTGGTGAGGTCCTATGTTGAGGGCAGTGGTCGTCTTACGTGGTGCCGTAACCCTCAGGGGTGTGACCAGGTGCTGTGCTAAGGTGATGGCATAGACAGTCGATGATGTGGCAGCAGCAAGATGGCAGTCCTGGGACTGGGCCTGGGGACTAGACCTGCAGAGTTGACTACCCTTTCAGCAGTGTCCCCCTCTCTGCTGACCTAGTGCACAGTGAAGCTAGCTCCACTTTAGCTTAGAGGTCAACCAGTAGTTGATGGTGATGAACTTGAACCTGCATTGTAGTACATTGATGCATTTTTGAAACACAACACACGCACATCTGTGGGGAAAATTACTAAATTTGATAGGCAAATTACATAATATAATATTATATGAGCTGCATATTGTAATGCATTAAAATTTTTTATCCATATCAGCTAACAAAATGCATGGTGGGGGTCCCCACAGTAGCAACACAACAGGCAAATTACACTTTAAGGATGCATCTCATTCCTTCACGCTGTAACGTGGAGAGGTATCAACCATACATGTAGTGTAACTGTTGAAATTGTAACGGGTCATTTTAGGGTGTGGCATTATTACCGCGCGCATGCTCCATCTGATCATGGCGTCGGGCAGAAGGGAGGATCGCGATCGCGAGGTAGGTTATAGATATCTCATCTATCCAAGACTGAATCAAGCTCCCCTGACGGCAAACATGTATTTTTAAAGATACCTATAAAGTGTATGTGTTACAAAGCCGTAAATAGAATCGGATGATGAATTTGAAGTGCGTGGGTAACCCTATCTCTGTATGCCTACTAGTACTCTAGGCCCAATATCTAATTATCTGTGCATGTATGAACGATCGTGCGAGAACCAGTTAGAGTGTAAAGAAAAGAGAGGAGTGTTTGTGTGTGTGTGTGTGTGTGTGTGTGTGTGTGTGTGTGTGTGTGTGTGTGCGTACCGCTACGTGCGTGTGTCCATGTCTGTAGGAGCATGCCATTCATTGGGCTATTAATCGTAACCCCGCAAACGTATCCCCCCGGGACAATATTGCAGTATAAAATAGCATCCCCCCCCTGCTCTGGACAAGCTTTTATTATGCCTGAAGTCTAAACCCCTGGGACAGGCCTTTTAATGATACCCCCTTCCCCCGGGGACATATTCCCTATACCCCCCTGGACACCATTTATTAGGGGGGTGTATAATAAAAAAATGGAATGGGCCATTGTACGGGTAACTGTAGTAGTCTGGAAACCCTTTTTGCTACAGCTGTTTGCTTACCTGTCATGTGCTAGCTCGTTGTGGATGACTCCCTAGTAGGCGTAGGCTGTTTGTACAATGATGGAGGAAAGCCACATTAAAGTTAGGATACAGCACCTGACCAGAAGCTTATAACTTCCTATCTGGTGCCCATGTATTTGTTAGCAGGGATTTACCACCAAGTTTGCAACAGGGAGTGTATTTCAGTAAAATAAAAGTCTTCTTTCATTCTGTCCAAAGCACAATGTCCAGGCTACATGTATGTTATATTGGTGATATATGTCCAGTTGTGGCAAGTGTGTCTATCTTGGTTAGTTGAAAATCGTTCCATCCATGCAGGCAAAGCTTATAGAGGCAGCAAGAGATGGAAGAAAGGATGACATCATTGAGTTCCTCAAGCATGGTGTAGATGTGAATGGTGCTTATGGGGTGAGTCATGTGATCAGATCAGTGAAGGTGTGAAATGGGATGTGTGGATAGTTTAATGTAGGATTCATAGTCCCGTCCCCAGGTCTGCGAGGTGGGGGGGGGGGGGCTGGTGTCCATTGGCAAAGCTTGCACTAACCACTACCATTACAAACGTACTGATAGTGTACATGCCCCCATCGGTTATGGAGATCAGTAATGCACTCAGGAACCAAACACACACAAGTGGAAACTCAGCTAATCAATAACTGGTAAACCTTTCTGCTATTCTAATTCCCTTATGACAGAATGCTAAGACAGTTGACGAAATCAGCAAAATTAGTATATGGAAAGTGACAGATGAACCAGTGGCTCGTCCTAGAGGTACTAACGTAGCCAGTCCCATGATGCTAAAGTGGCTACGTCAATACCTCTAGGACGAGCTGCTGGTTTGTCATGAGGGGGAGGGGCCATTGCCAGGGGGGGGGTGGGGGGGGGGTAGCAAGGCTTGCACTAACCATTACCAAACGTGGTAATGGTATACTTATTTGGTAAAACCTTAATGGTCAACTATCTTAGTATTAATTGAAAGCTCTCTCGTAGGGGAATTAGAATAACAGAAAGGTTTACCAGTTATTGATTAGCTGAGTTTCCACTTGTGTGTGTTTGGTGCCTGAGTGCATTACTGATCTCCATACCCGATGGGGGTGTGTAGATCAAATTGCTACCAGAGATGGACCCCCTCCCCCCCCCCCCCCCCCCATCTCCCAACCAGCCTATGGGCCTGATGAGAGGATAGTGTGATGTGTGGATAATGGGATATTAGGTATTATTAATAAATATTTCAAAGCAAACCATTTTTAACATCAGCTTCTTCCCAAAACTCCAATGTGTACATTGCTCCCCCATACCCCATAGCTGGGTAGGAGGAGGGACATAGCCACACCCATACACCCTTGATGCCACGCCCCTTTCAGTACTGTCCCAAACATTAAATATTCATCCTGATAAATAATGATATTGGGCAGTTCATAACACGTGTAGCTTCAATGAGGCTTTGAGTTAAATAGCTCCTTATATACACCCACATTCCATGTCACATGATAATTTTCATGATGTCATCCATCATGAATAATTAATGATCAGGGGAGCTCATAATGGTGGCCTCTGATAAAGATATTGTTTGATATAATGGACAGTTAAACTGCTGGGTGTGAGGGTTGTGGTCATCTACATCCAATAGTTGTCCATCAATAGAGCCCACCATCTACTATGTTGGCCCTACTCTGAGGTCCCTTCTCCCTCTTTTCTTCTACTCCTCACAATCTCCTCACATTTCTCTGTTGATGGTTATATACTTGGATTTTAATATTTAAAAAAAAAGTAATCATGCCGCTGATTTAGTGGAGTGGGAACGAGGTACACGCCCACTGTCCATGGCGGAGGTGTGACCTGTGGTAGGTCAGTTCTGTTGTTAGAGCATGTGTGTTGTCTGTGTGCAGTGATGGCAGAGATGGGTTGGTTGTATCTGACCTTCCTGGTACACTATGATATGTCATTTCCTCATACAGGACGGTTGGACCTCTCTGATGAGGGCATCAAGGGGGGGACATGTGGAGTGCGTCAAGATGCTACTTGAAGGTGGTGCCCAGGCCAACCAGCAGAACGATGTGAGTGGTTACAGACTAGTGCAATGTCTTGTTGGTGATGTGTATCCTTGTGATATGTGTGGACTGTGGCAGTGATCTGTGAGTAGAATATTGTGTGCATTGGAACATGCTGGCCAGGTGGAGATGCATGGTGTGAATTTGTGTGGCTTCAGAGATGGAGGCAGAAGTATGTGGTGAAGTGTGTGATTGGTGTGTGAGGGCATGTGTGTTTGTGTGCAATGAACCATGGGAGGAGGAAGTGACATTGTACATGTTAGTGTGTAGGGGCTGGGGACTGTATGTCCAGTGTTCATGGGAACACTGCCTCCATTATAAATGTGTGGAACCAGTGGTGGATATAAGGTTTCAGAAATGGTCTGACATAATGTCCGACCATATTGGGAGTTGATCGGACATGGTCTGACATTGCTGCATGTAAATACAGTGTTATGTCCTTTTAAATACATAAGCCTCATGTTGTACAGTGTCACTACTGCTGTTATCATAAATAATATTTCAAAAAGTTTTCGCAAGCGCTTTTGTGAGAGGTGTCATCTATTGCGTGTAGAGACTGATGTTCCTTTTCATACATGGGTTGCCACTTTTTAAAGCACACAAATGATTCCTAACTTTACGACCGCCTCGTGGCCATTTTGAACAAACAATTAATAATTCCTATTTGCGTGCGTTATTTGGTTTGGAACATTTCACGTAACAACATTGTACGAACATTGGCTTTATACGCGCAGTACTGTAGTGCTGTATATTTATGTAGCTAACTTTGCTAATCTAAGTAGCAAATTTTAATATTGCTTTGTGTGGTTTATGTTTATATAAGTGGTTATGTTTGTACAAGCAATTCCACACTTTTGAATTATAGCGATCAGCACTTTTGTCCGACAATGATAAGTTTGGGCTGACATTGTACGGTTACTATATCCACCCCTGGAAACTAATAAAACTTTGGGAGAATATAATTCTAGTCTTGTTCCCAGGCTGAACTATGAAGTAGTAAGAATTGGTTATTTGGAACAGTTATTAACAGTGGCTGTGCTTATAAATGATATTGCCTCATACACTGTACACTGACACACTAGCCCAACGGTTGATGGTCTCCACTGATGTAATGTTATAAATGATATTCACACTAAAGTGGGTGTGGCCTTGGATGGTAGGGCGTGGCTGGGGTATGCACCCCTTGTACGTACAAATCAACTAGCTGGCACACATGCATGTACATGTACACATATACATGTACCCGTACATGTGTATATGTTCTATCGCAATGACATCTGATTAATTAACCAGTCATCTGGATGCCCAGTTGATAATCTGGGCAGCTGGTTAATAAACCGGATGACTTCATATGTTGAGGTTTGCAAAAACTGCTGTAATCAGGCAAAGCTTTATGGTCCTCACGTCAGGCCCCAATGCTTTGTTTTGGCATGTGTGTGTGTTAGTGAATGTGTGTGTTAGTGAGTGTGTGTTTGTGTGTGTGTGTGTGTGTGTGTGTGTGTGTTAGTGTGTGTGTTAGTGTGTGGGGGTGTGTGTGTTTGTGTGTGTGTGTGTGTGTGTGTTTGTGTGTGTGTGTTAGTGTGTGTTTGTGTGTGTGTGTGTGTGTATGTGTGTGTGTGTGTGCTCTTTCCTGTGTTGTTGTTAGGGTTAGGGTTGTTTGCTACATGTAAAATGCATTTAGCAATGGTCCATTGATCAAAGGGATAAATCATTTATACTCACCTGGGCAACTAGCCTCGATTGTCCCTAGGCCCCATTTTTATATTAAACGGGGCTGGAAAATAGGAACTCCGTAAATGGTTTAGCAAATCTTTCTTTTAATGGCTTTCATACATGAACCCTCTGCTTACGTCGAGGCGCTAGGTAGGCTGTATTATATGTGCTGTTAACTTTGTGTGTATGACACTTGCAGGTCAGTGTCTGTGTAGTATACAGCTTTTACACCTTTAACCCTTCGAACTTAGCTAGGTATGCTACATAGCACACGTGTATTGATCTTAACTGTGTTCGTGTGTGTGCGGCAAGTATTCGTGTTGTTAACTCAAAGCATCAACCTGAATATGCACAAGCACAAGTAAATTACATATGGAAGCATGCTTGACTGCTGGAAAAGTTACATAATATTATGTAAAGGCTGGGCTGGACTGTTGACTTAGGCAAGCATAATCAATTACCACTCTGACCACATTATCGAATTATGGGATGCCCAAATAACCAATGAATCACTGTAAAAGTCTACAGTTCTGAGGTGTTACTTTCTACAGTTCCCAGAGCTCTGGCACTGTAGCGCTAAAATCAAACTTGATGGGATGTGTTGATAGTGAGATGTGTGGGTATTGGGATGTGTGGATAGTGACTGAGAAGTGAGATGTGTGGATATTGAGATATGTGGACAGTTAGTGGGATGTGCAGGCCCCCATACCCCCTAGCTGGGTGGGAGGGATGCCCCTCCTATGCCCACCCCCACCACGTACATGTAATTACATGTATGACCACCCTTATTGCTTTCCCAACCCCCCCCCCCCCTCCATCTCCAGACCAGCCTTTCAGTACTGTCCAAACATATTCATCCTGATAAATAATGATATTAGGCAGTTTATAAAACAGTGAGATAGCTCCTTATATACACCCACATTCCATGTCACATGATAATTTTCATGATGTCATCCTTCATGAATAATTAATGATCAGGGGAGCTCATAATAGTGGCCTCTGATAAAGATATTGTTTGATATAATGGACAGTTAAACTGCTGGTTGTGAGGGTTGTGGTCATCTATATCCAATAGTTGTCCATCAATAGAGCCCACCATCTACTATGTTGGCCCTACTCTGAGATCCCTTCTCCCTCTTTTCTTCTACTCCTCACAATATCCTAACATTTCTCTGTTGATGGTTATATTCTTGGATTTGAATATTTAAAAATGTAATCATGCCGCTGATTTAGTGGAATGGGAACGAGGTACACGCTAACTGTCCATGGCAGAGGTGTGTGACCTGTGGTAGGTCAGTTCTGTTGTTAGAGCATGTGTGTTGTCTGTGTGCAGTGATGGCAGAGATGGGTTGGTTGTATCTGACCTTCCTGGTACACTATGATATTTCATTTCCTCATACAGAACGGTTGGACCTCTCTGATGGTGGCATCAAGGTGGGGACATGTGGAGTGCATCAAGATGCTACTTGAGGGTGGTGCCCAGGCCAACCAGCAGGACAAGGTGAGTGGTTACAGACTAGTGCAATGTCTTGTTGGTGATGTGTATCCTTGTGATATGTGTGGGCTGTGGCAGTGATCTGTGAGTAGAATATTGTGTGCATTGGAACATGCTGGCCAGGTGGAGATGCATGGTGTGAATTTGTATGGCTTCAGAGATGGAAGCAGAGGTATGTGGTGAAGTGTGTGATTGGTGTGTGAGGGCATGTGTGTTTGTGTGCAATGAACCATGGGAGGAGGAAGTGACATTGGACGATGTAATGAAGATGCCAGGTGATGTTTTGGCCTGGGGATGAGGGTGTTGAGGCCTGGGGCATGACATAAGTGATGTGCTAAAATGTAGTATGATTGTACCACATGTTGGGAATGAGTGGTCATGATTGATGTACCAGTATGCTACAAGGCTGACCTGTCATTGACCAATATATCCATTCATGGGCATGGGAAACATGATAAAGTGACCAGATTAGATTGTAGAGTACTTGTAAAGTTCCTCTATACCCCTTACACATGTACATGAAAACACCTATAACTTTGGTATAAACAGTGGGGTGTGTGTATAGTGGGATGTGTTAGTGTGATATGTGGATAGTGTGTATTGGGATGATGAGGGGAGATGTGTGGATAGTGGGAAGTGAGAATAGTGAGACGTGTGGATATTGAGATATGTGGATAGTCATAACTTTCATTTTAATATTTATTGAAATAATTTAACCAAGCACAGGTAAACAGGCTGTGTTTGTGGATATTGAGATTTGTGGATAGTGGGATGTGAAGGCCTGGAGGGGGGGGGGGGGGTAGGTGTGTTCGGTCAACCCCCCAGCTGTGGCCCCTGATGCCATGGTCCACACTGCTGGAGAGCCACTCACACCTGCAGCGATCATTCCTGCTGTAACAAGAGAGGAGGCCCCTCATTTGCCAACTGCCATTTCGATGCCAGCAATGGCCCCTCCCCCTCATGATGAACCAGTGGCTCGTCCTCTAGGTACTGATGTAGCCAGTCCCACGATGCTAAAACGTGGCTACGTCAATACCTCTAGGACGAGCCGCTGGTTTGTCATGAGTGGGAGGGGCCATTGCCAGCGTCAAAATGGCAGCTGGCAAATGAGGGGCCTCCTCTCTTGTTACAATCAGGGGCCACAGCTGGTTGCTTAACTGCAGAGCTTACCTGATCAGCATGTCCATCTCATGCTTTGAATCAAAAATGCATTTTTACAAGCTACTACCTATTTATGGCCAGTGTTCTTAGCTGTGGTTTGTGGTATATCAACAAACACTTCATATTTGTACTAAAATCAAACTTGATAGGATGTGTGGATATTGATATGTGGGATACTGAGAAGTGAGATGTGTGGATATTGGGATATGTGAGTAGTGCTTGGGATGTGCAGGCCTGTAGGCGGGAGGGGGGTAGGTGGGATTGGTCGACCCCACTCCCCACCCCCTCATGCAGTGCTCCCCCATACCCACTAGCTGGGTGGGAGGGATGCCCCTCCTACACCCATCCCCACTACATACTGAATTACACCTTTATTGCTTTTCCAACCCCCCCCCCCCCCCCTTCACATGACCAGCCTGTGGGCATATTGTGATGTGTGGATAATGGGATGATGTTGAATAAATATTACAAGCAAACCATTTTAAACATCAGCTTCTTCCCAAAACTCCAATATTTACATTGCTCCCCCATACCCCATAGCTGGGTAGGAGGAGGGTCATAGCCACACCCATACACCCTTGATGCCACGCCCATTTCAGTACTGTCCCAAACATATTTAATATTCATCCTGATAAATAATGATATTGGGCAGTTCATAAAACGTGTAGCTTCAATGAGGCTTTGAGTTAAATCGCTCCTTATATACACCCACTTAATGCCATCTAATTGCTCTTACAGGCTGAGTAAATTTACCCCCTACCCCATGCTAAGAATTGTGGTGTGTTTGGCCCATAATGGGGGCAGGCGACAGCCGCAGCCAGGCATGTAGCAGCTGTGCCTCGTACCACTGGGCCTACAGGGACCAATGGGTGACGCTGGTCACCATTGGGTCGGCCTGTATCCCAAACCAAGACGCTGGTCATGGTTTGGTGGCTGTCCCAGGGTAGAAGCCCGGAGGGTGTCGCCCACCATTGATCAAAATGCATATATGTACATGTACACATTGAAATACATAATAGAGAGAGGGGAAAAGCGGAGGGTGGGTGAGCAACTGGCCGCAGTCAAGGCTATGACTGGAGTGCTGCCCCCATGGAGCCCTCGCTTAAATACAATACAAACCTGTAACCATATCGACAACAGTTTGGGATGATTTGATTGGATAGGGGGTGTTATGGGGAGAAGGACGCCCTGCAATGCTATTGGGCACTCATGCACAGCATAGGATTGGGTAGGATCGTTCATTGCATGCATCTGCCAAAACATATGTTTACATCTGGCCTTAGCAACGTCACTATAGTCAGCTTAGTAACGCTATATAACACAGAGCAACTCTCTGCATTAAACTTAGTTTACCACCACTGTACCTAAACTTTACCTTAATGCCATCTAATTGCTCTTACAGGCTGAGTAAATTTACCCCCTACCCCATGCTAAGAATCGTGGTGTGTTTGGCCCATAATGGGGGCAGGCGACAGCCGCAGCCAGGCATGTAGCAGCTGTGCCTCGTACCACTGGGCCTACAGGGACCAATGAGTGACGCTGGTCACCATTGGGTCGGCCTGTGTCCCAAACCAAGACACTGGTCATGGTTTGGTGGCTGTCCCAGGGTAGAAGCCCGGAGGGTGTCGCCCAAGTGAAACCCCCAAAATGGTTGGCGATTAGGATATGGTTTCAGGTTTGAGGAGTAGGGTATACAGCATGGGTACATACAACTGGGTAATTGTTACTGTGCGGCCATAGTTCTAGTGTCAGATGGGTGGGTCAGGGGATGACGGATGTAGGTCCGGTACGCTGAACTTCGCCATCTGCCAAGCTTCTGGATGGTGTCCGAGGGAAGTCCTGCTCTGGCAGCTGCTGTGGCTGCACCAATACGAAGACTATGTGTGTTGTACTTGGCTGGGTTGTAGCCGCATTGCTCCACCAAGGATTGGAAGGTGGAGCGGAAGCTCTTGGACGTAAGTGGCCTCCCGTCTCTAAAATGGAAGAGGGGCGATGAGTGGGTTGGACAGCGACAGCATCCTATGTAGGCCTCCATTGCTGCCACTGGACACGTGTGGCTGCCGTCGGTACGCCCAATGCAGATAGTGGTGCCCTTGCCCATCTGGTCGGTTTTGGACCGCTTGATGAAAAAACACATGCCCTCTCCGGTCCAGCTGACATCTTGCCTGGTAGGGTGGTACTTAGGGTCAAAATTCCGGTTCTTGAGGGTATATTCGCTGACCCTCAAGAAACCAAAAAAACCGAGGGTAAGGGCCGCTCTAAGCATCAAACGGTCGTGTTTTTTCAGGGCGGCTGTCTCCAAACTCCGCAGCATGTGACCCAACATTTCCACAGACAGCGGCAGTCGTGTGGGCCTGAGATGGATGGGCTCCTGGAGGCGTTGGGCACCCCGGATGGCGAGTCGTAGCATTGGATTGCTGGAAGCGGGGCTCTTGTACCCCAGGGAGTGGTGCAGGAATGAGACGCCTGCCACATAAACCTGAATGGTCCTGGAGTTCAGGGTCTGGCTGAGGTGGGCTGCGAACAGCGTGATAGTTTCTTTTGTGCCGGGCACCGGGGTCAGCTTGAGGGTGTGGCAGAAACCCTGGTAGCGCCTGATCCCAGTGGCGTAGATGGTTGCTGTAGATGGGGCCACGGCTCTGGACAGTAGAAGCTGGAGATGGTGGTTCAGATCTCGGCCAGGTGATGGGGGGTTGGGGTTGGTTGCGGGTCCGCCTGGGGGGCAAGAGTGAAGAACAAGGGTAAGTTATTTCGGGAAAGGGCATCAGCAATGCTGTTTAGTCTGCCAGGAAGGTGTGACAGGCGTATGGTGAAGCTGTGCTGGGCTGCCACTAGAAACAGGGTTCGAAGCAGCCGCATGAGGTCAGGATGTTTCGCAGACTGTCTTGCCCATGCCTGGACAATGGGTAGGTTGTCGCAATGAAAGTGGATGCGTAGGCCTGACCAGAGATGCCCCCACGTGCTAGCAGCGGCCACGATGGCAAACAGTTCCTGCCACTGTATGGAACGAAGTGGGAGGCATTGGTGTGGCTGCCAGTCACCCCGGAACCAAGTGCCATTGAAGTAGGCACCAAAGCCTAGGGAGCCTGAGGCATCAGTATAGAGCTGAAGAGAGTCAGCCGCTGTCCATTCTGGGTCCAGGAACATGGCAACACCATTCCAGGAAGGAAGGAAGCTGTCCCACCACCTGATGTCAGCTCTTGCTTCTGCATTAAGGCTGATGTGATGGTGAAGCTTCCTCACTGTGGTGGAGAGGTCAATTAGGCGGCGAAGGAAGAGCCTCCCTGCTGGCACCACCTTAGCTGCAAAGGAGAGTTTGCCGATGAGTGAGAGCAGCTCCCTCTTGGTAGCCTTATGCCTGGATAACCAGGACCTGGTTAGCCCTGTGAGCTCCTCCAGCTTGTCCGGGGGTAGTCGCAGCTGCTGTGCAGAAGTGTCGAGAACAATCCCCAGGAAGGTTAGAGTTGTGGTCGGTCCCTCCAGCTTCTCAGAGGCTACTGGAATGCCCAACTGGTCACACACTGACAGCATCCTGGACATTGCCTCCTGACATGTGTCCTTGCCAGGCGGGCCAACCAGAAGGAAGTCATCCAGGTAGTGTAGCAGCTGGGCCCCATAGTTGTGAGCCATGATCCAGTTGAGTGCCTTTGCGTAGTGGTTGAAGAGGGCAGGTGCTGAACGTAAACCAAAAGGAAGACATGTGTCCACATAAAACTGTTCTCGCCAGCAGATCCCCAGGTGCACCCAGTCTGCAGCTTGTACTGGAATCAGACGGAAGGCAGCTTTGAGGTCAATCTTTGCCATCAATGCATCTTGACCATACTGGGAGAGCAGGGCCACAGCGTCGTCAACTGAAGAGTAGTGGACTGGGAAATCCTCCTTGTTGATGTGGTCATTGACACTGTGGCCATCTGGTGCTGAGAGGTGAAGTATGGCTCTCCACTTTCCATTCTTTTTGGGAACCACGCCAACGCCAGAGGTGCGCAACTTGTGGAGTGGCGGTTCCGCAAATGGACCGATGATCCGGCCAGCCGTGATCTCCTTTACAAGTTCAGCATCTACCACATCTGGATGTGCATGTGCAGAAGATAGGTTACGTGATCTAAGGGGAGAAACAGAGCCAGTGTAACCAATGGATACACCATTGTCGATGCCATCAAGCAGCCAGGTAACCCAGGCCTTGTCAGGGTGAAGACATAGTTCGTGCTCAAAATTAGAGCGTCGTAAAGTGGTGTGAGCTCGCTGGAGCTCACTGGGCCACTGGTGCAGCACGTGGGCAGGCCTTGGCGGAGTGCTCTCCACCACAGCCTGTGACCCAGCACTTGTGAGCAAAGTAGCACTCTGCTCCCTTGTTGCACCTGCCGAGGTTGAAACGCTGGCAGATCTCCTGGCCTGCATTGTGGGTGGCTCACTCTGGGTGGTGGAACCCCCCTGCAGGGGTGGTGCTGGTAGAAAGAGTCGTGCCTGCGGTTGTGGTTGTGGGCCGGCTTGGAGCTGGCTGTTGCCGAGCACGAAAGGGCTGATGTGTGACGTACGCACCACACCAAGATGTCCTCCTTTAGTATGTCCCAGCGAAGCGTATGCCGCTTGTCCCTCGCCACTGCCTGCCGAAAGAGCCTGTCATATTTGAGGGCCGCTGCCGTTGAGTATGCTGCAAAGAGCTGGCAAATGATGTTCTGATATTTTACCAGCTCTAGCGCTGTTTGTGGGGCCGTCTGGATGCGAGTGGCCGCAAAAATGTTCCAGGCCTCCATCCACGAGCTGAGGTCCGTGACCTGCCGCCTGTTGGTGCCCTTCTTGGCCACCTGGCCAACCTGTCCATCGTCTAGCGGGGGAAGGAGTGTGTCAAAAATGACATACTTACCCTTTCTAATCTTCCGGATGGCCCGCTTGTCCGGAGTCGGGACGCATGAAATGAAGGGGGAAGCCAAGACCTGAGGATAAGTTTGCCTGTGGCCGTGCGCGGAGCGACGGTGTCTCCGGTGCCGCTTGTCTCTTCGTCTGCGCCGTCTGTCGCTGTCTGAGGAGGTATCCTCCGAGTCGCTGGACTCGGAGGAGCTGCTGGTCGACTCGGACGACGATTCAGACGACGCACTCGACGGCTGGTGCCGAGAGCGCTTGCTCCCCGAAGCCCATGCCGACGTAGAGTCGCGCAGCGTCGTGGCGGGAAGCCCAGCTGTGGGCTTGCGAACCGCCGCGGAAGCGATGCCGCCAACTGCCGAGCCCGCTGGGGCTGGACGGTGCGTACGCCGGTGCTTCGATTTGGTTGAGGGCGTGACTTCTGGTTGCGAGTCGACGTGCGCCGATTCAACCGTTGAAATTGAGGAGTCGGAGTCGCTGCCGTCCTCCTCGCCCGCTCGCTCGGACGCCTGTAGGTGCTGGAAGAGGCGCTCTACCAGCACCTCTTTCTTTCCAACCTGGGAAAGATGTCCCTGGGCGAGACGCAAGCGCAATGTCTCGCAGTTTAGAGCTCGTAGGTTCTCCCTGGTTGTCATGGCCGCAGTCAAGGCTATGACTGGAGTGCTGCCCCCATGGAGCCCTCGCTTAAATACAATACAAACCTGTAACCATATCGACAACAGTTTGGGATGATTTGATTGGATAGGGGGTGTTATGGGGAGAAGGACGCCCTGCAATGCTATTGGGCACTCATGCACAGCATAGGATTGGGTAGGATCGTTCATTGCATGCATCTGCCAAAACATATGTTTACATCTGGCCTTAGCAACGTCACTATAGTCAGCTTAGTAACGCTATATAACACAGAGCAACTCTCTGCATTAAACTTAGTTTACCACCACTGTACCTAAACTTTACCATATAATGTCACATGATAATTTTCATGATGTCATCCTTCATGAATAATTAATGATCAGGGGAGCTCATAATGGTGGCCTCTGATAAAGATATTGTTTGATATAATGGACAGTTAAACTGCTGGGTGTGAGGTTGTGTTCATCTACATCCAATAGTTGTCCATCAATAGAGCCCACCATCTACTATGTTGGCCCTACTCTGAGGTCCCTTCTCCCTCTTTTCTTCTACTCCTCACAATATCCTAACATTTCTCTGTTGATGGTTATATACTTGGATTTGAATATTTAAAAATATAATCATGCCGCTGATTTAGAGGAATGGGAACGAGGTACACGCCCACTGTCCATGGTGGAGGTGTGTGGCCTGTGGTAGGTCGGTTCTGTTGTTAGAGCATGTGTGTTGTCTGTGTGCAGTGATGGTAGAGATGGGTTGGTTGTATCTGACCTTCCTGGTACACTGATATGTCATTTCCTCATACAGGACGGTTTGACCTCTCTGATGTGGGCATCAGACAAGGGACATGTGGAGTGCGTCAAGATGCTACTTGAGGGTGGTGCCCAGGCCAACCAGCAGAACAATGTGAGTGGTTACAGACTAGTGCAATGTCTTGTTGGTGATGTGTATCTTTGTGATATGTGTGGGCTGTGGCAGTGATCTGTGAGTAGAATATTGTGTGCATTGGAACATGCTGGCCAGGTGGAGATGCATGGTGTGAATTTGTATGGCTTCAGAGATGGAGGCAGAAGTATGTGGTGAAGTGTGTGATTGGTGTGTGAGGGCATGTGTGTTTGTGTGCAATGAACCGTGGGAGGAGGAAGTGACATTGGATGATGTAATGAAGATGCCAGGTGATGTGTAGGCCTGGGGATGAGGGTGTTGAGGCCAGGTGCATGACATAAGTGATGTGCTAAAATGTAGTATGATGGTACCACATGTTGGGAATGAGTGGTCATGATTGATGTACCATGTACCAGCTAGTATGCCACAAGGCTTTTGTGTATAGATATGTACGTACATGTTCTTAACATGGTTTGGTTGGCTTCATATGTTAAAATTTGAACACTACCACTGCTGTAATCAGGCTGAGCTGTGTGTGTGTGTGTGTTTGTGTGTGTGTGTGTGTGTGTGTTTGTGTGTGTGTGTGTGTGTGTGTGTGTGTGTGTTTGTGTGTGTGTGTGTGTGTGTGTGTGTGTGTGTTTGTGTGTGTGTGTGTGTGTACTTTTTCCTGTTTCTCCATGTATGTACCAGACCATTGTTTCCTACATGTAAATGTAAAATGCATTTAGCCATTGTCCCATTGATCAAAGGGATAAATCATTATTGTTTATACTCACCCGGGCAACTAGCCTCCATTGTCCCCAGGCCCCATTCTTATATTAAACTTGGGTGGAAAATAGGGCCTGGTGTCCATTGGCAAGGTCCTAGCATGCATGCCCTTGTAATATGTGTAATTGGAGAAATGAAAACCTACATGTACACCTACTGTACAATGGCCTGGGACAAGGGAAAGCTGCGAACGAGATAGTATACAAAAAGGTTTTTATACCAAGTTTCTTGGTAATGGCTAGTGCATGTGTGCTAAGGACCTTGCCAATGGACACCAGACTCTATTTTCCACCCCTGTGTAATATAAGAATAGGGCCTGGGGACAAGGCTACCAGGCAACCTGTTGATCAACCAGGTGGCCCATAGATAATCTGCTCATATGATTGTCTAATGTACCGGACGTCTGATTCGATCGTCCGTACATACGCATACACATAATTATACATGTACTCACACATCATGCATGGATGTGACATTTTATTCCCCAAAGAGGATGTCTGTCTCAATGTCATTGTGTGATGTTCTACACCTCACACCACACCTATAGTGGTACATACATGTGTCTTATAGTACAAACTTGTTAGTACATGGAGCACTAGTTGTTATTTGTATAATTATTAATATGGTGTTGGGCAGTACAGAATCTTACTAGTACTGTATCTACAGTACATCACATGTGTGTGTGACAAAGGTGTGCTGGGTGCCACCTTCAAAGTTCCAAATAGAGCACATTCAACAATTACATGTAAATAGTTGTACTGTACAAAAATCATACATGTAATTCAACCCAAATATGTGCAGGGTTGTGTATATTACATATACATGTATGTGGTGAAGTGATAACCTTAAAAATGTAATCAGTTGTCTCAAATAACCTACTAGGCAAGTAGTAAATGATTTGTACTCCATCTCTACGTTATGCCTTACACAGGATGGTGATACAGCTCTGCATATTGCTATGCGTTATGGACGTTCTGACTGTGTAAGAACACTTTTATCCCACCATGGTATGGACCCCAACATTAAAAACAAGAAGGGACTTACAGCCATGAGTGTGCAGCCTTGTGCATATGGAAAGGTGATGTTGTGTGGACATTCAGGTGCGGGGAAGAGCACACTGACCGAGGTAAGCCTGTGAGCCTCACAGTGTATGGTATGGAGACCTCACAGTAGTCCTATTGTATGGTATGGAGACCTCACAGTAGGCCTATTGTATGGTATGGAGACCACACAGTAGGCCTATTGTATGGTATGGAGACCTCACAGTAGGCCTATTGTATGGTATGAAGACCTCACAGTATGCCTATTGTATGGTATGGAGACCTCACAGTAGGCCTATTGTATAGTATGGAGGCCTGGGTTATTGGCCTAAATGTGTGGTCTGTTGTGGCACCAATGCTGTCATGATGTAAGTGTGGTCTGTTCCATGTACATGGAGTGGCACCAATGCTGTCATGATGTCAGTGTGGTCTGTTCCATGTACATGGAGTGGCACCAATGCTGTCATGATGTCAGTGTGGTCTGTTCCATGTACATGGAGTGGCACCAATGCTGTCATGATGTCAGTGTGGTCTGTTCCATGTACATGGAGTGGCACCAATGCTGTCATGATGTCAGTGTGGTCTGTTCCATGTACATGGAGTGGCACCAATGCTGTCATGATGTCAGTGTGGTCTGTTCCATGTACATGGAGTGGCACCAATGCTGTCATGATGTCAGTGTGGTCTGTTCCATGTACATGGAGTGGCACCAATGCTGTCATGATGTCAGTGTGGTCTGTTCCAGGTACATGGAGTGGCACCAATGCTGTCATGATGTCAGTGTGGTCTGTTCCATGTACATGGAGTGGCACCAATGCTGTCATGATGTCAGTGTGGTCTGTTCCTTGTACATGGAGTGGCACCAATGCTGTCATGATGTCAGTGTGGTCTGTTCCATGTACATGGAGTGGCACCAATGCTGTCATGATGTCAGTGTGGTCTGTTCCATGTACATGGAGTGGCACCAATGCTGTCATGATGTCAGTGTGGTCTGTTCCATGTACATGGAGTGGCACCAATGCTGTCATGATGTCAGTGTGGTCTGTTCCATGTACATGGAGTGGCACCAATGCTGTCATGATGTCAGTGTGGTCTGTTCCATGTACATGGAGTGGCACCAATGCTGTCATGATGTCAGTGTGGTCTGTTCCATGTACATGGAGTGGCACCAATGCTGTCATGATGTCAGTGTGGTCTGTTCCAGGTACATGGAGTGGCACCAATGCTGTCATGATGTCAGTGTGGTCTGTTCCATGTACATGGAGTGGCACCAATGCTGTCATGATGTCAGTGTGGTCTGTTCCTTGTACATGGAGTGGCACCAATGCTGTCATGATGTCAGTGTGGTCTGTTCCATGTACATGGAGTGGCACCAATGCTGTCATGATGTCAGTGTGGTCTGTTCCATGTACATGGAGTGGCACCAATGCTGTCATGATGTCAGTGTGGTCTGTTCCATGTACATGGAGTGGCACCAATGCTGTCATGATGTCAGTGTGGTCTGTTCCTTGTACATGGAGTGGCACCAATGCTGTCATGATGTCAGTGTGGTCTGTTCCATGTACATGGAGTGGCACCAATGCTGTCATGATGTCAGTGTGGTCTGTTCCATGTACATGGAGTGGCACCAATGCTGTCATGATGTCAGTGTGGTCTGTTCCATGTACATGGAGTGGCACCAATGCTGTCATGATGTCAGTGTGGTCTGTTCCATGTACATGGAGTGGCACCAATGCTGTCATGATGTCAGTGTGGTCTGTTCCATGTACATGGAGTGGCACCAATGCTGTCATGATGTCAGTGTGGTCTGTTCCATGTACATGGAGTGGCACCAATGCTGTCATGATGTCAGTGTGGTCTGTTCCATGTACATGGAGTGGCACCAATGCTGTCATGATGTCAGTGTGGTCTGTTCCATGTACATGGAGTGGCACCAATGCTGTCATGATGTCAGTGTGGTCTGTTCCATGTACATGGAGTGGCACCAATGCTGTCATGATGTCAGTGTGGTCTGTTCCATGTACATGGAGTGGCACCAATGCTGTCATGATATCAGTGTGGCCTATATGCACTTGTGTGTCATTTCGTCAAAATTCTACATGTAGGTTATTCTTCAACGATCGTTGCCAAGATCAACTCAGTTAAAGAAGGTCAGAAATTATTATTGTTACATTACAGCTGTAGGCATGTCAGGTTTTTGTTTGTAGATTTGTACATGTATGCACAGAGCTGTTTAATATTTAATCTCCAGCTTGTCATCCTTTAGTGTCATTGATTATGAGGCCACACTTTTCATGCTCTTATCAATGGTGTATGCTGATTTTATTAGAAGCTTGTGTAATGCATGTACAAATTACATTTGCAGCATGGATATGGCAAAAATGTAAATGTGCATGTATCATAACATATTTCAAATGTGAAAATGTAGTTAGGTTATTTGCACCTATTAATTAATAGTATTTTTTTTTTGTTCCAGCTGTTTTGCTTTGAGTTAAGGCGCGCGAGTCATTATTGCACTCGATCGAGTCACGCGCTAGTCGAACACGTGTCGAGTGTGAGTCGAGCGCAAGTCGAACACGTGTCGAGTGTGAGTCGAGCGCGCGCTAGTGTGAACTTGTGTGTAAGGCACATCAGGTGAATCTTTTCCTTAGTGTACAGTTTTATACAGGGGTTTATGTGCACCTGACTGGAGTATAGATAGTAATAATCTATTCATCATGGTTTCTGGTAGGGGTGGGGGGGGGGGGGGGCGGACCCCCAGGACTCCCTCGCAGGATCTGCCCTTGCTATACTTGCTATTAGATGGACACAAATCCAGGTATAGGCTTGATACCTAAACTAACCCAGGGTACTGAATATAATGTATTGCGGCCCCCAGATACGCCAAAAATGGCGTACATTTTAGCATGGTCCACTGGAAGTTGACGCAGGCCCACTGTACATGTATATAGGGCAAAGGAAGTAGTTGGTCAAATGGATTTCAGCAAAATGATATACGGCAGGCCAGTGAAAATGGTGCTTGATTGTGACAATGTGGAAGTTGACAGATCCCAGGGCGGGGGGGCCTCCACCTAAAAAGCAGACCCTAAATTAATATCTATTGCCCTAATAGCATACCAAATATTAGGAACATAAATGAACCAATCACATCACATCAGTGTACATGTACATGCCCAGTCTAGTCCTTGCATTGTGTATGCACCAACCGTACATGCTAGCCTACCTTTTGCTATCGCCATTATACTGTCCCTTGAATGACTCTGTCCTTTTAGCGGGGGGGGAGGGGGGGGGGGGTCCGGACCCCCAGGACCCCCTCACAGGATCTGCCCTTGCCATACTATGGTATTAGGCCTTCAATGCGTCGGTCCAAACAGACAAGGACCTATACAACGTGGAAAAGCAGGCAAACGTCACTAGAATGCTGAGAATGGTGGAATGCAAAAAAAACTTTTTTTTTTGCATACCAGATAGTTCTTTTTTTTTGTGTACCCGATCGGATCGCACAGAACATTAGACATTAATATTTAATTCGCGTATCAGCGTGAGTACGCAGCTGTTGTAGGCCAAATAACAAGTGCATCAGCACACAATACTAGCGCTAGAGTTGCTCTGTTCCGTTGCTATCAGTGCTGTATGAAACAATTATTATTAAAGAGCTCATTATAAAAACAGGGGACGACCTGTGCAAATGTTGGGGACGAGTAGGGGACGGCCTGGGGTTGGTTAGACAAATCACTGAGTGTACATAGTCTGTCATAAGCCTACATGTAAATGAACCTCCTTCACTCACTTGCATGGGTGTATAGCAGAAATACACAGATATCACACAGCATAGTGCATTAATTGGGGGGGGGTTGGTGCATATGGATTTTGTGGTGCACCTCAAACCATGCATGGTATTTGTGTAAATCGTTTGAGTGTGAAACAATTCTATAGCGTCTATTCGGAGCAGATGAGGTTGAGCCTCTCACTGCTGGGATCATTCCTCATCAAGTTGACCACAGCAGTATGATTATCTATGACTTGGCAGGACACCAGCAATTCTTCTCCAGCCACTCTGCATATCTGGAGGCCATCTCCCTTCACAGTCCAGCCATCTTTCTTCTCCTGCAGGACCTGAGGAACGATCATGATGACATCACCAAAGAGCTACACCACTGGGCTGCAATGATAGATGGTGTGTGCCACAAGTGTCCCAAGAAGTCCTCAGTCATAGTAGTGGGCACACATGCTGATCTTCTAAAAAAACAACAGGTGTCCTCAAAACTAAATCATTTGAAGTCAAAGGCTTCAGAGGTTATAACCCATCAAAATTTAGTTGATGTAGTAACATTAAACCTTAAAAAACCGTATAGTACAGAAATAGAGCAATTCATGGAGCTATTGAATAAAACAAACAAAGCTGTCATAAGCATGTGTCCACCTATCCCTGGCCACTGTCCCTTACTGCTGAACTTCTTGAAAGTAAAGCTACCTCTTGATGCTCATGCCATATCCCTCTCTGACCTCCATGCACGTATAACTGGTGACAAGGATATGCGGGTCATGGATCCTCAGCTCTCTACAATTATTCAAAGTCTTAAAATCTTGACAGGAAGAGGTTTGATTGCTTTAATACTATCTAATGACCCTCCTAATAATAGTTGGGTAGTCCTTCAAAAAGAATGCATCCTTAAGAAAGTCAACGGAACTTTGTTTGCTGATTCCAATCTTAAAGAATATCGCCAGCTCTCTAGCAATACTGGGATAATACCCAAAGCAGTTCTAAGAAAAGCATTTCCAGAGTATGATGTAGAAATGATAGCTCAGTTTATGATCCAATTTGAAATGTGTCAGTTAGTGGACCTATCCAAGATTGACACAAACATGAAGGCAGAAGGCTCAGTCCTCGGTCCTCTTCTCTTCTTCCCAGCTCTTGTTAGGGAAGATAGGCCAAGTAGTGTCATAGTTCCTGAGAACAGCTTCCATTGGCACATGATTGTCAAGTCTCCACACCAATTCTTCACCCCACGCTTTCATGATGTCCTTCTCCACAGACTGACCTTACAGTTCCCACTGCCTGCTGTACAGGCCACATCCTCCCTCAGTCCTCAATGTGAGGTGTGGAAGAATGGCATAAAGTGGCTTAGTGGTTCAGGGGTGACCACCATTGTTGAGATGGATGGCATACCATTCCAGTCCCTCTCCTTGGCTATGTTATTTCCTCACCCTAAATGCCACAATCTATTTCACTTGGTCCTAAATACCATCAAGACAGCTTTTAAAGAATTTTGTCCATATTTGGATGCTATAGAATTAGTGTCCTTTCCTTCTAAGGATGGCTCAGAGATAAGGGTAGAGTTATCTCGACTGCAAGATGCTCTTCGTAGTGGTGATATGAGTATTATTGATGCAAGTCGCAATAGACCTGTAAGTATAGCTGAATGGTTGGCGATAGAGCCATGTCTTCCTAAGTTTATTGGAATTAAAGGTAAGGTTACTGTATGGTGAACACTAAGCTTATAATGCTACCCCTTTGCAGACTGCCCTCAGTATCACAGAGAGTCCACCAGCATATGTGATAAGCACCCAGCTGTTATGGAAGGTGACCTCCCAGGTGTTGAAGCCAAAGGTAAGGCTAGTAGGCAGTGTATGCTGTATACTTAATGATATCCTGTGCCCCAAAGGGTCTGCTGGTGAGGACCAGGCTGTTAATGAAGGTGATATCTCATCTCAGGACTGTCATTCAAATTCCCCTCCCACACCATCTGAGGATCAAACATCACATCCACCAACTCTATCAGGTATGCAATAGTTTGTGCATGTCTGAAGTCAAGCTATAAATTTAAAGATCAGGTACATAATGGGACACAAAATAAACATATTATAGTCCGCGACAGCATCAAGGAAGTAAAATTACATGCCTTTTTTTTACATTTTTGGTGTATTTGGTGTGCAAATAAAGGGCGCGATACATTATTTTCAGTACCCCAATTCGTTTAACAAAAAATTCAGTAAGTTGAATAATAATGACAACATAATTATTAACGATTTTTAACGCTATGCACGTGTGGTTACTAATTACATTTATGAATGAAGGTACAAAGGAACAGCTCATGGAGGCGGTGGGGGGGGGGGAGGAATCCCAAACCCGGTGCCCCTTTACTTTCAATGCCAAAATCTATCGTAAATTAACAACATTTCAATAGAAATTATGACTGGTGGCTGTAGGCCTACCTGGTAGTATAATTTAGCTTCTAGCACTCGCTTTAACTGAAACGGTTATAAAGTTTATTATATGAGACAGTTTCCTATCGTATCACATAAATATATTAAGTGTTATATAAATTCCCTTGCGTTTGAATAACCTTAATTCTCCAGGTCCAAGTCCTACGCGTAGGACCAATATATGAAAATTCATTGTAAATTTTTTGGCATCCATTTGTCTACTGTTGTTTGATGTGTCTATCATGCTAAATGTACCAATTGTTTAAATCACACCCTTGGTTACACGATGCAAATAAACAGATACGGTTCTTAAAAATGCATAATGTAGAGAATTTAATTGTCACAGAAAAAAGTACGACAAGCACAACTTATTTTGGATGTTTTTAGAAGCATGATGTGTGGGCTACTTTATACATTCTACGGCAGTGTTTTTAATCTAATTGATTTTGCCAAAAACGCACCGTACGTTTTCAAGATTTTTTCCATTCACTTGACTATTCCCGCAACATGCGTCTGACAAATACCTATCGTTCATAAGCTTGTGGAGCTAGCAATTTCAATGTACTTTTTTTATATGATTAGACCTGACCTACATGTACTACCCCCTTCTTTTAAGATGTTGCTCTGATCTTCCCAACATTACTTTTTGGTACTTTAAGTTGCTTTGCAATTTACCGCAAATACATCTTTTAGCAATGCAGAATTGATTGTACGTGACAATCTTTGAAGAATTGCAAGAAAGTAGAAATATTTTCTGAATTAATAACCATTTCTACAGTACAATGAGATTTTGTTTTTGTTTGAGTTTGCTAAAAATTAATTTTAACTTGTGTCCTACGTGTAGGATGACGGGAGATTAAAGGTTAAGGCTATCAACTTCCTATTTTCAACACTTAATACTACATCATTTCTCTATGGTACAGTAGACCCCTTCCAGCGTCATCCTAGGAAGGTTCATAACATTAGCGGCCGTATTGTTTTGACCCAAAATTTGAGCATTGTTTAGGAGTTGTTTTTTACATAATATAATTAGACTTGTGGAAATCAATTGTATTCATAACATGAAGATACTTGGATTCAAATGAAATCTTAATGGTTATGGATTGTATTACATTTACATCATATACTTATCGTATATACACAAATTTCTAAATAACATGGGTGTACGCAGCCTTCAGGAAAGGGGGGGTCGAAATTTTATAAAAGGTGACCTTTCATCACATGTACATAATCAGTACTAAATGTACCTACCTGTATACTCGTACATGTACACTACCGTATGTATATGCATGTATATGTAGTAAATACAAGTGGAGTAATCAACAAATAGTAAAAACTTTGAAGTGTGATGGTGACCTCGTTTTTTGGGGGAAGGGGTGGGGGTATTCGAACCCATCGACCCCCCCCCCCCCCCCTTCCCCCCCTTGTGTATGTTCTTGAATAACACACATGTTTTGGTCTTTTCCTGAAGGGTCCACCACCATATGTGATAAGCACCCAGCTGTTATGGAAAGTGACCTCCCAGGTGTTGAAGCCAAAGGTAAGGCTAGTAGGCAGTGTATGCTGTATACTTACTGATATCCTGTGCCCCAAAGGGTCTGCTGGTGAGGACCAGGCTGTTAGTGAAGGTGATATCTCATCTGAGGACTGTCATGCTAATTCCCCTCCCACACCATCTGCAGGCAAACCCACTCAATCAGGTATTGTGGTAGTTTGTATTATTATTGAATGAGCTTCAAATTCCATTGGTCGTTTTCAAATACGAATATGTATACTGTGCATGCCAATGAACTGCATTTGAGTATAAAACATGCAAACTGTATTGTACACCATGTTCTTCCATTCCATGCCCCTCCCACCAGATGCACCATCCATGCCAGAATTGTTAAGCTTCTCAGCTAAGAAGCTGAATATAGCGGTAGAGGTTGGAACAAATTATTTACAGTTTGGGATATTTCTGCTGGATGATAAGAATGGAGCCGTCGTAGATGCATTGGAGAAGGAGCATCATTGGAGTGCTGAGCAGATCAATATGGCCATACTCCGAAAATGGCTTCAGGGTAATGGTGTCAAACCAGTGACTTGGTCAACATTAGTGGCTGTTTTACAAAGGATTAGGATGAATGAGCTAGCAGATGACATTGAAAGCCATTTTGCAAATATCAGTGTATAGTGTGTAGCCTGTAGTGAACGTATGCTTAGCTGTGTATAGATGTCATGTATTTAGTATAGTGTAAACACAGATATATACATGTAATTATAGTTGTGTGATGCTGGTGGGACTTATAATACAATATGTTCAGGAGCACATGACTTGTACAATGCAGACTACAGTGGAGAACATGGTAGTTGGACAAATAATTTTTTCTCATTAACTTTTACTTTCGAATGGAGTATCTCAGTAGCCTTACATCTTTATTAAAATCTAATTGCACACATCTGAGCCCATACCACTTGGCCATATAAACTTGAAAAAGAAATAGGTCACATGACTTCTAAGGCTCGTTAATTAATTATTTAGTGACACCTCTCCAAAACAATTTGTTCGTCGGGTTTCTCCACGCACATTGAACGAATCCCAACGAAATTGGGTTTGTAACTAAAGGACCTACGTACGCAAGTTTTCAGTCTTACGCATCTAACATCGGACTAACCGTTGTGCCGTTATTCACTAAAAGGCGCCATTGTAGGGCCTCAAGTGTTCAGATCGACGTTTTACCATGCGCTTTTGATTGCCTGCAGGAATTTCAGGTTAAATCGTACGATGGACATTCTATCGATTTAGCTACGGTATGAGCTCATTGCGATAAAACTACCGTACAAAACATGTTTTGAAACATCAGTGGCTTGGTAGTGTCGCCATTTTGAATAATTTCTATTAATTATACTATGAATATAATTTCAAACACTGCGTCGGTCCGGTTATTTCTGGTTATTCCAATGGCTGAGGGCGTAGCCTGTGTTGATGGAAACGATAACCAAACCGACGAAGACAGTACGAGTCGATCTGCAAGACGGGCTAGCAAGGCTGCTGTATTGACTTAAAAAGCGACCGGAAGTCAGTCTCCACAAGCTAAAGGAAAGTACCCGAAGCGATTTACTCTGGGAAGTTCCAGGTATAGGTACTAGTACCTGGAATATCCCAGAGTCTGAGTGCTTCAACAATCGCGTCAGTTGGTGACTTGGTGTGGAGACTGACTTCCGGTCGCTTTTTAGCTAGCTCGTCTTGAAGATCGACTCGTACTCGGTAGGTGCAGCTTCGTCGGTTTGTACGTGTGTGCGTGTGTGAGTGTGCGTGTGTGTGCGTGCGTGAGTGTGTGTGAATGTGTGTGTGTGTGTGGATAGTGCGTTCGTAGATGATGTGTGTGGATGTTTTTTTTAGTTGCATTCATGGTTGTGTGTTGCATGGGGTGTTTGTTTCTCTTGTTTATGCAGGTATGCTTTGTTTCTCTTGTGTTGGGAGTGCATTGTGTGTGTGTGTGAATAGTGGTGTCTGTGTGTGAATATTATGTGTTTTGGTGTATGTGTGCATAGGTGTGTGCATGTTTTGTTTGTTGCATGGCGTTTGTCAGTGTTTGTGTGTGTGTGTGGATAGTGTGTGTACATGTGTGTGGTGTGTGTTTGGATTGTGTGTACTGGGGTAGTGTTTCACATATAAGTGTGTGTACACTCTCTCCCCTATTGCTTCCAACATTCCGTCTCACCCACATGATAACATATTGGTGTAGCGTTGGTTATGCATAACACCTTTTGATTTGTAGATCACAAATACAAGCACATGAACTCATACTTCATGAACACATACAAGCACACACAGTTCAGCTAGGTTTGATAATTTGATTACAGTGGTGGGCAGGGCGGGAAAAATACAAGAATAAACTCCCACACACAGATCAGAACTGTGGTTTAGGTGCCTAAGTTCTATTGCCAGGAGTCTTGTGCTTTCATCTGTGTGATCATGATTGTCAAGGAGCCACCTTAATTATAATATGACAAAACATTTCAAAATACACACAATGGTTTCCGTGCACTCCCACTCCAAGGTCATGTACTTCACACCTATGTTATGTTTACCCACATGCAATCGTTAAGCGTCTGTCTTTCAAGCGAAAAATGTTCATTGGTGATTGTTGATAGTGCCTACTTGGTATGTGCATGCTTAATTTGTGTGTGGTGTGTGCATGTTGTGTGTACTGTGTGGCGTGTTTATTTCTCTGTGCATTCATGGTGTTTTTTCGTCATAAGAGGTATGTGTGTGAGAGAGAATATTTGTGTATTCTTTCTAATGCAGTTTCATTGTCCACCAGGTTATCTGGAAAATTGCAGCTGAAGACATCAGGCGGCAATACTATAGAGTGGGCGTGGACAGTTCAAATTTGGTTTATCACCTGTAGCATTGACATCATAGTTGGCTTTACATCTGTTACCTATTATTGCAATTCGTTTTCCTAGTTATTGACTGTGTCTAATTGTGTTTGCATGGAGTACATGTACATAACCATGTATCCAGGATTTGGGGGGACAGCGCCCTCAGGTATGGGGTCCAAGGCGGTGCCTCTGAAGCTGGGCAAAAAATTTCAAAACCACCTTTAATTTTTCTATTCATTTACAACAAATTTTTCGAATAGACCGTAACTAAAAAAGATTATTCTATTCAAAATGTGATGAGTACTAGGGTATGGGGACCAGACTGGCATCATCTGGTCCCCAGACTATACAAGCAGATGATCATGTTATTACGTAGTTGGGCGTGGCCCGCCCTTCGCGTTTTCGGACAACGCGAAGGGCGGGCCACGCTCAACTAGTTTTTACGGCCATCCGGAGCGGATTGCAGTGCACATCGCTTGAAGCTTGCTAGTGCTGAAACCCAAACGTACATATCTATATAATATTAATTTTAGTTGTAGGCTACTACGCTTACATCAAATTTCATGTAGTGATGTACGACCGGTTCAATGCAATCATTAATATAACGCGTTACAGATGCTGAGACTTCTAGTTCTGGAGCTCAGAAACATGCAAGAGCTGAAGATGAAATTGAAGGTTTACTAATTGTATTTTTAAAATGAAATTCACTTCCATGATCAATTCGAAGAAACCGGAAAATCGTGCAAAATCAGAAAGTCCGCTGAATCTGTGGAAGGATTACCTGTCAAGCCTACCGCACAGGAAGACAAAGCTACAAGTTCTAGTTCTCTAGACAAAGATATAGAGTCTTGTTTTTTAGGTATTTAAAAATTGGGGTACCGGTGTTTGCCACTGAGTATAAGTCATTTTTGTACTGATATGTGCTGCAGGAAGCTTCAACATCCCCGTATCATGCCTTTTGTCACCATCGAAGGAAAGACTAGTCAGAGAGCCAGACAGCGTTTTTGTAGCACGCTTAAAGCACGAAATGCTTGAAAACAAGACATGTGACGTTGCCCCACTTGTTGCCACTGTACGATTGCTTGACGACGAACAATTTGATACGAAACATCCTGAAGCTTACACATACGAGACGATTGGTGGCAACCACTCAAGAATTGCTTTGACCCAACTTTTAAAGGAGAAAAAGGAGTTGGCCCTGGATCCTAAATTCTTCAATAGAAGGGTCAGTGTTTACACTAGGCTATCTGACGAACAAGCCCAACATCTAGCTCACAGACATAATCGTGCCACTGAGTTTACAAGTAAAATGAACACCCAAGACAAGGTATTACATACACGTATTAAATTGCATGTATACATACATGTATATACATTGTACTGTCTTGTATCATATACACGGAAACGTCTTTTCTCTGGCTTAGGTTCATCTTTGTCGATTACGACTATTTACATCATGTACTGTCAGCACTCAGCCATCCGAGATAGAGCACAATGAGCACGAGGTTCCTGAAAAGACTAACGAGTGGCGCCTATCCTGCGCGTCCACTTTAATGATGACGGTAAACCTACTTGTGAGTACATTTGTAATCGTGTAACTAATGTATGCTTATATTATATGTCGGGTGATAATAGAAAAAACAGCTAGATGACAACATGATCTACTCATTGTCTTCATTAAGTGATTTAAACTATAAGCTTTATAAGCAAATCGTGCAGCGTGTTGAAGATGGTGAGGACAAGAAATCGAAAAAGGCATCTACTGGCCTCACGATGACTAAAGTGGACTGCAAAGGTTCCAATTTTCGAGGAATTAGGGGGTTGAGTGATAATGAGGTCACAGACGTTTTAACAAAGTGTGCTAATGGAGATTTCCCTCTAAATAAGCTCAATTCACACTGTTTTGCCATGAAAAAAATGAAAAAAATCAGGGATATTTTTGTCTCTCGTGTTGGTGTCAAAGATTGGACAGAAGCAAAAGAAAAGTACAGCCAGTTCACCAATGAGGACACCATGTCAACTCTCTTCATTAAATTAAATTTTAATCCTGTGCCTGCTGTGTTTAATGAATACTGTGCGCGAGCATTGACGTAAGTTACTGTTAATGTAACTACTATGGAATGGAAACTCTAATACAGCCCTTTCTTTTAGATCAAAAACAGCCTACAAACAGCCGTTAGATACTGCTTCAGAGAATGTGACAATGTGGTCTGGCCCTGTTGCTGTCATCATTTTTCCAAAGGATGTCTCATCTCTAAACTACAATGACATAAAGCAGACATTACCTTCCTTTGTAGGATTCTCTTTGTCCATTGTTCATAATGACAATACCAATACAGAGAATGTGAGTCTAATGTATTTACTTTATCTGCCATGAAATGCACTTGTCTTAATTTAGGTGATGAGCACATTGAGAACAATCAAATCTATTAACACTGTTGCAGGAATGTCGACATATGCAATTGTTATTTTTTGTTCTTCTGTGGAAGAAAGTGCACTTTGGCAGCTTCAGAAAGTTATACAAAAATCACCAGAGTTAGTTGTTCAGGTGGCATACTGCAACGTTGATGGAGATGACAATGCTGGTAATGTATATGCATGTGCACATTTTTATATTACGAAAATGGTATTCCTTCCTTAGACGCAATCTTTGACAAAACCGTTGCACCTTTCTTGGTTGTGATTTCAGACAAAATCTGTGTAAAAGTGAAGAGAGGGAATCATTTTTCTGGATCAGCAAAAAAACTGCATGAAGATCTGGTGGCAACATTTACATCTGAAGGTGACTGCATTTTAACCACAGAAAATGACAAATGTAAGGATCTAGATGTAACATTTAACACTTTATACTAACTCATTGTAACAAGGTGTTATCTGAGTTTGTATATACTTATTTATACCTATACAAGTGTGAAACTTGATTACTGCAGTGCATGCAAGTTTCACCATACCCGCACTGAAATTTCAGAGGCATCAAAACCTAGTTGCCTAGATAAGTAGACTTGAAAATAACTAAAACTCTTATATGCCTTTCACCAGTGAGAATCAATGTTCTGAAATTTCAGATGGTCCTAATTTATCTATATTAAGTGGAATGTTCGGGCCTCATCTTTGGTACTTCTGAAATTGCAGATGGTACAGTAAACTTGACAACTGATCATGATCACTAGGGTGATATAATTGAGATGGCATATACATGTATCTCAAGTGATCGTGAGCTACTCAGAGCAGGTTTAACTTAATTATTCTCACTACCCCAGATACTGCACTGGCTGCAAGATCCTGTATCAGGCATTTGATTGTGGTTAATTCTAAGGCCACAGAGATCATGCCAATCCTTGAGAACGAGACCCCAAGTGAAGAGAAGGAGAGTGATAAGCAGGAAGAGAATGAAGAGCAGTTTCAGTTTGAAGAAGACGCTGAAGAGCAAGAATCGAGTGTTGAGTATTGAATGAAAACATTGTTATAATAGTGTGCTACACAGTTGTATTGTATCTTATCTTGTATTGAAAAATATCCCTATGAACTCATATTTTATCAGAACAATGCGCGATTTTGAACAAATTAGAAAAACAATGAGTGGTGTGCAAAGAAAAAAACAATATTGGAAATTCCAGCATATCTTTGGAAGTAGTTAATAGCGGGGTTCAATGTCTTGAATCTGTAGAGGGAAAACATGCACATACATGACCTCAGATAAACAGTGACCACAGACAGACATCTACATCTATGATTATAGTAACTAACCCACACTGTCAGCTGGTCTTCCTGTTCTGTAGATTTCACACACACACACACACACACACACACACACACACACACACACACACACACACACACACACACACACACACACACACACACACACACACACACACACACACAATATTTCATATACATACAAGGATTCACACATACTCTACTTCTTTCACTGCTTTTCAGTGTGTGAACTTGAGCTGGGTGGGAAAGGTGGGATGGGACATCAAATCACCCACACATCATACTACCAAACCACATCACCCATACCTACACCAACCACAACACCATGTACCCATCACATATCCATTACACCATCCACTCACCCCATCACCCATATCAAAAACATACCTACTAGTCCTTAGACAATAATTCAATGTGATCTCACACACTGTAGGTTCATGCGTACGATCTTTGTTGACTGGTTTTGCGAGGATAGCAATCAAGGAGCTGTCTGCATCAATAGTTACAACCTTAAAGATGAACTGGAGAGTTCTGCAAGGTGGATTGTTGGAATCAGCACGGGAAATGGTGCAAGCCTCGCTCGCACCCACAGCTCCTGATACAGGTCCACCTTGGCCGCTGCATTTTCAGTGCAAAGAGATTAGCAACCTGCCAATCTTTCTCCACGCTTGTATCTCCTCCCCACCTGAGCTTAGGCGGAATGAAAGTGGGGCTACTCCCCCTTGTAGATTCTTGCCTAGCAACCCTCTAGCAATCTGCCTCATCTTTTCCTCACAGGAAATGGACACACCAGATGCTTTCAACCACCTATTTGAAGTAAGAAAATCAGCCATGTATTTTGGGCTATTCAGTTGTCACAGGAGTAGTGCATCCATGTTAACTATATGTAAGGCCCTACACTGCGGTGTACATGTCACCTTCTAAACACCATATGCTGACACTGGAAAAGTGAAAACGGAGATTTTCACACAAACTGCACAAAGATAATAGACAATCTGTATTCACCTGCAGTAAATGATTCAATTCATTCACAGTTTTCTACGAGTCCTCTTCGGCTTCCGTCCCACATTTACCTCCAGTGTCACATGTCCAGGCCTCTCTAGCTCCAGTGCCAGCCCTCTT